>JAZHEH010002950.1:1737500-2135000 GCA_036589455.1 Ateles fusciceps
TAAAAATCTTTCTTCTATTGTTCAATGTGTAATTTTGGGTTAATTATCTACTATGTTATCATTAATATTTTTATTTTTAAAAAAAGGTTTTGGGAATGCTACCCATATTTGAAAACATTGATCATTCTTATACACAGTTAGAATGTCTTTTTACCTGCCAAATATTAAAACAGGTTTTCGTTTTGAAAAAAATCACTTATTTTTTTCTGAATTTTAGGGATAATTAAATATAATACAAAATAATTCTTTTTGGTCTATAATATTTCTCCCATTGGAGATTTTATTTTCTACATTTTTGACTGAGCAACATTATGGAAAACGTATTTTTACACGTGCCACAAAATAAAGGAGCTTGTATTCTGTGTAATAGTTGTTTCTGCAATAAAATAGATAGAATAGTACCTATCGTTTGTAACATATCATAAAAATAATGTCCCGATTTACAAATTTGAAATAATATCAATGCATAGAACTGTTTCTGGAAAAATCTAGGAAAAAATATTTAGTAGATTTAAAAATAGGCAAATCTTAAGATGACCAATATAGTCATTCTAGTTGTTAGGAGTTAAAGACAACATAAAAAAGTTTACCTGTGAAAGATCATTAATCACAAAGTTAGACTTTTTAAAATTCAGTGGAATCAACAATGCAAATATAAATGAACTAGCATTTTCATCTCTAATTGCTGTAAGAGTTTCGGGCTAAAATTTGGAGATACGACTTGAAATAAAAGAGCAGGTATGTTTTCCACTTCTGGTAACTTTCAAAGTAGTTCATTTGTCAAATTATGGAGTAAGAAGGACTATCAACTTTAATATGATATATCTTAGTACTTCTTAGGTGAACACACAAGTTGGCATTTTCTATAAATTGCAGTTAGAGACCTTAAGAATAGCATAATTGTATCTGTTCCGTTACAATATGACTTGCTATATGTTAAGTCGGTGTTATTAAGTTGTGAAGGAAGACAATGCAATTAAGTGATTTGCTCTTGATTTTTATGATCAGCTAATGTAAGATTTCATTATGTGTTTAAGGGTTAATACAAAGATTTATACATTACTTTGTTTGGGGGTAATTTGGGGATAAATTCAGATATTCATTGATTATTTCAATTATCTAGCCTATATCTATTAATATCTATGTTTTGCCTATATTTATATGTATCCATACATTTATAGTAATGTCCCTTAAGTTAACTTTGCATTACAGTTAAAGTAACTCATTTCTCTTGTTCATGAGCTCTCCCAGAACCTTCTCATCCATGTTATTTCTGCCAATTGAGGCCTTACTATTCAAGAACTAATTACCTCTTTTTTCAAATGATTAAAAAAAAAAGAAAAAAGACAGTCTAATTAGTCATTTCACTATTAGTTGTTACCACTGGAAAAAGTTTTGAGAGGACAAGATTAAACCTAACACTCTAGCTAAAATGAAGTATTTGGGACTAGAGTATGGAATTTTAGTATCGATGTTTTTATTCTTCCCCATAACCAAGACAAATCAACAATGGACTTGTCATGTGCATTTTAATCACACCCTGTTTAAATATGTAACTTTTTCTCAAAAGGCATTAAGTGAATAAACTAATTTTATTTATTCTACATTCTGTAATTTATTTTTACATTTCAAGAAAACACCTTCCCAGATGAACTTTCCTTGAAAATAACTTAATGTGTATTCAAGTTTTAAATAAAGTGATACCATTTAGAGAAAGTTTTTTGATATTTGGCTAAATTGTGTGAAGAATATAATATTAGATTTGTATAGGAATAAGAAATATTTTTCAAAAGCAGCTTCCTTTCTTAAATGTAATCTTTGTTCACTAAAAAGTGTGAGTGGATATGTTAACTTTGGAGTTCTATCCTGCAAGTCATATTCCCTTGGATTTTTTGTTACTTTCCCAATTCCGAAGGACTAGCAGGACATTTCAGAGAAACACTGCAGATGTTTTTGAAACGCAGTCTAATTCAACACCTGCTACTGTGTAAAATTATCAGTTTGTTCTTCCACCAAACGAATAGCAGCAAAAGTCTGTTACTTCAGTCCAGAGAATGCTTTTTCACCATAGATAAAGAGGTAAGTATGTATCATTTAATAAGGTTACATTTTCAAAAGCTGAAATGCAATTAAATTAATAAGCTCAGATATGGCAATATTTGGCATTCTGGAAATAACTATTTCTTTAAAAGTATTAGCATAAAGATAGCACATTTGTTTATTATGCTTCCAAATCAGTTCCTAGTATCTCTGCCACAGGTAACAATTGACTTTTCAGGCTTCAAGTTAATAGCCTTGTCTCTTGCTTGTAGGGATCAATATTAGTATTAATTAATCACCATTATCGGCACTGGGATCTGGTTCTATTTGTTGTTACATCAGCAAAATATCAATATAGAAAGTGGACTCTCTGATCGTCATGGCAACTTCATCTCTTGGGTCAAAGAAAGTTTATCTTATCTGTGCATAGAGAGTGGCAAACTGTTTAGGGATCTAGTTTGAACTCTGAGAACATTGATTTAGTTTTTGTTTGCGAATAGAGGCTGAATTCCAATCACAAGGGATAGGTAAGATTTAAATATTAATGCCGAGAGGCTTGTCTGAGAGGGTGTCATACCATTACTGTCAGGCTGTCTTTTTGAGATGACAAAAAGGTAGAGAAGAATGGTCTCGTCAGGATTATGTAAAGCTTTAGTAACTTGTGCTTTTGACAAATACTTTTAAAAATGAATATGTGATTATATTTAGGTAGAATTGGTTTTGGTCAAGATTTCACATGTTAAAATAAAAGGCTATTCTTTTTTCTCTTTCATTTCTTCTTTCCTAGTCTCTTATTAATACCAACTATATTTAAAAAGTATCTTTGAGGACTAGTTTTGCCTCACGATGAGTGTGAGGTATCTAGTCCTATGTCTATGGTGAGAGAGTTTTGCTATTTATTTTCAAGTCCAAGGAAGAAATTTATCTGGGGATATTTTAATAATAGCAAATACCTATTTCTAATAAAAAAATCCTAAACAATAAGCTGAAGGAATAAATGTCTTTAAGAATGCTTAAAAATATAATAAAATATCATAGATTTCTAAAGCCAGGAAACTAAATACACACTGTTTTGCTGATATTCTTCAGATGTGCTGATTACTTAAAAATGAGCATTTTTAAAAATCAGATCATTGGAAATTAGCCTTTAAAAAAAAGTTACGCCAGAGGGTAAAAGCTAGATTTAGAAATGATGCCTCTACTTTTCTTTTATGATTATGACCACTAAATGCACTTAAATGTTTGCAGATAGGAGAACTCTATAGGCAGCTTATGATTTTAGAGACTTTAAAAAGGAATGTTTAGTGTATGATGGCTATAACCAATGCCACATAATTATTCATTCCAAGCATTGTCTGTAGAGTAGCTAAAAACTCTTTATATAGCCTACAAGGCATGCTATTTATTATTTAATATTCTGGTAGTATTCCCACATACGTATGTATGTATGTAAAGCAAGGAATATGCTAATAAGAGACACTAATCTAATATTTAATATTAAGTGGACTTTCATGTCATCTAGTCATGTGCCACTAACTGCTTAGTTTTATTTGTTTGTGAAAGTGCTCCCCTTTGAATTTCTAGAAGCTCTTGAATGGTGTTAGTCTTTTGTTTTCATGTAGGTGACTTGGTTGTTGCTAATGTCAGATTTATCATAAACAACTCACAAATATATATATAATAACCTATATATAGACTATCACAAAATATATAAATTTAATAGCCCACACAAAAACTATAACATCTAGTTTTTGTGTAGGCCACTAAAATGCTATATTTTAATTTATGTTTAAATTTTAAAATGAATTTAAAAATTATTTTTAAATGGGCATTTATTGGAAGATATATTTAATGTTGTTTTTCAGTTGATTTCTTTTTGAGAAAGATAAATTCTTTGGAAGATAGGAGTTATTCAAATCCACATTTGGGAAACTTTTGCAGGCCTCTCTTACTGAGAGAGAAGGAATTTTTAACTAGTTGACATCTATATAATATTGTGTAGGAAGATTTCTTGCAAGTGTAAGTTAATCTAAATGGATTTCTTAGTAATAATCTCTGAAATTCTTTTATTCACAAAATTTGCAAAATTTAAAACGCATGAATAGAGTGAAGAATTACAAAATTTAGACTTAGAGGGAAACATTTTTTTCTTTATTTTCTGTTAATATGGAACTTTAAAATTTTAATTTCTGTATTAATTACTCCTTTGGAATATTGAACAGTGGTATACTCTTGAAGAAAAACTTGTATTTGCTTTACTGTAGTATATCCTGAAATTATTGGGAGCCTGAAGTCAATTGAGGAATAGAAGATTAAGAATAGCAAACTGACAAGTCTTCAAGTTCAATTGAGGGCCACATTCTCTTACTTTATGCAGAAAAATTGCTAAAAATCATATACTTTAAAGCACTTTAAAAATAATGACGAAATAAAAGTTGTAAATAATAAATACGCTCAATGTTGTCCATTTTCCCTTTGCCTGCTACATTAAGATTACCTAATTTGGAAGGGTGGCTTTAAAGTTTACCACACAGTTCGATTAAAAGATCTGATTATTTCTAATTAACTGATAAAATCTGTCATAGATTAATTTTTACCATATTTGGTATTCAATAAAATTTTTACATTTATTTTTTATAACTTATAATAGCATAAAAGGACTTTTTTCATATTTCTAGAAGCTTGTTTAATTTTCCATATCTAATGCCTCCTGAAGGAAAAGGCCATGGACTGGTAAGCCTACTTGCTCATTGTGTGTGCTAAGAAGTTCAAAGGCATTTGTGTTTTTTTTTTTCTTTTCTTTTTAATAAAACCCTGTGAATTCAGTGGGAAATCATTTGGAATGATGAGTTTCTCACTATATACAAATTATTTTCATGGTGTGCATTTTCATTCTCAAATACATCAGCGTAATACTTTGTGATGTTATATAGGCCATGCTTACATGATTAAGGTATGCATTTACGTGGATAAATTCTCTGGAGAAATGTTATGCTGTTTTTAAATGCTTTTCAAAATATAACTCAGTGAATGTATTATTGGGAGACAGATGTATATGGACAACATTATTAATGGAATGCTTATATTCATCATGAAACTTGTGTTTCGCTTTTAAGGAAAATCTAAAAAGTTTAATTTCTCCTTGAAGAAGAACAAAGTGAGGCAAGCATACAGTTACTAATGCCAACATAGGCTGCTTATATTACAAAATATGTATATATTTTACTCTTCTTGCTTTTGTGTAGAAATTGTAGAACAAATATCTGCTTTGAATTTGAAAATTTCAAATTTGTAATCTGTGCCATAATTGTCTTCTTACCTCAATTGTTTATGTATGGCAGTATATTCTGGACTATGCCATTAAAGTAGGAAGTCAGCTAATATAGATTTGGCAACAGCATTGAAAGTTTAAATATGTTTTTTCCAAGACTATTATCAATATAAATAGATGAAACAGCTTTTAATTTTCTAAGTTATTTTTATTTGTTTAGGATAAAACTGTCTGCATTTGTATTGTGCACACTTACCAATCAGATCTTCTTTCTCTTCTTGAAGTGACATTCTCAAATTCTCATTTTGGTAGCCTTTCTGCCTACACTGACATAAAAATAACCATATTTTCCAATCCTGTTTGACTTGTATATAAATATTCTTGCATTTGTTTTTGAAATATTGAGCCTCCCATCTCCAAATAAAGACTCAGTGTGCAGGGGAGACTGACCAACATGGGCCTTGTGTGAATCTGATATATTCAAGTGTTCATTTGCAAATATATTAGGTAGCTGCTAAAAATATCACCCAACTTCTTAACAATGTGCATCTTGGACAAACAGGCGCATATTTTGTCATCAAGTTGCTTAAGCTTCTGAAGTCAGGGCTACAACTGGGTCAGATGATAAGATGAGCACAACAGAGAAACGAAGAGAGCGTCTGATAAAACCTGATTGATTGATGTCTGGCTCCCCACCATCACAGGCAGTTGACAGTTAGTTTGGGATCAGATGATTTGGCTTTTGCGATAGAAGATGGGGCCTGGTAGGCAAGCCTGAAGGACAAAAAGGTCAGTTTCTGTGTAGTGTCAAGTAATGTCGAGCTCCCACAAGGTGGGACATTATTAATATTTCATTCTTTCTCTTTAGGTCCAGGCCCTAACATTTGATAGTCATTTAAAGGCATGAAGATTCAGTCTACAAACAGAAATGTGTGACTACTTCCTTGTTTATTTAATTTAATGTTTTTACTTTGTTGATATCATAAAGGACAAGGGCATATGCTCATTTCATAACTAAAGCATATCACGTGATACTTTGCAATATATAATGACTTTTTGCATATTTTATCAAAAGCTTATGAGGCAAAGGGCTACAAAATATCATAGCACTTAACCTGGCCAAGTTTAATATTTTAAAAAAACTTTTTGAAGAAATATAGGTTTTCTGGGGTGAAAATTACTGCATAAATTAATGCAGCATTATCAGTCCAGCTGCCTGGGAATTATAGGTTCTGAAAAGCTTAGGTTAAAAAATATTCTAGTGCACAACACAGACATGTCAGAGTTTGGAGAAACCTTGGTTGGCACAGTGGGAGAACTTTGTACAGATCCATAGTTAGTGAATGATTGTGCTATAATTCGCCAAACTTGAATCTTGTCGTTGGTGATGGGATTATTAAAATGTTTTTGTGTTTTAATAATGGAAATCCCCAAATTCTTGACACATATTCAAATCACCTTTAACAAAATCTATATTTACTTGTTTTGTTGCTGTGATAGAAAGATGTTGTAGAACACTTCTGAGTTTGAACATAATTAACAGGATAAATGTTCTTGGAAGGAAGGGAGGAAGACAAGCAGGCAGGCTGGCAGGCATAAAGTAGAATAGCTAGTTTTAGAATAAAATGATTTCCAGTGTTAGCCATAAAAATTAGTACCACTGTGACAGAACTGGAATTTGGACAGCTTGGATTTGAATTTAGATTTAGGACGGTTTGATACTCTCTAGAAATCCTCTGTGATGTATCGCTTTTCTCTGCGTTTTAAGGGTCAGATCTCCAAAGGACAGTTGGGTCTCAGCTAATACTGTAGGCTTAATATCAGGAAGATGAATTCTGCAAGGTGCTGTATTGCTGATAGTATAAGTGGAATACTGCGTGAAAACACTTGTGCCAGAACCTGAAGTGGTACTCATGACAAGTCATCAGGGAAGGTGAACCGATCACCATTTCAGCAGTAATTAGTAATAGGTCCAAGAAAAGTGCATAAGAAAAATGATCTAGTTTCTTCTACATACATTCATATGGAACAAAACAATGTATATGTCTCCCTCTTTCTGTGTGTGTGTGTGTGTGTGTGTGTGTATGTATGTATATATATATATATATATATATATATATATATATATGTATATTTCAGGAATAGTGAGGAATCAAACTTACGGTTACAAAAACTTTTGCAGAAAAGATGATTCAGGCAAAAGTTGCTGACCTTTACTGATCTTGTTCTGATGGTCACATTACTGATGGGAGTCTGGTAGTATTATTTATTGATGGTAGTTAATAATGGTCAAGAATTTTGTTACATGAGAGAAAAAACTGTTTTCTCTCATGTAACAAAATTTTCCTTGTAAAATCACTGTTTAAGTCTGTGATATTTTAAGTTGTACAGTTAAAATATTTTAAGGCAGTGTCACAACTTAAACAAATGCAAATTGCTTTGATAGTATTTCAGTTTTTTTGTGTGTGTGTATCCGTGAGCATCTCTCTAGAGGTTAATAACCTGTTTTTTGGTGTTCACACACACACACACACACACACACACACACACACACACACACCCTCTTAATATTATAGAATATCTAATACTTCACGTTCAACCCTTTTCTCCCATTATTATTTTGTTTGTTATTTCTTTTGTTATTCCATCTAGTTTTGAACTGGAGATATATATATATGTACACACATCCCCAATTATATAAAAAATAATTATGATCAACAGTTCTTACAAATGGAAAAAAAGAATCAGCTAACTGGCCAGCTAGACTGCAATTCCTTGATTAATCCTACAGATTCAGAAATCTCATTTAAGGAATAGTATGAGTTTGGGATGCAGTGGGCTGGACTGATGAATCTGACATTCACTTTGATATTCTTTTACTTTTGGTTTGGAAGTTTTCATTTTGAGGAAATAAGAACAGGGGAGGTTCAGGTATGAGATGTTACTAAGGCACGTGTTAGGGGATTTGTTGTTTCTATACTGTGGTTAGTACCAATGTTCTTTATGTAGAGAAATAATCTCTTGTTACAGGAGGTAAAACAGATGTTAACTGCATATTGTGACTACTATCCTAAGGAAGAAACATGATTACATTTTGAATGAAGGATTTTTAGGTTAGGATCTATAGGCTTTGAAGAGTTTCTGAATATCTACACATTTAATGGAAAATTTTATGTATTCATGAATTTTTCTAGGAAATGGTTTTCATGAGCTTCTCAATGGGCTTTACAGCCCTATCAAAACTTTAAGAGGACTCTGAAGGATTGCTAAACAGACATGTGTATGATCACTTGTTACATTTTTAAAAGTAACAATATAAAATAGGAACAGTTTCACTTTGATTTGCCAAAATGATTTTTTTTCAAAAATATAAAGTCAAGTCATATCACTTCATCGCTCTTCCAGTGGACATCCCTTTGCAAATTAATACCTAAACTTTTGACCATGGTCTATCAGAGCCTCCAGGATCTGTTCCTTATGTCTGACCTGATCACTAAGCATACTATTGTTACCTAGCACTTCCCTTCCAAACTCCTACCCATAAACCACTTAAATTCACTATATTTTATCTTTATGGGTCTTTGTTCTGTTCTATAATCATGCCAAGCTGCCTGTCTTCCTGTTCTTTCCCTGGATTTCCATATGGCTGGCTTCTCATTCACTTCTTACTTCACATGTCAGTTCTTCAGAAAGGTCTCTTTAAGCCTTTCCATTTAAAGTTGCCTCAGTTTGCTCTCCAGCCCAAAACGTATGTATTTGTTAGTTTATTTACTTGTTTATTAGATAACTTTTTACTAGAATGTAAGCTTCTTGGGTGTGTGACCTAGTTTTGTTCACTTCCGTAACTACAGCTGCTACAAGAATACCAGGCACATAGCAGATACTCAGAAAATATTAAATTAATGAATTAATGAAAAAATTTTAAAAACCACATAATTTACTGTGGTATATTTTTAAACAATTTTGACCCAAGAAGAAATTGTTACCCATATGTGTTAAATTTAACTTAACTGAAAACTTCAATTCATTAAATATTGAAGAAACAAACGCATAGTAAGTACTAATTTTGTATATCGTGTTAAGCCATGGGGATGGGACAAATACAGTGAACAAACTGTGGTCTCTCCCTTCAAGCAGTGTATTAAATAGTGTAGGAGAAAGGCATAATTACAGTATGATTTAATCATGATAGATTAAGATACAAACTGACATGAGCATCAAAGTTCATAAGTGAGTCAGGTTAAGCCCCCAGAATGAGGTCCTATTTCAGCTGGGTATTGAAGGAGCAGTGGGAGATTTTGTCAGGACAAGAGGGAATTGTATCCTTGCAGAAACAATAGCTTGGCTAAGAGCAGAAAGACATTAAGGAGCATGGCATTTTCAAAGTCCAGTGAATAGCTGTGCCCAAAGATGAAACTATGTGAGTGACAGAGAATGCGCCTTGAGGGCTGATTTGGGGCCATATTTTTAAAGGGCCTTTTGTGCCATGTTGAAGAACTTGAACTCATCCTTTAGGTAATTGATGGCCATTGCAGATTTTGGAAAATAGAGCCTGATTCATGTATTTTGTATTCACTTGATAATTGCTTGGTTTTACCAAATTCCAATTTGGAAATGGAAGCGGACAAAACCAAAACAACCAAACCAAACAGTGACAACAACAAACCTCTGAGCTGACAATGGGCTTTAGTTAACTTTCATTTTGTTAAATTTAACAATTATTGCTATCTCAAATTCAACCTTAGACCTTCTGTGCTACCCTTTAATTTTTAGATACAGATTTAATAACAGCATCGTAGCTGATGGCTAAAGCAATCACTCTAGTGCTTTCTGTAGTTTAGTATGAATATTTTATTGAGGCTAGACAACACATGCAAAAATAAATGAACAGAGCAGTATCTTTTTAATTGAATCAGTTTGTGCTTAACTCATGAGATTGTCTTTGGTAGTAGCTTTCCAATCATTCATATGTATTAGCTTAGTTTTACAACTGCCTGTTGAGAGGGAAAAATGTTCACCAGCAAGTGGGCAAAGTAATTGTTACTGGGATTGTCAATTGTTGCAACCTCTTTGAAAGACAATCTGGCATTTTAGATCAATTAAAATTGCCCATATACTCTTTGACCCAACAATTCCACATATCCCATAGAAACACTCATACATGTACTCATTACAGCATGGTTTCTAATAGCAAAAAATTAGAAGTCACTTAAATGTCCATTAATAGGGGATGGGTTACATAAAATTATGGTATAACCAACCCTCTCATGTGTTGTAAAGGATAAGACAGATGTGTTCATGCTGATATGGAAATATCTCAAAGACCCATAAAATGAAAAGAAAAATCAGTATGGCATGCACCTACTTGTAGTTTTCTTAAAGAAAAATGAATATATATTAGATATATTTTTCATGAAAAATTTCTGAAACAATGTGCAACAGATTATTGATGGATTCTTTGGGAATGAGGCCTGGGAGTTTATGGTAGCACATAGACTCTGTTTTCACTGTATGCCTCTTAATATTGTTTTCATTTTTTAACCAAATAAATTTTAATAAGTTACAAATTAATACCAATAATTTAAAAAGTAAAATGTATACATTGGAACGTGAATGTTGGTATTTTCATACCATTGCCATTACTGCTAGTAAGAAATCCGTGTGTGTGTGTGTGTGTGTGTGTGTGTGTGTGTGTGTGTGTATGTATGTGTGTGTAGGAGCAGAAAATCAGGTATGTATTGCCATTATAATTATGTTTTCAATTATTTGTCTTCCCTTCAGTTGTGTAATTGAGAGGATAGAAGTGCTTTTGGGAGTTGGGGAAGAAAGTAGTGCACAGAAAAATAATTTATAAAATATTTCAGTATCTCTCTAATTCAGACTAAAATGGGAGAGAATAACTATAATGATAAATGTTTCTATAGTTCTTATTCAGTTTATATGAGAATATATTAAAAGTGAGCACTCAAGTGAAGATTATTATGCTGCTCTTTTTTGTACCTTATTAAGGACTTCTTATCCTTGAAAGTCTTCTAAGATAACTAATGTGTTCTTGTGGGCAGTAGCAGCAGCAACAGTAGCAGAAGGAAATGAATGAGTCCATGACAGAAACTAAAGTATGGCAGAGATTGAAGCTTAGAGTGTCAGTGGGTTTCAAAGGATACCCCTGAAGAAAATGTAAAGGTTTTAATTCATAAATGCCAACATAAATACCCCCTGATAATTATGACAGAGTGGAAAGAAAATTAAATAGGTTGAATTTTTGTCAGATAATTTTGAAAGTGGACATAAGGTTAGGATACAAGTAACATATGGAGTTGAGGGAAATTACAACCTGAAAACAAATGAAATATGTTTCTCTCATTTGAGGGAACCTAGAGCCTAGGAACATTAATGGAACTTAAGAAAGGTTGTTTTTAACCATTGGGGTCTTGTAGCATTTTCAGCCTCATTGGCACATAGGACCAAAAGGTCAGTTTCATTTAATTCATTCTCATAGATTCTGAACAACCCAGGTAGCCCTGAAGATTTTATTGTATTTTGTAATTTACTTTCTGAGTTTGGACAGAGGTGTTACCAAGGTGTGTGCTCCTGTAAGTAAATTCGTCTAATCAGTGGCATTATACAATGACTTTATGCAAATGGAGAACTAATTTTTTGGGAGAAAAGTTAATCTCGTGTGGTATGTCTTCCCATCAAGAATCCTATTCCTAAAGCCCCAAAGAAGTAAAGGAAAGAATCAGAGGAAAAGGAACCCAAAGTGCATCCAGCCCCTGGCTCCCACGTGGCCTGCTGATATTCCAGCCATCAACTGTTGAAAAGCTACAAGTGGTTTCTGTGATGATAAAGTTAGTGGTCAGTACCAAAAATAGACCCAGAGCAAGGCCCAGTAGAATAAATTACTGAAGATGATCAAGTTAGAACTACCTCTGCCGAGAAGACTACACAAAATTTCTGGGATAAAGCGTAATGAGGATTATTGATGTTACTAGGATCCGTTTTCAGAATTGGATGGCCTGTTACATGCAGTGTATTCTGATCAAATGGTGCTGCCCCTCCCTCTTTAACCACCCTGTGGAAATGTGTTAGCCCAGAGGTCTGACCGTTCTAAGAAATAGCGTTGCAAGCTATCTACTTGAAAATGAGGATGTAGGTAATCTACATGTTAACTTTACAATGCAAAATGCAGTGGCTGCCTATCAGACAGCACTTGAATGGATGTACAGCACAAAGTCATATGTTTACGTTTTAGAAGGAGATTGAATTATACCATCATTCTTTGGGGTGATATGGTTATAATGTTTCAGAACTCTGGAGTCCTTCATCAGGGTTCATGTTCCAGCTCTGCCACTTCCTTGTGGTGTGTCCTTGAGCGTGTTACTTAATCTGTGACTCAGTTTCCCCATTTTAAAGAAGCGGTTATTAAGGAGAACTTATATAAGGGCTGTTGAGAGGATTCAATGGATTCACACATGTAAATAGTTTAGAACAGCACCAGGCATGCACTAATAAAGCTTTTCTAGATTGTTAGTATTTTTGAGGTCAAATCCATGAAAAGAAATTATTTTCTGGTAGTGATAAATATCCTCAGGTATCTAAGATATATTTTTAAAGGTCTTTGGTTTGCATGTTTTAATTGACAAATATCTAAAGCATTTTTTGGTACATATTGTTTGTAGTTGAAGTAAGGTTTATAAAAAGATCTTGTTGAATATCCTAATTGAATAATTTTGCCCAAACCACATTAATTTTAAAAGGAATACTTTCTTCCCAATCAGGAAAATATTTTGAGTTTCACTAGGAAATGCTTTATCAGATAGATATTAAAATGTGATATACTCATTTCTCTCACACACACAGACATGTACATGCAGACATATATACTATATATATGACACACACACTGTGGAGATAGATGTGTATATATAGATGTCTATCTCCACAGTGTGTGTGTCGTAAAAACCAGTAAATGTTTTTACAAACTCTGAAATCTGTTACAGATCACTGTCTCATTTTTTGGTATTAAATCACACAGGGTGCTTTGGTTATACTAATTATTACCAGAAAAAGTGAGTAGTAAGTTTGTGTTGTTGTTTTTTGTATTTTTTTTTTCAGACAATTCTGGAGTTAATACATAAAATTCCTTTAGAAAGATCCTGACTGGAGTATCTCAAAAGATCATCGAATAACCAGTTGGTTAAAATGCATTTGGATGACCTGAACACATAGTTGTTGTGTCTCTAAATCCCAGACATACTTTATTAGGACAATCCAGCTGATTTGCTATTTCTATCTCCTCATTATCAACACGTTATGGTATGGCCTCTTCCCCCTCACTTCCAATGCCAAGAATTTGGCAGAGACACCATGTTAGCAAGTCAGAGACTGCGGGTGCGGAAGACAACAATAGTTTCACACTGCTGCAGGAATAAGGAAAACCTGTTTTCTAAACATTTTGCTGCTAGGTTAAGATTGATAATAGATATTTTTAGTCTTTTCACTTGAGGAATTTGAAGAAATAAAATTTCACAAGTCTCTAGAAGCACTCTTAAAGAAACATTTTCTTCATCCTAGTTCACACTTTCATATACATAGAATTTGGTTGTAAATCTTCAACCTTCAAAATTCTTTGCCTTTCTCCTCTTTCCCACCCATGCCGATATTACAGAAACTCAAGAAGATGAGAGAAAGAGAAATATTGTCCCTAGGTCTTACTTCATAGTTTACATCATCAAAAACAAGTCAATAACTGAATATCATGTTACATTTTATTATGTGTGTGACTTTATTAAATTAATGACCTTAACTATCCTCTTCTAATGTATTAGAGCATAAAGAAAAGAGACATGAATTTTTTTTTGGTCATTGTTCATATATATATTTTTTAATTTGGTGAAATGAAAAATAATCAGATGGGGACTTTCCTGAGAGTTTTATAAGACTGCACATTTTGTGAGTGAGTTAAGCCCTTCCAAAGTTATCTTACAACTTCATATAAATGTAGACTCTCAAAATAATAATGGTCATGTAAATGTTCTTTAGTTATAAGTAGGTAGGTAATTTTGTGTGCTGCAAATTTGTTTCTTAACTCTTCCATAAAAACTCTCTTCATTGATTAGGAGGGCTCATGAAATATTTTCCGTACTTTGTTAAAAAGTTTTAAAAATTATCTCAAAATGATTTATTTACTTTTCAAAACTCATGAATTATGCTTGTATAGCAACTTATAGGTTTTTTTCATGATATTCCATGATGTTATTACAAAACATTAGGTTTTAATAAATATTCACCTGTATTTATCCCTATGCATAAAGATATTTATGATAAAACGAGTTGTGACATCTTCCTTCCAAATAGGGAAAAACTACGTAATTATATGCTTTGTTCACATATATTTTAAATTCCTTTTATTCTATTTGACTCTTACATGCATTTCATACATAACTCAGGCACCGAAAGACAGCAAGCGTGAATGATATCAGTAGAAACTTATTAATTTAGAAATTGATACCTAGAGATCCTATTTTATAATGTTCTTTTCCTGTCAGAAAAAAAAGAATGTTACTCTATATCTTTTGTTAAATCTTTACTAGCTTATTTAAAATACAGTAATGGGTTTTCATTTTTAAAAAATCTAAGTTAAACAATAAAGCAAGAATTTTGTAATCTGAGAAAGAAATAAAGCCATCAGTGAACAAATATCTGTCCACAGCTTTTAGTAAAGAGAAAAATATGTAATCTTTTGTGCCATTCACTAGAGCAGATTTATGCCATCAGTATAGATGTGAGTAAAAACTCAACTTTCTCCTAAAGCCTCAATGCCTTGAAATTTTATCACCCCAAGGGAAATGAAGGAGTTGTCTCTCTGAATTTGCATGTGTCTTACCTTAAGGTTGTAGTAATGCATATTAAATATACTGGTAGGACATTGAGATTTTACTGTGGGTAGGAAAAGAAGAATGCAAATTAAAATAGCAATGGTTTATTCACAAATTAAAGAAACGAATTATTCCCCTGGGTGCCTCCTTAATTGATGAAGAGTAAATAAGTAGGCCGCAGTTAACTAGACCAGCAGAGTGGGGCAGGCATATCTCTCAGGACTGGGGTTAGAACCTCAGGCTTTCTAAGTGTGAAGGATTTGTAAATGAAGCTACTTTGTTACTGTCAGAATTAATATGTGGATAAAAATCTATGTTTTCAAAGCTCTTACAGCATTTTTTTGGTATTCTTTCTTTATTTTTAAAAGTAGTTTTATGTTATTTTTGTACTATTAACATTCTGCCCTTATGATATTTCAGCCCCCTCACTACCAACACCAAACAATAGAACTGCTTCAATTAAGAAACAGAACATCAGCCCCTGGCATCTTATTCTGTTGTTCCATCTTTTTTGCTAGGGAGAATTCATTTGTTTCTTAATTAAGAAAAACACCAATAGCATGAAAAATCTGCTTATGGTACCTGAATGGTAATTAGGCAAAAGGTAAAAAAGAAACATGCACATACATTCCAATAGCAGCAAAAATGAACTGGAGCTGATAAAAATGAACTACACTACCCTTGCATAAATGGAGGCTGAGAGAAGTGTACAGTCATTATGGCTAAGACAATATGCAAACTATCTTCAAAGAAATCAAATTGCTAGAGTGTTTTCATTTGCATGTATTAACTATTAACATAATGAGGAGAAGTGACATTGGACCTGGATTGTGTGTCTGCTCGGATTGATAATTCTACTGCATCTGCAAATAGACACCCAAAAATCATGCTAGTAGTTAGATCAGAGTTGAACTCTGCAGTGTGGGCTAAAACAAAATCTAGAGCTTGGCAAACCTGCTGAGCTACTGAATGGTGAATGGTTGACATCTCTCTCATTCATATTCTGTCTCATTCATATTCTCTATCGCGCACTCCTTTTATTTAATTTTAAAAACAATATTCTTTCAGTGCAAAAACTTACTCTTGAGCTTTAAAGCAGCAAAATTGCCGTTGGAACTTCTTTGTCAGTGCAAGAATATAAGAATGGATGCTGTAAAGGAGATCTTAAGGAACCGTAGGGTTAACTTAAGATCTGTTACAGGATTTGAAAATATTGTATTTTTATTTATTGCCAGCAAATATAAATCTAAAAATAAATGAAACTAGCATTTATTGAGTTTCTCTTAGGTGGCATGCACTGTATAAAGTGTTCTTCATGAAAGAAAATGGAAGGAGTTGTTGAGAAAAATGAAGGAGACATTGGAATGAGAAACACCTCTAGCCTTTTAGATAAACTCGGGGTTATCTAGACTCACTGAGCTTCTGGCTGTTAGTTTTTTCTCACCTGTAAAATGGGCCAGTATTACTACATTTGTGTTTCTATTCTAAAAACCTTTAAGGCGAATAGCCAATTTCAATGTTCCTAAAAGCCCTCAGGAAATTGGAAAGTCATCACTCAGAAACCTGCCCACAACAACCAACATGCTTTATTTCTTTAGGAGTCATGAGATTTATCACATAATCAGATGACATTTGCTATTCCATGCTGGTAAGAAACTCTGGCAACTACATACATTTTTGACTAACTTTAAGAAGATAAATTGGAAATACATTTCTTGATTGTAGAATTCCTACTTTTAATGTTCCTAAAATCAGAATATAGCTTAATTTAAATCAATAAATCCATTTAATGTAGTTTTCCATTTTTGTAAAAAATATTGATGTTGTGTCTTGCTATTGGTGGAGACTTCTAATTAAGAAATTTATTCTGTACAATTTTATTTATATTAACAAATACACATTTTGATCTTTGAATCTACCTAGTACTGTTCTGTGTACAGAAGTCAGTGGTGCTCTAGGAAGGTAAGATCTCTGCTTTCACAGAATGCACAAAATATTGCACTATGGTATTATACCATATGTGTAATATTAACAATGCAATACTTTATCATAGTACAATAACATTAAAATGCATATTATTACTGTAAGGTAACAGTGCAATATATAATGCATGTGGCAATACAGTATGTTACTGTAATGTTAATTATATAACATTATTGTTAATATATGTAATAGTAACACAGTTGATATATCTTCATTATCTATAATATATATATTTATATTTGAAAATTTGGGGCTAATTAGATTAAG
This sequence comes from Ateles fusciceps, assembly GCA_036589455.1. NCBI lineage: Eukaryota > Metazoa > Chordata > Mammalia > Primates > Atelidae > Ateles > Ateles fusciceps. The sequence continues at coordinate 1,754,940 of JAZHEH010002950.1, forward strand.
TGATAATACCTGGGAATTTTTATTGACTATTAATACTACTGTTGGAGTAGCAGTTGGTGAAACTTTTAGGGTTGAAGCCATGTTAATTCCCTTTTAACTTCATTTTAGATAACATGTATCACTGCTGATATCCATGAATATGTATGACCTTAGAACCCTGTGGAGATTGTTGGGAACCCTTGGTGACCATGAAGCATCTAGAATATTCTGAAGTGTTATATTTTTGTACTCCAAACTAAAAGTTCATTGGGCTTTTGGGGAATAATTTCTTCACAGGTTGTTCATCTGGAGACGGCTAAGTTAAATGCCTGGGCATTTGCTACTGTTAGTGAATGTGAACCTCTGCTCAGGGAGAACGTGAGTCAGGGCACAAAAGTAAAACTACAGTTGCATGAAGGATTTTGATACTTCTGAAGATTCTAATATGTATCTTCTCAGATAGGAACAGATGAGTTGACAGTATTCTTTGAAGACGTCGCCACACTTAATAATGCCTTATTGCTCTCTTTTCATGAATATGGAGATTATAAAGAAACCTGTTTCATATTTAACTGATAAGTTAACCTTTCTGCCACATATGTTGGTTATAATGTCAAAATCTCCTTTGAGAAAGTCAAGTTGATGAGCTCTGCTGAATCATTCATTCAGATTCAGCCCACAGGGATTAAGAGGTGAAAGCAGGTATTGTCATATTCTCTTAGAAATTACCTAAGAATTAGTAAGCACAGTTGCTCTAGGAGAATTCTTGAAGAATCTTTCTCTTGATGAAAGGGCACAACTGAGCACCAGCTGTATGACTTGAAAAACTAACTAGACTCAGAGCCGATGGATTCAAGAGGAATGTGTGAGGCATTCGGATCCTCACTAACGTTAATGGGACATTAATATTTTCACTTGGACTTGCCGAGTTATCTAAAGAAAAGAAGCTATAGAGGGCCACAGAGAAAAGACTGAAGAAACTCATAGAGGGGGAATGCAGGTTCTTATATTAACTTCAAACTAAACACAAAAATCTCCTAAAACAAAGCAAAAAAGAAAATATAAGAAATAAGAAAAAAAATAAAGATAAAACTTGCTTTCACTTACCAAGTACGGTTTTGTTGGTTCTATTTGAAAAAGAAACATCTAATTTTTTTTTTTTTTTTTTTTTTTGAGACGGAGTCTAACTCTGTCACCAGGCTGCAGTGCAGTGGTGTGATCTCAGCTCACTGCAACCTTGCCTCCCGGGTTCAAGTGATTCTCTTGTCTCAGCCTTCCAAGTAGCTGGGACTACAGACACACGCCACCACACCCAGCTAATTTTTTGTATTTTCAGTAGAGATGAGGTTTCGCCACGTTGGCCAGGATCTGCCTGCCTTGGCCTCCGAAAGTGCTGGGATTACAGGCGTGAGCCATCGTGCCGGGCCTGTCTAGTTTAACTTTTGCAAACTGTTATTTGTTTTTCTGGATATGAAAATAGCAACATGTGAAGTAATAGATCTCTGGGTTTTTTAGTAAACTCTGTCCAGTGCCTGTCATGCCTAAACTCCTAGGTCTGGTACATAAAACCAAAAAAAAAAAAAAAAAAAAAAAAAAAGTTTGACAATCTTCTGGAGGCAGACTCAAGTGCCTAAGGCTGAGAGGGGACATCCTACATACCTGAAAATCTTGAGTTATTTTTATTTAAATGGATTTTACTATCTCTCAATGGGAAACATGAATTAACAAGATCAACTTTCAAAGGTTTGTGCAGGTTGGAATGATATGCTGAAACTGTTGGTGCATATTTGGTAACAATATAGAATTTGGTTAAAAAATCAACTTTATTAAGTACAGGATTGGAAAATGAACTTTATTTGCTGCTAAAATGTAAACTTCATAAGTGTTTTAGTTAACTGAGTCTTCAATGGAAGTTGCATTCCAGAACCATTCTGCAATGTTCAGCAATTGACAGGAGTCCTGCTGTGCTTTGTACTGGCCAGTAACATCTTGGGTATTGTTTCAGTGTCATCTCCTCCTTAAGATTCAAGTATGTCTGGAGGTGAACAGTCTGGATAGCAGTCAGGCAGTAGCTGAAGGAATTGGGAATGTTTAATAGGAGAAGAACATTCTGGGTTTTTAATGAGCGCTATATTCGGATATCTGGGGAACTTACATAGAAAAGGAATTAGCTTTCTTCCTTGTAGCTCAGAAGAAAATAATTCCAAAGGGTGCTCTGGGTTGACATTCTACTCCCTGTAAGCATTTTTGAGGTAACCAGAGCTGTTCAAAATGGCCCAGCTTTCTTTGCAGCATAGAAGACTACCTTCTCACTGGAAGCATGGAAGTGAAGATTTGCCTGGTTAACCACTTGCTACAATTATTATTTGGTACATCCTTGGAAGGCAGGAAATAGTAGTGATTAAGAAGTTAGGGGTAAAACAGGAGTAGCTTTCTGGGTGATTTCATATTCTAGATGGGCCCCAAAATGTTTTAAATTTCTTTCATTCAGTCCAATTTTAGAAGGATTTAGTTGGTACCTATTGTATTAGTCCATTTTCATGTTGACATACTCGAGACTGGGTAATTTATAAAGAAAAAGAGGTTTGATGGCTCCACAGTTCCACATGGCTGGGGAGGCCTTACAGTCATGGTGGAAGGCAAAGGAAGAGTAAAGGGTCTTCTTACATGGCAGCGGACAAGAAGAGGACTTGTGCAGGGGAACTCCTCTTTATACATCCATCGAGATTTCGTGAGACTTACTATCATGAGAATAGCATAGGAAAGACCCGCCCCCATGATCCAGTCACCTCCCACTGAGTCCCTCCCACAACACATGGGAATTGTGAGGGCTACAATTCAAAATTAGATTTGGGTGGGGACACAGCCAAACCGTATCACCTATCCAATCCTTATTATCATTATTGTGTAAGCAACAGCCAAAGATTCTGGAAGCTAAATAAGCTGTCAGAACTCTAAAAGCCTTGGGAGGGGCTCAAGCAGTATGTTCAGCTAGTCTTATATTTTTATAAAATATGCAAAATTAAAGTATTTTAGCTACACTTGTTTAAGGCGGCTAATTCTTCCCACTTTGGCATTCCTTCTGCCACAGTTCAGAATGGCCACAAGCATTATTAGGTTCTTGGGAATATGATGGTCAAATTTTTAACATTGTAATCTACTGAGATTTCTCTAAGTAGATACTTATTTTTATACACACTGTGTATTTGTAATTTTGTATTCTGTTACAGAGTATCTTCAGTATAAGCTTCAGATCTCACAATACCTGGGTCTCTTTCTGTGTGCCCCCTTCATACACACACATATATATATATATATATATATATATATATGTGTGTGTGTGTGTGTGTGTGTGTGTGTGTGCGGGCGCGCACGCGCGCATGCGCATATGTATATATAACATTATATATATATATATATGTATATGTATATACCCTGATTCTAAATACCTCAGGCATAAAGATGAATAAGCCATTGTCCTTTATATCAAATTATGGACAATGTAGTGGAGGAAGCTGAGGAATTTTATTATGAATTCAACTATTTACTTGAAGAAATAATTAAAACTAATATAAAATACAATATTTTTACTACTTTTCTTGCATGGACATTTTCAATATTGAATAAGAAATAACAACAGTAAGAAAGTTAAGACCAGAAGTGACTCTGATCCCTCAAATCTAAGAAGATCATATTCTTGAATTATAATCTAATAAATGTGTATATTATTCTATGCAAAGGTAAAAGGGCTGTGTAATTGTGTACATGTTATTGATTAGGCAACTAATGTATATATGAGGATGTCAACACACTTTTGTATTTTAGTAATAAAACTGCCTTGACATCATAAATGAGCTTATTTTGGTATCAAATCTGGTGAAGCCAGCTGGCAAATTTTGAGGATCTTAACAGAAGAATTTTTCCCCCTATTATAATTCGATAATAATAGGTTACCAAATACTACCCTTTCAGACGATCTGGAGTTTTTTCAATATCTTTGACAAACTTTTTAGTCTTCTGTATTTTTTTGCCAAAATTCAATTTTGTTCTTGTTTCCATTTTTTGGAAGGCAGTGATGTGGAGCATGATTCTATGCTGACATCTCTAGCTTATTTGTGATGTTCTTTTAAGAAAAAATGTCCTGTGTTTCTAAGATAACACAGTTAAGAGGTGTGCCATGACCATGATTTCCCTTGCACAGCACCATCATTTCTTCCCTCAAGGGAAGTTCATGCTTCCTTAAAGGTATGGAAGCTCCTTCAGGTCCCTGACTAGCTAGCAGGTGATCTTTTCATAAATTTTATGGAGCACACTAGTTGAAGAGGAAGAAATACTGTCCAGCTTGTTCAAACACAACTGTTGTGGAAAAAAAAAAAAAGATCAAATCTAGTTCCCTTTATGTGTCTCCATTGTTAAGATTGATATAGTACAGAAATTAAAAATACAAATTTCTGTAATAACATTGTTATAATCCCAGAATGAATTGTATATTTAAGCACATAGACCTATTTCTAACTCTCAAATAGGATTTGGTGATTCCATTTTTTTTCTAGAATGTACCATTATATTTTCCCACTTATATTTAAAAATCAATTTCATTATTATGCTTACATACAATGTTTCTAAATATTCTTTTCCTCTCATTTGAATGTTTAATTTTTTCAATAAATATTTGCCATGCAAATACAATGTATCTGAAATTGACAAGTACTTGAATGACTTCTCTTGAACTTAAAAATAAGAAAAACATACAGTAAATATTGTTATGGCATAGATATTCAAGTAGATAAATGGATATGTTTAGTTCTTGACATACTTGTTTAAGTGTTACATATGTAATTAAACTTAATAGAAGGAGACTACAGTAAACAGTTCTTTCATTCAGAAGATTTCCTGGGTAACAGTGAGATGCAGTTATGACAAATATATGTTTTCATTAAATATTACTTCTGGAAAAGGGAGGAAAACTTTCACTGAGAGCCCTCCTACATGCTAAGGACTCTGTTAGGCACTTTATAAGCATTTAACTTAATTTCCTTACATTATTTACCTGCATTATCCTTTTATGTAGGGCAGGAATAATCAGCTCCATTTTGGAGACATTGTTTTGGGCCACACTGCAATTGACAGCCAATATTTGAAATAGGTCTACGGAGGTGTTTTCATAGCTCCATTTGTCAGCTCCATTTGCAGGCTTCTGCTGCAAAATGACAGGATCCAACAATGAATAAGATGAGATCATGTAGGTGAAGATGATTACAAATAGCTCTGGCACAGTAGCACTCAGTAAATGCTAGTCAGTTTTGAATCATGGTTCCTATCCTCACATGGCTTATAGTCTAAGGAAACCAGATACAGCCATAGGTACAATGCAGAATGAAATGTCAGGAGAACAGTACACACAGATTTAAAGAAGGAGTCATGGGGATTAAAGTTTGGCCTTTAGTTCTCTTAGAAAGTATGTTATTGGAACTTTAAGCAATTTTGAATAATGCAACACCCCCCTCCCCGCCCCTGAAAACCCTTAGGTGTCAGCTAGAAAAACGTATTGAAGGCACTTTTTGTATACTTTCTAGAAAATAGTCATTCTAAGTGTGATTATTCGTTTAACATTAAAAATTCAATTTACGGATTGTAAGTTAAAAGCCTACGTGAAACATAAAACTTCAGCCAGTTATTGATGTCAATAAAAACCTTATTTTTTTTCATAGCTTGTGAGATTTAGGTTTGGGTTGGTATAGTCTTACAAAGTTACTTTACTTTTACTATATGGAGTGAATAAGATATATCCATAAACCTTAATGTGAAAAATAAATGCATAATCAGTATGAAATGTGTGAAAACTCAGACAAAGCCCCATTTCAGTGTACTGTGTTCCTCCTGACACCAAGAGGTTATATTTAAAATAGGATGACTAAAGGTTTTAACATCTAGTAGTATGTAGCAGGTACAGGAAAGAGTGAATGGCATGCTAAGCCAGCAGTGACACACACAACCCCAAGGTGACATGTGACATACCTTTACTTCATTTACAGACATGGCATATGTCAGAGTGCTTGGCCCTACTGCACAGTTGATTGGAGCGATTTCTATTCCATTATGTTTTCTTACAGCTTCTGTTTTATTTATGCCCCCTCCAGCTTATTCAAGTGTTTAAATTTCAAATTAGTTGGTTGTCTTTATCATTCATTTTTGGATTAGAGAATCATATTATAGCCATTGGACATGTTTACCATTTTAAAAATAATAACAAAACAAAAATGATAAACCCCCCCTGACATACTCATGGCTTTAAGGGTTATGTTGAAGTCACAGGCTATTCCAAGAAACCACCTTAATGCAGTGTGATTGACCAGCTTTTCCAAAATATGCCTATCCAACTTGAGGACATTGAGAAGACATTTGTGTGTGTGTGTGTGTGTATGTGTGTGTGAGATATTTTAAATGTTGGGACAAAATCAACTGATAGAAGCAAGTTGTAACAGTTCTTTCTCGACTTGAGCATTTTTTTGGTTCTTAGAGCCTTTCACCAGTTGCTGCATCATAGTCTATGTGAATAGATGAATTATCATGTGGTAAGAACCAAGGAAATGGTGACAAATAACAAAAAGTAGTGTTGGTTATATTTATATAATACTGAGTATTCCATGCTTTTCATTTGCATGTATGATTTTCTTTAAAGCCATTTGTGTAAGAAGCCGAGGCTTACAATCTAGCATTCTAAAATTTGAATTGCTTTTCTAGAAATTAAGTAGAGGAGCTCTGTGTTATTTCTGCAGTGTCTCATGTGACACACATCAGATTTTCATCATGACCAGCTGGGATCCAAATGCCAATGTGTTTGTTTCTCTATAGTTTTTGCTGTATAATCAAAGTGAAAGGCTATTCATTATATTATTGTTTTCCCAATACCGTATGGTCTTACCTCTAAGAAATTTGTCTTACTTATGAGAAATGTAAAGAAGGAAAGTATATTAATAGCTAAAGTGTGCTGTGACCACATGAAACTCAGGAGTTTGAATTTACCATTGATGTTTTTGCATTTTACCTTCTTTCCATTTCTTTCAAGGGAGGGACAGGGGGCAGGTATAGCAGTAAACCAATAAAAGTCTTATTAGATGATTGACATATTAGATAATACATTTAAAAATAGAAAGTCAACATCCCCTTTTGTAATTAGGGAAAAGGATGACTAGGATTGAACTTTCATTTTTAAGTTTGAAATCTGGAATTTGATTTTATTTGCAAATGATTATGAGGTTGAACAGCACACACTGTACTTGACCCTCTGTTGTGAATTCCCATATGATCAGCATAGATAATGGAATATTTCATTTTCTACTTAAAAATCATTTTCAAAAGGTTTGTAAATATTTGTTTCTCAGGGATCCATTTATCTCTCTTCTTCAGTTCCAAAGAAGTGTTGTGGGGTTGCAAGAAAAGATGATAAATGAGCCCAAGGAGCCTGGGTTTAAATTGTCCCACTACAGGTTTTACTGTTATTTGGTGGACATGCAAAGTCTGTGAATGCATTAATATTAACTGATTAGGTCCTGGATTTTTTTAAAGACCAGAATTCTGAAATGAGAACAAATCAGTCATGAAGCTATTCTGGCTTTTATTTATCCATAGTTAGATCCATATGAAAATTAAATATAACAAGAAGAAAAATAGCTGGAAGACATTCCTTTTCAAAGGAATGGCCTGGACTTCAGCTGCTTAATTCCCATTCAGTTCTGAGGGCCTAAGTAATGTGGTCTGTGATGGTATACAAACCTTTTAACAAAGAAAGTGACAACAAAACCCATCTGCTCTTAGGTATCCTTGTACACAATACAAGGTAAAACCTGCAGTGGACCATAGGGTATTTTGATTAATTGAGCTTAACTAATGGGTATCCAGAAACTCTGTTTTGTTAAAACCTTTGTTGAAATCTTAGTCAAGAGTTTATATTCACTTTTAGGTGAACAAAATGAAAAGATGATTTAAGACCTTTTAGAAACTCTGCATTGTGATTCTAAATCATAAAGTTCATTTCATACCTTGTATAACTCCAGAGATGAAGATATGGAAGAGGCAGAAGTCTGTATTTGATGTGTACTGACCCCAATTTCTTACAAAAGCAATATAAACAAAAAATACATCTGACTCCCATAATCATCACTTGTTTTTCTTTTTCTATATTTTATGTAATATACATATAATCATAGTGTAGATATAATTTCATTGTGATTATAATTGGAAATATTTTTCATCTTTCTACATGGCTTTCTTGACATGCATTTTGAATTTCTGCTCTGTAGTCTCTCAGTTGATTTGTTATATTTTTTAAAATATATATATTTTTATTGTACTTTAGGTTCTAGGGTACATATGCAGATCATGTAGGATTGTTGCATAGGTACATACATGGCAATGTGGTTTGCTGCCTCCATCCCCCCCGTCACCTATATCTGGCATTTCTCCCCCATGTTATTCCTCCCCCAACCTCCCTACCCCCCGCTGTTCCTCCCCTAGTCCCCCACAACATACCCATGGATGAATCTGGAAACCATCATTCTCAGCAAACTGACACAAGAACAGAAAATCAAACACCGCATGTTCTCACTCACAGGCAGGTGTTGGACAGTGAGAACACATGGAACAGGGAGGGGAGCATCACACACTAGGATTTATTATAATTTATTTAAACATTATAAGACATTTGAATAGTTTCCAATTTTTGTAGCTAACACTGAAATGGCTCAATTAGTGAAATAGGTTTTTTTCTTTTTTAGCTTTTCTTGAAGGGTAAATTTCAAGCAGTAAGATTAGTAGATTAAAGGATATATACTTTTTAAGGGGTGAGGGTGCAGGAGGAAAGGATACAGAAAAAAATATATAAATTTGGCATTAGACTTCTAGAGTTTCTACTTCATTAGAAATTCTAGAATATCAAGATATGTTTTGAGCAGGAAGTGATATCATCAATCAATAACTTGCCGAGAGGCTAAAGGCAGCCACCTTCTGAGAGTCTATTAAAGTAATTCAGGTGTGCAGAAATTATTTCTTTGGCCATAGGTGGGTTTTGAAAAGGAAAGGAATGTGGCAATCTACTCCACATTGAGCACCTGTCCTGGGTGCTCTAAGGTTAAATATGAGATAGAAAATTCTACTTTAAAGGTTATGAAATACTTGATTAGCAAAACTATTTATAGAATAAATAATCAGATAAAAAGATAGAGTACTGTAGATTGAATCAATTGGAAGACTGCAGAGACTGAATCTTGGGCTGAAAGATGAAGAAAATGAGAGGTTATTGGTAGGAAGAACAAAAAGATGTATTTCCTATGGTAGGGAGAGAGCAAAGAAAATTTGGTAGACAATTGTAATTTTGGTGGGGGACACTGAGGAAATGAATAAGGTATCACCTTATAGATATTTTAGCATATTAGTACACTCTTATTCATTGGTTCATCTATTTATTAATGACTTTTAGAGTATACAAAAGTGTCATACCTTCCCTGATAAAAAGATTATCATATTCCATCTTATTTCAAAGTTGAAATATATAGTCCTCCTTTAGTATTTGTAGGGGATTGATTCCAGGACACCTAGCAGATACTAGATCCCAGGTATAACATGGTATAGTAATGGGCTGGGCATGGTGACTCATGCCTGTAATCCTAGCACTTTGGGAGGCTGAGGCAGGTGGATCACTTGAGGTCAGGAGTTCGAGACCAGCCTGGCCAACATGGAGAAACCCGTCTCTACTACAGATACAAAAATTAGCTGGGTGTGGTGGTGCACGACTGTAATCCCAGCTAATGGGGAGGCTGAGGCAGGAGAATCGCTTGCACCTGGGAGACAGAGATTGCAGTGAGCTGAGATCATACCACTGTACTCCAGCCTGGGCCACAGAGTGAGACTCTGTCTCCAAAAAAAAAAAAAAAGAAAAAAAAAAAAAGACATCGTATTTGCATACAACTTATGCAATACTCCTGTATACTTTAAATCATTTCTAGATTACTTATGGTACCTAATACAATGTAAATATTATGTAAATAGTTGCTATTCTATATTTTTAAATTGGTATTCTCTTTTATTGTTGCATTATTTCGTGTGTGTGTGTGTGAATATTTCTAATCCATGCTTGATTGAATTCTGGGATGTGGAAACCTCAGATAAGGAGGGCTGACTATACATCAAATTTAACTAGAATATTTAGGTGGAAATTCAACTTTGTACTTACATAAAAGATCCTGACTCAGAATCCTTTCATTGGAATCAGAATTGCCATAAGATACATTAACTGGTTCTCCTGATTTGCTTGAGCAGATGAGAATAAGACTCAGAATTTTGCTTTCTGGTTATCTTCCCTTTAATGACTAAATCTGGCTTACAGATAATATTGCTGATTAAAAGTGTAAATGATGAAATCTGGACTATTCATAGGGAGGAAATAATTCTTTATTCTCTGAACCAAATATTTGTCTTTTAAAATATATATATTCAAATTCATTGCTGTGAAAAAGATGTGAGGCCATTTTTTCCCTTTGGAAAAAAGGCTCAATTTTATATTAAAAGCAAAACTTTTGACATTTAATCAATGGAGAAGTTATTTAACTTAAAAGATGGGCATTTTTCTAGGGTCTGGCAGTAGTATCAGCATCCCCTCAGACCTTGTTAGAAATGTGCATTCCTGAACTACACTCCAGTCTTAGAGCCAGAATCCTAGAGGGGCACCCAGAATTCAGGGTTTTAAGAAGATCTTCAAATGGTTGCATGCTGAAATGAGAAAGCCACTAATATAGAATGAGTTTTTTAAGCTAAGCTTAATTATGGCCAACGAGTGCATCATCTCTTAAACTTTATGCATCTTAAGTTTGGAACTAAGCCTTGGTTTTACAATAGATACAGGTGTGTTGATTTTGCGCACTGTTGGATGGTTTAAATGTTTCTTCATGAAAATGGCATTTTAACTTCAAAACCATAGTAGAAACTTAGTTTGACAAGTTTTAAATACCTAATTAAAATACACCTGTTCTTTCATTATATGCTCTAAACTGTTTATTTAATATACAATAGCAATCTCAATTATAATTTATATGATTACTAGGATATAGTTTTTCTTAACCTTCAGTGAATTTTGTTAAAAGTAATAGTATTTATTATATTAACACAGTCCACATTAATTCAGTATTAATGAAGAAAATGATTTTAATTTGAAAACGAGTCCAGAAAAATCCTCTTTTTTTGCATTTTTTTCAGTTCTTTTGGCATGACTAAAAAACATCCAAAATTTCCATTTTACCATCTTTTTTATTTGACCTGTCTTTGACTCTTTTATTATCTGGATCTGCTGATATGCTTGAGCAGATGAGAGTAAGACTCAGAATTTTGCTTTCTGATTATCCTTTCCCAGACATCTCCATAAATATTGCCATGAGAAGCAGAGCCCAAATTATGGTTCAGATTTTGTCCTGCATTGTTGTAAAATGGCTTTTTGCTTACTTAAAAAAAGAAAAAATCTTTCAATGTTAACATTTAAACCTTATCTATCTGCCTGCCTGCCTACCTACCTGCTTGCTTACCAGCTAACCTACCTACTTACCTATTCATCTATACCAGTCGGTTACAGTGAGAACAACTCATACATATTATTTCACTCTGGAGCACAACATTAGCATATCAATATGTAAAAATAAGATAAATATGTTGTATAGGCTTTCAGCTAAGTACACAGTTTGATAACATACTTAACTTACCTAGAAAATTAAAGTAGGTATTAGCTGGGTTTGTGGTTTGAGTCATCCTACTGTCTAAGCAAAAATATAAACCTTCCAACATTATGATTAATAATCTTTTATCTTCCTAACTTTCACCTTTTTCACACTACTTTCTTGGACTATCAAAAGTCTTCTTCCTAGAGACTCCCTAGTGCTTCTGAAGGGATCCCCCCTCCTCTTGCCATACTCTCATACTGCACTGTGCTTGGGTCTCTCTGGCACTCATAATTCACTGTGTTCTGTTCAGATGTCCCCCCTAGAGTGCTTCCCTGGTTGCCCCTTATAGGATACTGCCTCCTTTTTTGTGACTGGTTATCACCATATTCTGATTTTTTTTTTTTTCTGAAGCACTTACCATCAACTGAAATAAGAACACTACACAGGCAAGGATTTTTGTTGTTGTTATTGTTGTTGTCAGATGTTTTAAACAACCTATGCCTAGGAATCAAAGCAGTCCCTAACACCAAAAAGCTATCTAGGTTTAATTTTCTTTTCTCCTTTTTTGGAGTATAAATTCCATTAGAACTGTGACTCTTTTATTTTTTGGCTGTCTCCAGAACCAAGTACAGTGCTAGGCAATAGTAGCTAATCAGCAGTAATTAGTGGATAGATAAATATATAACTGGATAGAAGCAGAAATATATGTTAGTGGGTTAATGCATTTATACTCCTTATTTGCTTCTTGTCCGTCTTCATATTATTTAGCATTAGAACTCCTATGTTAGCAGTCTTCACATTGCCCTTTAGTGTTTATTTAAAAAATTTTTAAAGTACTGGAGTTCTAGTCTAAGTGCTAAATTCTGAAAGGTTTCTTCTTTTCAGTTTCTCTTAAGAATTTCACTTGAACTTGTAGTATGTTTTAAAACATCAATAAACTGTGGCTTAATTATACAGGTATCATAAAGAGTTGGATTGTTGTTGTATTCTAGTGAGTATAACCACCCACTTCCTGGATCACTGTTGTCCAGATGTGGTACTTTAAGCAAGCAAATAAAAAAAGTAAACCTCAGTGGAGAGCACTCATGATAGGCTAAAGATGCTGCAAGCCACTTAAGGATGCTAACTTTTTTGCACGACAAAATGTGATTAAGATATGTTAAATGGAAATCTATACAAAACCAGTGAAATTGTTAAAATATTCAAATATGCCGTATTGTAACAAGAAAACACTGCAATGCACTGAAATCAGCAGTAGAACAGCTGTGTTTTAAAGGACAGTACTTTGAATGTCACTTGACAATTTGCTTTCAATTAGAAGTAATTTACAGGAAGATGCCCACAAGCTAATCTTTACAGGATAATTAAGTTCCATTTTCTTTACTTTTAATTAAAAAGCAGAAAAGATTTAGCTGATCCATAAAAAATGTTCTGTTTAAACATTCATCAGACTTCACACTCTTTTTTGTTATTTGTTGTAGCAGATGTTATCAAAAGTGTAGCCTGCTCTGTTTTAAACCCTGAATATTTGGAAAGTGAAATATGAGTTGCAGTAGGCATGTATTGGTGAGGTATGATCATTGAACATCTGTATGTTCAAAGAGGATAAAAAAGATAACTACTCTTCCATTCCTGAATTGTGTTCTGTCTGATGCATTTAATTTTAGTATAAGACCACATACAGTAAAACGAGAAGCAACACAATTTTGAGTTTTGAACATTGTACACAGTAGGATGATACTTTAAAAATCAGATGTTGTAAAGTTTCCATATTTTCAGGCATAGCATGCTATTTTATAATTTTCTTAATATAAAAATTGACACTATTTTAACATGAGAATTTACTCATTGAAAACATGAACAATTCAAAGTGATGTTATAAAATCATTTAAAACTTCTGTTTATTAACAGTTTGTTGCATTCCTGCTATGCTTTTATTTGGCAAAATAAAATATATTGCTGAGGATGTTTGAAGTTTTGGTATTAGAAGTCAGTATTGGCCAGCTATTTTTTTTCCTAACTGGCAAGAGCTGTCATTTTTCATTCTTATTCTCCTGTCATATTACACCAAGGAGTTTTGCCCTGAAAATTCTTCAGACAAAAACTCTTTAATCCATTCTGATGGTATCTTTTTTTGCTGGCTAATTAGTGCGTTCATGTTGGGTAATAGTTTTGTTGTTTTAAATTCTAGAACATTTCTTATTTGAAAACTTGAAAGAAGTTGGGCCACTATAGAACTGTATAAGTTAACATTTTACAGTAGTAATTCCATTTACTATGCCTTTTAGCAAACAAGCGTGATTTTCAATATTATGATCAGAGAGTACCTAAAATTTCAAGATGGTGTTAATATTACCTATTTTTACTTGCTTTTATTTTCTGATTTAATTTCACTCTGTTAGACAGAAAAAAAGAAATGACAAGAGATTGCTGACAAGCCCATTCATGTATTTGCTTTTGCCATGTATATTCGTATATGTAGGGAATATGCTTTGACCAATATAGTCTGGGTGATTCCTAAATAAAAATACAGTTGGCCAGGTGCAGTGGCTCACACCTGTAATCCCAGCATTTTGGGAGGCACAGGCAGGCAGATTGCCTTTTCTGGAGGTGGAGCCACTGATTTGCCTGTGTTCCTCCTCTTACTGCTTCATCCTGCTTGTAATCTCGCCTCCCTCAAGTCTACCAGTCTGATCTTCTAAAAACAATTAACAACTTGTCATTGTTATTGCTTAAAATCTGCGATGGCTCTTTATTACCTACTTTATCAAGTCCAATTTGTCTACCATGGTTTAGGACTTCCCATAATTTGCAATACTTTACTATTTGCAAACTATTTCTCCTACTGTCAAACCCATGGCTTCTGTTCTGGTGAAGCAGTACTGCTCCCTGGAGACCCTATCTCTCAGCCCACACACATGAGTCCCTGCCTCTTGCCTTTATTCATATGAGGCCCCTGTCTTTTCTCTTTCATCATCTAAATCTTTCTGATTGAAAAGGTCCAGTGGAAGTTCTGCATCCTCCAAGAGGCTTTTCAGTATTCTCCTAATTCACGGCAATTATTCCTTTTTTATACTTCTATTCCAATAATGGTCAGTGTCAGACAGTTTTACACATTTTCTATATTTTTTTCTAAATATATATTAGCTTTTCTCCCTATGAAGAATGTAAGCACTTTAAGGAAACACACATACACACACAGAGTTCTGATGCCTTTTTGCTTTTATATAAAGCTTACATCTCATAGCATTGTGATAAGCAGATAGTAAGCATTTACTTCAGGTCTTGTTTGATTTCTAAATTCAGACTACAAATTTAAAACCTTAACTAGCTACAGAGATGCATTGGGGGGACATTATTGAATATTTTGTCATATATTTATAACCTTTTTTTTTCAAAGTCTGTTGGCTTATGTTTGCTTCTAGAAGATTTCTTGCCACTTGGAAAAAATATATATATTCCTTTAAAAAATAATTACCAGTAACCTAAAGATAAATAGAAATAAACCATCAGTTTTTAAGGGCTATCATTTTCATTTTTAATAACTCACTTTGAAAGTGAATACGTTAGTAAAAGGAAGGACGTGTAAGTCATCTGTCTCCTTAACCATAGAACGATGGTGCCACCCCCTGCCACTGCCTGTTACTGGGTTCACCAGAGCCTTTACATATTTATAATTACCCTTCCATAAATAGTTTGCAACTTGACCATAGCATTTTGCCACTCTATTAGAATGAGGCACAAGGTCCAAGTTAAAAGTAAAATCCTTAATGAATTTAACAAAATTAAGCAAAGAGCTTTAGGTTATAGGAGCAGAGTTAATGGATTCAGCTGTTCTTTACTTTCACTTCAACCAACAAATTCTGCATTTTCCAGATGTGAACCTTGGTAAATTAAAATGGAGTAAAATTAATTTTGTGAAGCTGTTATATCACCCCTGGAGATAATTGAGGATAACCTAGTGTGTCACAAAACTAGAGCTAGAAAATCAGCATTTATAGGGTTGGTTTCAGTAACTATATTACAAAGGGGTTCCAAGATTCTTTTTTTTTTTTTTTCCCTTGAGAGAGTGTTGCTCTGTTGCCCAGGCTGGAGTGCAGTGGTGCAATCTTGGCTCACTGCAACCTCCACCGCCCAGGTTCAAGCAATTCTCCTGCCTCAGCCTCTTGAGTAGCTGGGATTACAGGCACCTGCCACCACGCCCAGCTAATTTTGTATTCTTGGTAGAGACGGGGTTTCACCTCCTTTTCTTGTTATCCTGTAATTCAAACTTTCTTTACTAAAGGGTAAAGCCATTTGTTATTGTTCAAGAGAGTACAGTGATTTCCCTTTGGCACTTGGTTTTCAAGTTCCTGACTGCTTTAGAAGACCAAGACAGGTTTGTACATATTTGTGGTGTTTGGGGAAGTTGTCAGCTGACCTCTTCTGTGTTCACATTGTCCATGGCACCTAACACATTGGCTTGTACTAGGTTGGTCCTAATTAAATATTAATAAATGGCTGACTGGCAATCAATAAAAGATAGACACAGCTCTATTTGATTCATGACACATAGTCAGTGGATTCTTTCCCATTTATTGCTTTTTGTTTTGTAAGATCAAAAGGATCTGTAATCTGAGACACTGTAAACAGTTGTATTGCTTTCCATCTTCAGGCCTACACTTATAAAGCCAGATACTATAAATGCTGACCCTCTCACAACTATACTTAGAAAACTTATATATATATAATATATATATTATATATGTATGTAGTTTGCATGTGCAAAAAGAACTTCTGCTTCAGCAGACAGCAAAGAAGTACCTTTTCTGGTCCATATTTTGTTTGTTTTGTTTTCTTTGTAGTTATTGGGGCTTACCCCTTCCTTACCACTTGACCTCATGATATGCCTGCAGCAGCCTCCCAGAGTGCTGGGATTAAAGGCTTGAGCCACCGTGCCTGGCCCCAAGGTTTATTTTTAATGCATATTTCTCAGCTTTTGCTAGGGTTATTTCATGTGACTCAGCTGTCACTAGAGGTAAATTATGATGGAGTCCTAGAATGCAGAGGTGGCCAATGCCAGAATCAGAGACAATGATGACAGTGCCAATCAAAGTGTGGTCAGTGCATGGATCAAAGCCAACAACATGACCTTGAAGATAGTTAGCAAAGCAGAATGGTGGGATTTGCCTCAGACCTACTGACACAGAATCTCTGTGGGTGGATCCTGGGATGCTGTGAGTAACAGGCTCCCCAGGTGAGCTTTACATGTGATGAAGATTAAGAGCTACTTGTCTGTGGAACCCCAGAGGTAATTATCAGACAAACCCACTGATATGGTTAGGCTTTGTGTCCCCACTCCAGTCCCATTTTGAATTGTAATCCCCAGGTGTTGAGGGAGAGACCTGGTGGGGAGGTGATGAGATCATGGGGACACTTTCCCCATGCTGCTCCTGTGACAGTGAGTGAATGTGATGTTTTATAAGTGGTGGTTTTTCCTGTGCTTGACTTCTCTTTCTGTCTTGCCTGCCGCCATGTAAGACATGCCTGCTTTCCCTTTCTGCTATGATTGTAAGTTTCCTCAGCCTCCCCGAGCCATTCAGAACTGTGGAGTCAATTAAACCTCCTTTCTTTGTAAGTTACCCACTCTTGGGCATATCTGTATAGCAGTGTGAGAATGGACTAAGGTACCCACTCTCAATATTTCAATTGGAAAACTATATCCAAAGGTTTTCTGATCTCTCATCCATCATCATAAAATGCAGACTGACATTTTGAATGAAAATTTTTGTTTCTAATATTGGCCATTTTGTAAGTTTCATCTGTTTTCTGAATGAACTGATTCATCTGAACTGATTAAAATATAAACCAAAAGGCCTAGATCACTATGATGAGCAATGAAAAGCTCACAGTCTTTTTCTAAGAGCAAACATATGCTTTACTCAGTTTATGTCTCTTTGACCTAGCAGTGAAAGAAAGCAACTGAAGAGCAACCTTATTCTGGCCCTATTTTGGCATTTAGGTTTGTTTCCTTTTGGAAACCAGCATGGCTCTGTTCTTTCATCATATAGGAAAATATTGAATGAGTGAAATTTGGATTCTTAGAACAATTTCATCAGGCTGTTTTCCTGAAGAACGGGAGTTGTCTCTGTACCAGAGTATTATCATTTTCACATACTTAGATAGATGCTAAATAATAAGGAATATGGAGTTCTTTATTAGTTGTAATATTGGACTTCAAAAAATATTTGAACACTTCTTGAGATCTTTAACTTTTCACTATTTGTTACATATATGTGCTAGTTATTTATTGTTCTCTCTAGTCACATCACCTAAATAATATTACTATTTAGTGTTATTTAAAAACACTAGGTTGTATCTTCTGTAACCTAGTTACATCTTCTGTATTTATGTAAATACAGAAATAATTACTAGGTTACATCTTCTGTATTTATGTAAATTCTTTTTAAAAAGTAAAATTTCAGAATAATGCTTTATGGAAATTGAAGCTTGTGTATAATAGATTCTATATTCAGTCATGTACTACATCACGACATTTCAGTCAACAAAGGGCCACATATATGATGGTGGTCCCATAAGATTTAGTCTAGCTTAGATCTGAGACTCAATTATAACTTTCAAGTCATCTACAAGTAAAATCATATTGCATAGAAGATTCTAAAGCACTTTATTTAGGTAGAGGCAGAATTTTCCCTGCCAGTGTTTTTTTTCATCATCCTCTTAAGTTGTATAATATTGTGAAGTAACAATAATTATACTGGATTGGGGTAACTGATCTTTATATTGGTGCTACTAAGTTCGTATTTTACAGCTAATACTGATTGTATTGGATTTGTATTATGTCTGATAACTACTGAAAAGTTATAATGCCCTAAGGGTTTATTACTGTTAGTGATACTGAGATGCTGGGATGATAGCAGGCTCTTCATTTAGAAGACTCAGATTTTAGATTGCTTTGTTTATTTCTGCATTCTGCTGATTATATTTATTTATTTTAAATTTTGTTGACATTATTCAAGTGCTGATTTGTATCATAATGTTAGAGTCTTGGAAGGTGAAGAAGGCATACTTGTGTTAATAAAACACAGTTCCTTTCTCAAAATGGTCTTCCCCTGAATGAGTACATGTGGGGAAAATCCTAATGTACAGAATATTGGAAGTAGCAGCTTTATGTACCCATTTGTAATATTGGTGGTGTTGTGTCATTCAGTTTAAATTTGTTGCATGTTACTGATAGATTGCTAGAATTTTGCTACAGAATTCCCTTGGTTGGAAATCAGAAGAGTCACACCTAGATCAGAGGTCACAAATAAAAGTGTTATTTTCTTCTAGCATAGCTGTTGATTATTTAACAAAATTTCCTAGTAGTCAGCTATGTTTAGAGCTTTGGAGGGTGCTAGGACAGCTGGAGTGGGAGAAAGAATCCTTGGCCAATAGTTTCCTTTTCACTTGGTTAACTTGGTTGCTTTTTAAAGGGATTCATGGAAGTGATTAAGGATGAATGTGTATCTCCACTCACCTTTATATGGGTCAAGGACTTTGAAAAAATCGGACTACATGAATATTACATGTTTTATAAGATAATTCTTAGTACCTCTTTCAGAGTTTTAGGTTCTTGATAAAATTTTAATGATCATTGTCTCCGTTTCATCTGTAATAATAGTAGTATCATGTATTTTTTCTTTTTCTCTGTGACTTGCAAGATATTTAATAGAAAACATTTTTATTTTTCCACTCTGGGTAGCCACACCATGAAATGTACACTTTTTTTTTTCTTTTCTTTTCTTTTTTTTTAGAAAAAAGAGAAAAAGAGAAGGAAGAAAAAAAAAGAATGAAATAAAGAGAAAAAGAAATGAAATAAAGAAGAAAAAAAAAGGGGAGAGAGAACGGGAATCTTGCTCTATTGCCCAGGCTAGAATGCAGTCTACAAATGAATATTAAAAGCTTTTTTATACTAATAATTGTGTTATACAATGGAGACAGGAAGGAATAAGGGAGGAAAATAACAAACAGCCAACCAATATTTCATTTAAACCTATGAAATGCTATGCAATTGCTAGGGAGTGATTTACTCCCAACCATGTGGTCACTTTTAGAATAAATATGATGTGTTACTGAAAAAAAAATGTATGTTTTATGGATTTGGAGTAGAGAGTTCTGTAAATGTTTATTAAGTTTACTTGTTTGAGGTTTAAGTTCAAGTCCCGGGTATCCTTCTTAACCTTCTGTCTCGTTAATTTGTCCAATATTGACAATGTAATGTTAAAGTCTCCCACTATTATTGTGTGGGAGTCCAGGTCTCTTTGTAAGTCACCAAGAAGTTGCCCTATGTATCTGGGTGCTCCTATATTGGGTGCGCATAGACTTAGGGTCGTTAGCTCTTCCCATTACATTGATCCCTCTACCATTATACAATGTCCTTCTTATCTCTTTTGGTTTCTATTACTTTAAAGTCTATTTTATCAGAGATGAGAATTGCAACTACTGCTTTTTTTTTTTTTGCTCTCCATTTGGTTGGCAAATCTTCCTCCATCCCTTTGTTTTGAGTCTCTGTATATCCTTGCATGTAAGATGGATCTGGATGCAACTTACTGATGGGTTTTTTGAAGTGGCTGATACTGGTTGTTCCTTTCTATATATAGTGCCTCTTTCAGAAGCTCTTGTAAAGCAGGTCTGGTGGTAATGAAATCTCTGAGTACTTGCTTGTTTGTAAAAAATTTTATTTTTCCTTCACTTGTGAAACTTAGTTTGGCTGGATATGAAATTCTGGGTTGAAAGTTCTTTTCTTTAAGGATGTTGAATATTGGCCCCCACTCTCTTCTGGCTTGTAGGGTTTCTGCTGAGAGATCAACTGTGAGTCTGATAGGCTTCCCCTTGTGGGTAACCTGACCTTTCTCTCTGGCCGCCCGTAGTATTTTCTCCTTTGTTTCAACCCTGATGAATCTAATGATTATGTGCCTTGGGTTGCTCTTTTTGAGGAATATCTTTGTGGTGTTCTCTGTATTACCTGGAGTTGGGTATTGTTTTGCCTTGCTAGGTTAGGAAAGTTTTCCTGGATAATATCCTGAAAAATATTTTGCAGCTTGGATTCATTCTCTTCGTCACATTCAGGTACACCTATCAAACGTAGATTAGGTCTTTTCACATAGTCCCATACTTCTTGGAGACTTTGCTCATTCCTTTTTACCCTTTTTTCTCTAATCTTGTCTTCTCGTTTTATTTCGTTAAGTTGGTCTTCGACCTCTGAAATCCTTTCTTCTGCTTGATCAATTCGACTGTTAAAACTTGTGCATACTTCTCGAAGTTCTCGTATTGTGTTTTTCAGCTCCATTAATTCACTTATATTCCTCTTTAAATTGTCCATTCTCATGAACATTTCGTGAAACCTTTTTTCAAGGTTCTTAGTTTCCTTGCACTGGGCTAGAACATGTTCTTTTAGCTCACAAAAGTTTCTCATTATCCACCTTCTGAAGCCTGATTCTGCTGATTCCTCACATTCATTTTCTATCAGGCCTTGTTCAATTGGTGATGAGGCACTGCAATCCTCTGTAGGAGGAGAGGCATTCTGATTTCGGGTGTTTTCAGCCTTTTTGCGCTGGTTTCTTCCCATCTTTGTGGATTTATCCACCTGTCGTCTGTGTAATTGCTGACTTTCAGATTAGGTCTCTGAGTGGACGTCCAACTTGTTGGTGATAAAGTTTTTTCTATTTCTTAATTTTCCTTTGGCGGATGCCCCTCCCCCCACAGAGCTGGACCTTCCTGGGTTCAGCTGTACTTGCTGTGAAACTCTCAATCTTCAGCAGTTCCAACTGCTCGTTTTTATTTTTTATTTTTGTGGAGGGGGGGTACCAGCCTTCCCCCTGCGGCGACCCACTACGCCTGCCGAAATAGCAGCGTTAAGATTCGTGGCGCTTTTCTGCCCGGGACTCTCCTGGTCTGGTTCCCCACTTCAGACCACTTTTCAATCAGCTGAATGGGAGACTCTGCTTTCCCGGAGCTCCAACGCCAACCAAAAGGGCACTCAGTCCCGTATACTCCGGACTGAGAACCGCCGCGTTGGGGCGCCTGCAAACGGCCGCGCCCTCCAAAAGGGTCACACTGGCGACCCGTGGGGCTCCTCCACCAAGAATCCCTTGGTCCCTGGGCAATGAAAATTCGTCTGAAAATGTGGCGTCCACTCACTCTCTGTGCTTTCAGTGGGAGCTACAATCCTGAGCTGCTGCTAATCGGCCATCTTGGATCTCTCTCTTTTAAAATGTACATTTTAAAAGATCATTTGCTATGTGACTCTAAGGTGAAAGCATTGCCAAATTATTTGGTTTTAAAATATTTGTGTAACATGTCCTTTGTAAGCTTTAGTTTTTTTATTTTAATGAGGGAAGGAATGAAAAAAACTAATATGTATTACGTGCCCATCATGTACCAGATATTGTACTACATGCTTTGATTTAGATTATCTCATATTGTCCTCACATTGACACTTCACATTAGACTCAGAGGAATAAAGTATGCATCCTAGATTCAAACTCAGCTCTAACTCCCACAGCCATATTTCTATAATGGACTGCTGTCTGTTACCATGAGGCCATGTGCTAGCACACTGTAGAAGCTGCAATAATAAATGATGTATATTCCTAAGTTTTGAGAAACTTAGGAATGGAGTAGGCAGATAGCTTTAGTGAAAACAGGAAATAGAGAGCACTAAGGAACTGTATAAGCCGTGAGATCTGATCGATTGTTTTAAATGAATTTTTCCCTCCTCTAATATTCTAAAATCAATTTAAATAATTTATAAATAGATATTTCTCAGTATGTGGTTTATAGTCTGTCTTATCTACTTGCATATTTTTGAAAACGGATAAAGGTTTTTTTCTAGAAAAAAATTGTAAAGAAAGAAGAGGAAGATGTGTTGTAGACTATAGCTAAGCAAAATAAGCCTCAATTCCTATATACTGGTCTTAGCTTCAATACACAATTCTGATAGTAAATGGAGATTTTTACAGGTATATTGTTTATTCAGAAGTTGGGGATACATAAAATGCATGTCTTTCCTGATATATATGAGCAACATTTTACTAAGACAACCTTACTTTTTATAATGTAAATTTTTATAATGCTATAACATATTGTCTGGAAGTAGGAATTGGTTGATTGGGGGGAGGGGGAGAGCCAGTGTAATTCAGACAAGCAATAATTACTAGGTCAAGAAATAGGGCAATTAAAAAATGATTCATGGCAAGTAGGAGTGAGACATTTACATTCTGAAATTAATTATGGTACTTTTTATTTAAATTAAAACCAGGAAGAAAAGTTCAGGAAAAAAGAGGTTCAGGGAAATTTTATATATATATATATATATATATATATATATATATATATATATTCATCTCAACTACAAATTAGTAAAGATCTTATATTCAACAAATGTGTCAGAGCCCATTAAAGAGATTAGAAAACCCTATTTCACTGTAACTAAACTGCTTGACATTTTAACCTCCAAAGTTTTTTATAATCAAATGTAGAGATTGTGTCTGTCTTGATAAGTCTACGAATAGTATCCATGCTGCTGAAAGAATACAAAAAAAAAATGGATTCTTAGTTTTACAGGATTGGCAAAGATGTCTGTTGGCCAAGCAAGTGTGAGAGGTCTTATAAAGTCCTCAGATCAACAAATTTTAAAAAACAAATTCTTTTATGTTCACTTAGCAACCAGCTCCAATGAACAATCCATTTCTTGTATAGTGCATCCTTAGAAGCTGGCTTGTAACTCTGAGGGTCTGTCTTGATCTTTGGCCTTCTAGGGCACTGATAATTACTGCTCCTACTACACCTCCCATATAGTCCTTCCCTTTCTATTCTTTGGTTCATTCTTCCTTCCTTGTCACTTACCCATTAAACTTTTCTGTCCTGGGCCCTGTTATCTCAACTTGCGCTCAGCCCCAAACTTCCTTATTATTCACTCTGATAAGACCAGCTTCGTTCATAAGTGCTGGTGTAAAGAGGGCCCTGGCCTGCCCTGTCTCATTAGCAACTAGGGCATGTGGCACCCTTTCAATGTGTTTTTGGTGATCACGTAACTCATAGGAAGAAGCTAATATATGGTAATTTTAGATCCAGTGATAGGTGAGTGGAAAAGATCATTGGCCTTTCAATTTGCAAGTCTGCTCTTCCCCCAGCTAATATTAGAAATCTCATTTGAATTTTGGAATGGTGATATTAAAAGGCGAGGTTTTAGATTTGAGGACTTAATTGCTGAGAACATGTTTGCTAGAACCAGATAAAACTTCTTTTAGTGGATGGTAAGCCTGTCATATGGTAGCAAATTTAAGGAATAAAGTAAATTCCCTTATCAGATATTCAATTTCAGTATTTAAAATAGGTGATTAAATATGATGCATAATCTCTAGAGTAGTTTGTAAAAGTGACCAGTGTAAGTAATGAAATTTGGGATTAAAAAGAATTCTCTTATCCATTTTTAGATATTCATCCAGTAAGATCAACAAGCAGCAGTTAGCATCAAGGGTTCTTGTTTGCTTGTTTATTTAGCAAAATATAATGTGGAAAGTCCCCCAAATCAAACCATCATGCTTAGTGGGGGGAGAAAAACGATTTCCCATTAGTCCAGTCTTAATGGCCTCCTGCTGGGCCAATGTGCTCAGCCAGGACCACCTTACTTAGCAGTGTGGACTTGGGCTTCAATGTACATAACAAGTCAGAGATTCCTCAGTTTGTTTGAAAATTTGCAACTGTAGGTACTTTTCTAGGGAACAACTTAATTTAATGCCTCCCTTCATGTAGTTTTCCATGCAATTCAGAATCCTCAGAGTTTTCAAAAATGATTGATGATTTCTAATACCCCAGAGATAATTTCAGCATCTGTTAAAGCTTATAGTATAAAAGCATAAAACCTGCCACATGTTTTATAAATGTATTAAATAATTCACTGTTGATGGATTAAGGGTTAAAATCCAAGCACCATTTTTGTTATCAAAATAATACTGTAATATCTCAAAATGAGTGTTCATGCTAATTCTGAATGCAGAATGACATATTGACGTGTGGAAACACTGAATTGAGCTCAGTTGCTTTTTAATTGTATGTGGAGGTTATAGTATTTTACGTAGTTCAATCAATAGGCATTGTCTATGATAGTGAATTACCTCTCTTGGACTTTTCATCTGTACTAGGGTGGTTTTCTTCTTAGGAAGGGAGAAATCTAAGAGTAAAAATTGCTTGATAACATAGGAGAAATCACTGAGGAGTCATCTTTTAACATCTTTTTACATTTTTTTAAACAAGAAATTATTTATTAAAGAGATATTGCAAAGAGATATTGAATCTTTACATGGAAGATAAGTTGGACAGACGTATCATAAGGAGAATTCTTTTAAGGAGATAAATAATAACTGGTTACTAGTACTTACTGTTAATGCTGTCTAAGACAATCTCAAGCCCTATGTGTCTTACTTGCTGGTTTGTATACTCTTTGTACTCTTACCACTTTGAGCCCGATCAGACTGAATTAGCTGTCATAGGCATTCAAAAGTTAAATTAAATCATTGATGCTTAAATCGAGGTATACTTGCTTTATACTAAGCAAATGGGAGAAGCAAAGGTTTTTCAAAATTTTTGTCCTTAATTTTATTTCTGATTTATTTCATTGTGAAAGTGAATACTTAAGAATATGGCAAGTTACTTCGTCCCCAGATCCTTTCCTCTTGACTTCCATTATGAAAATGACTCTGTTTTCCCCTGTTTAGATTATGGAATGTACTGTTTCCCTTTTCTTGGTTTTTGCTCCCAGTATCTATAAATTTCAAGATAGGGGAAAGAGGGGTCGGGGTTGTTGTATTGGCACAGCCCATCACAGTGCCTGGTACATAATAGCTGCTCCAGAAAAATATGACTCGGCATTATCTAGGGCTTGTCATTTCTATCATCTTTACTTAGCTTGAGATGATGTGCAACTTTGACCTAGGACATTTTTGAAGTGCATGGCTATGAGTCCCAGTGGTTCTCTTTCATTTGATTTACAAAGTACTTTTCAACATTAACTTTGTAATGAAGGAGCTTTATTCCCAGAAGATATTTTAGCCAGGGGTGTACATGTCATGATTTATGACTAAAGCAAATAATAAAATATATAAAACCACACATGGAGAAGCCCATTAGGTTATTTCTAGATAACTTTGCTCCTACATTTAACTGGCTATGTTTTTCCATGTCTATGTCTGATAAATGGATTTATCTCAATATCAGGTTTTCACAAGATTAATAATCATCCTTTGTTAAGAGGGTCTGTTTAAAATTGAAGACAATTATCCTGACATGAATTATATAAATATGTGCTAAATAATATTATGCTTTTATATTTTTAAGAATATCTGATATTGTGAGTCTACTTTTGATGGGGCATCATGCAGAAATAGGAGGTGTATTCACTAGAAAAAAAGTGGTGAGGCTCAAAAAATTTTTTTTAACTTGGGTAATACCATGGTCTCAAAGCTTTAACCAGAGTTATTAGTGCATATAAATCCATCTTCTTAATTAAATGGGGCCTTTGGCCATTGAACGCCAGCATATGGACAGAGTTAGTTACTAGATGTTATTATGAGGTTGGCCTGGCCACGTAATCCATTAGATGTAGGATTCAGTTATATTAGTAGCAGCAAAATGATTTTTATGGTTGTAAGAATCTTCTCTTTGTTCTGTCAGTATCAATTATTTCAGTCCTAATAAAAATCTAAAAAGGGGGTTAGGTTTATGATCTGTGCTTTGGGTGGATAATTTGTAACTTTTCTATCCCATAAGACAAGAGATTTTTTTCTTTTGGGAAAGTACCTATACTACATAGTTTGTGTAAACTGCTTCATTGTGAGCTTATGGGGGCAATGAGAGTGATACCATGAACTTATAATGTTAGAAAATTTCACTGAAGAGCATGAATAGACATTAAAATAATAAATACACATTTATAATAGTATGTATATATGTGTTTAGGAATATAATAGTGACTATTATATATTTCTTTGGGGAATTTTATCAGTGTTTATCAGTTATGTTTAAGACTTTTTAGGAATAATTTATAGTAATATGTTAAAATGTATGGTAATAAATGAGAGGAAATCTAGTTATTGGTCCAAGGTCTCAGTCCACCTTTCATAGGAAGCACTAGTAAACCACTGACAAACAACTCACTGAAATGACAGTGCAAAGTAAATCAAGTGCAGAACTGGCATAGCATCATTCTGGGAGAGGGTGAGAAATAGAACCTGTTTCATAAGGTTAGGAGCAGACAACAAAAGATACTGTATGTAAATTGCATGATAGCTGAGTACTCAATAAAAGTTCTTTCTAGTGGATAAACATTTTTAAGGGAGGTAACTACCAGTTCAGAATAAGAACTAATTTTCTAATAATTCCTACCTTTCCAAAATTGTGGCTTGATGAAATTTCAACTTTGAAGTGTTCAGTTAATCACCCTTAGAGATGTTGTAAAGGGAAAAACATTGAGTGGGAGGTTGGGCTGCATAACCTTTATAAATGACTTTTTCGATATTTAGTCCTGTGGGGCAGATGCCCCATCTAAGTGATATGCATTATACTGTATACAACATGGCTTTATGGAAACCTGAGAATAAAAGGGGCAATTACAGCAGGAGGGACTTCAGCAGCCACAGGCTGGTGAAATTAATATGATTAAGTCAAGAGCCAGTGCACCGCAGCTCTTCTTTTGATAAAGACACTTACTGAAGACTCTCTTTGTGTCAAGGAATGCTGCAAAGTTTTTATATGAATTATTTCAACTTATAGAGTATGTGCTCTGTTTTATACCTGAAGAAATCTAGGCAGAGAAAGGTGAAGTAGTTTGCTCAAAGTAATCTAGCTGGTAATGTCCAGATCTAGGATTTGAACATAAGTTATCTAACTCCAAAGCTGAAACTCTTCATTCCATGAGTTGTGCTGTATATACACACAGCAGCAGTTGTCCTCATGTATCTCTGTGATAGATTTTGAGGATGGCACAATTCGATACTTGATGGATCTTTAAAATATTGGGTGCTACTGGCTCTGTGATGCTAATTAGGCATGGCACCTGTGTATGGGTATGTATTTTTGCAGGCCGTGAAGCCTGAATTCAAGATGTTAGGCAGAACTTCTTTAAATGCTAGGAATGTTAGGCCTCTATTTAATACTTTTGTTTTAATACTCTTGTTTCTGTGTGTGTGTGTGAACCCATATCCACACACAATGATATTGTTAGAACATATACTGAGCTGATCAAACAAAATTGTATAACAAGGAGAAAAAGATAAAAAATTGAGTGAAATTCTCTTTTGTCATGTTAGTCCAAAGAGCTGAATATTTAAAGAATTTATACCTTCTGATGATGGGCATCTAGAAGGTTAAATGAGGTAAATCTGTACACTTGGCTTTGCTGAGTTGTAATGTGCTCTGGAAATAACGGAGGATGGGGGATAATTACAGTGTCAGCATCCAAGAACAGAAGGGATTTTGGGAAGAGTTTGTAAACTGAGTGGAAGGAAACCAGATCAAAAGTTATGTAAGAACTGGTTACAGATATTATCTAAGGGCATAGATTCTTCTTTTTTTTTTTTTTTTTTGAGACGGAGTCTTGCTCTGTTGCCAGGCTGGAGTGCAGTGGTGCAATCTCAGCTCACTGCAACCTCCGTCTCCTGGTTTCAAGCAATCCTTCTGCCTCAGCCTCCCTAGTAGCTGGGACCACAGGCGTGTGCCACCACGCCTGGCTAATTTTTGTATTTTTAGTAGAAACGGGGTTTCACCATGTTGGCCAGGATGGTCTCGATCTCTTGACCTCGTGATCCACCCTCCTTGCCCTCCCAAAGTGCTGGGATTACAGGCATGAGTCACCGCGCCCAGCCAGATTCTTTAGAGCAATCAGAAGGTCATGAAAGAAAACAGATCAAGATATAGACTCTCAAGTAGTTATGCAAACTCAAATTCAGGAAATTTGTAAACAAACAGGAATTATTAAGTTTTTAGGTCATGACTGGAGGTATGAAATTAAAATATAAATTATTTGCATATGCTATCAGAGAAAGGTGATACCACCTTATATAAGACTAACATATGAGGCTGGATTAGATTGTTAGTTGGAGATAAAGTGCTATAAAGGACATTATTAGGATGATTGGCAAAATTTAATCTATACTATGTATTACATAATTGTGTCCATCAAAATTAATTGTTCTGAATTGGTGAAATATACTGTGGCTACATAATAGAATGTCGTTTTTCTCAGGTGATATATACCGGACTACTTAGGATAAAGGATCATAGTGCATGCAACTTACATGTCAAATGGTTCACAAAATGCTAACAATAGTGATATTATTGAGAAAGAGGCATACAGATATGGCAAAATGTTAGCAACTTGTAATTCTAAGCAAAGGATATATGTATGTTTATTATTTAGTAAACTTTTGAAGGTTTGAAATATACAAAATTGTAGGAAATAAAAATGTTTCTAACAAGTAAAAATAATTAATATCAATAATAAAAATAATAATGTTTACTGAGCTTTCCAGGTAAATAAAAGTCTGGTAGATGCAAAAGTAATCAGAGATGAGAATAACTGTTACAAGGACAACTAAAATATAGTGTCCTAAGGTTCATTTAAACAAGTCTGTATTAGCGTATACCTAACAATAACAGAAAACTCCTCAGTTTCTTGAAGGGCAGTAAATTTTTCAAATTACCTAAATATTTTTTATTTAGTATTGTCATGTAGAAAGAAAAGAAAGTTAGTAGGAAAGGAAAGCTCTTCTAAGTTTTATTCATCAGGACATGTGCCATACTTGGAATTTTAATTGGAAGCAAGGAAAGTTTAATGATAATGATCAGAATAGAGTGGAATTTAATAAATAAATAAGGGACTTCAGAAAATTTAAAAGGAAGTAGGAAAAAATGTTTTAGGTAGGAATAATATTCAAAATCCATAGGTCATCTCCCAGTTCATATACATATGGGCACCAAGTACTCTCACCAGCATGGTTTTAGATCTGAGATTTCTTATCATTAAGGGTTTGGAAAACTAGAAATCCATTACTATTCTTGTTGGCCAGAAGACCTCTTGTTGGCAAATTGCCTTGGTCTTCTGTTCTCACTATTTCATCATTGTGAGCCTTTTTCTTATCAACATGAGATGAAAGCAAAGGATCTACAAAGTGTCAAAACAACCCCTATTTTAATTTTTACTTCCTCAGTTAAGCCAACCATTAATTGAACCTTCATTCGCATTTTCATAAGATTCTTCTTTCTCGGCAGGTACGTCTAGAAATCATTTTGAGCTCTTAAAACTTAGCACTCCAAGTTCATGTATTATTTCCTTTCTTCAATTTTATTTTTATTTCTATTAAACTTCCATTTAGGCAGTAAGGTATTTTTTTTTTCTCATGAAATTTCAAGCCACTTCTTAGAGGAATTGATGAAGAGTAGTCTATAATGTTCACAGGGGAGAGTTCCTAGGCCTTACAATCATAATTACTAGATGTGTTAGGCAGAGATAAAAGAAATCTCACATAAATAATTGCACAGTGCCTTTAAAAATTAAGTAAAAAGTGCTAACAAAGTGGAAGATAGATTATTCAATTAAAGAAATTGTGGAGAAGTTAATTCCTAACTGCATATTCAAGCCAGAGAAAAGCTATAAAAACAACTACAACAAAACTAAATAAATGAGATAAAGAAACAATAAATTAAAATGACAACTATGGTTTTTAAATACATTAAATCCAAGGAAATGATAAAGGAAAACATTGTTTCTCTATCAGATAGGAAAGGAAAGCTCTTAACTGATGACATACAAAAGGCAGAGACTTTTAATAAGCATTTTCTTTACCTCTGTCTTCACACAAAAAGGTCATCTTTGATCTAATCACCAGAATAGCCAACACCTGGGCTGGGAGGGTGGAAAGTCATGATAAAAGAAGGAATGAACTAGAGAGTGTGTACATAAAATAAAATGAAATAAAATAAAAGGTTGTTCAAGTGCTGGGGTTGGCAAACTTTAATATATAAATGGAACTCTTTTAAGTATAGGGTGTCCCCTTTGGGTCGTTCTGTGTATATTTTACATATACTGTCTCTCAATTCAGTAATACATAAGTTTTGTATAGGCAGAGCCTAGAGGATATTAAAAATGAACATGACATGGCTCAACTCTCAAGAAATACCCACATAGTAAACTAGCTTTGGGTGAAACTTTTTAATAAAGAAAATAGTATAATGTGACCTAGATATATAATTATTTATGAAAGATGCACAACTTGCTAAATAAAGTGCTCATAGGTCCAGAGATACTTACCAATAGTCTTAAGCAACTGCAAGAAAACTATCAAGTTACTTACGTATGAGTTTTAAACTAAGTTTTTTGTTTTGTTTTGTTTTGTTTTTTTTTTTGAGACGGGGCCTAACTCTTTCTCCCAGGCTGGAGTGGCACATTCACAGTTCACTGCAGCCTCAGCTTCCTCCCACTTCAGCCTCCCAAGTTGCTGGGACTACAGGTGCACACCACCACACCCAGCACAATTTAAAATTATTTGTTGAGATGAGATCTCCCTATGTTGCCCAAGCTGTTCTTGAACTCCTGAGCTCAAGCAATTCTCTTGCCTCAGCCTCCCAAATTTGTATTAAATAAAATAATAAAATGGTGGTATCACAGGTGAGGAGCAGGGAGTGGAGAGACTATAACCAAAGTTTGGTTAAGTGGGCAGGCATAGGAACATAGTAGCTTAATAGGGCAGGAAGCAGGGGCATGAAGTAGGAAACCACTCAGAGTGGTAACAAGTAAACAACTGGTTCAGAGTCCAAGATAACTCCTGGATTCGCCAGTATTCTTTTCAGGGTAGCTCAAGTTTATGGGAGTAAAGACAACATTGTTTTTGGTTCAGAAACTCTAACTTCCATAAGTAAAATGAGGGCTCTGTTCGACTACTCTCCGGAGACTCTCTGCCCAAACCCAAGCTGTCAAATCCTAACTTGCTTTTGATTAAGTACTCTGATAATTAAGTATCCAAGCTATCTTTGTTGATATTTGGGGGCAAGGATTTTGGAGGTAATAATTTGTCACTATTATTTGATATTTGTCCAATGGACCTAAATTTTTTGAATTTATTTTCCCGATCCATGGCAGCCGGGATAGGAAACAAACGAAAAAACTTTGTTAGCTCTGAAGCCCAGATCTGAATTTTAACATGTATCACACTTGAGAAAGGAAAATGATTTTCTACAAAGGAATATAGCAGGGTCCTTCATTGATGGAAAAAGCCCTAAGATTACTACTACTTCTGTAAGGTAGGAGAGAAAGGGAATAGAATCAGGGACAGAAAAGAGTTGCCTGGAGCTCTACTTGCAGGGAAGGTGTTCCTTAGGAAGGGAAAAGATAGGCAAAGGGAACGGAGACGGAGAGGGAAGTAGGACTACAGCAGGTGAAGACTCTGGTCTCTTACTAGTGCAGTAGCAAAGAAGGAAGAATCACACCTTTCTGTACGACCTTTGAACACTCAGTGTTCTAACTGCTCTGGTAGAATTGGCGTCCTGGAATATAACCAAGCAGATTAGAACTCCCTTCATCAGTCGAGTAGTGACGATAGGAGTTTGTAAAGAGGCAGACGAGGCCTTGGTTTGCAGATTAGATGTTGTAGGCTTTAGTATTTTTATTATATCATTTATTAGTCTCTTTAATGTACACAAAAGTACAAACCTGAAGAAAATTGGCTTATAATCATAGCCAAGATAACTTTTGAGGTCAACCATCATGTTCCTTTGTGGAGGCTTCTTCTTGTCCAAGGCTTTGCTGTAGTTTATCGGTTTTTTTCTTCTGCAGCATTTCTCTGTAAATACAAGATCATTCCTATGTAAATAATAGTAATAATAAAATATCATCATCTATCACAAATTCCTCTCTTAACCCCATATACCACCCCACTTCTCTGTGCCCTCTTTAGAGCAAAATGTCTTGAAATTGTTGTCTCTGGTCTTGTTTCTATTCTTTCATTTCCTCTTCTCTCCTCAACTCCATCCCATTCAGGGAAAAGCCCTGAGATTCCTCAGCACTCCTCTGACAGAGCTGTTACGGTTACCAGTCACCTCCATGTGGACAAATCCAATCTTCACGTCTCTTAACTACTAGCATCATTGAGCAAAGTTAACTACTGCCTCCTTCTTGAAGGACTTTCTTCTCTTGACTTTGGCAACATCATATTCTCCTAGTTTTCTTCCCATTTGAATGGCTACTTCTCAGTTTTCTTGATTAATTTCTCTTCTGCTCAATATTTAAGCATTGAAGTTCATCAAGACTCTTCTGGACCTTCCTCTCTTGTCAGGCTGTATTCTTTCTCCAGGTGATGAATTTTGATCCTATAGCTTTAAATACCAGCTGTCTCTGAAAGCCTTTAAAATTTTTATTTCCAGACTTGAATTCTCCCTGGACCTTCAGACTCATCATCTCCAGCTGCCCAAACTCTTCACGTGGATCTCTAACAAGCGTCTCAAATTTAATGTGTCCCAAGAACAACTCTTGGTCATGTGTCACAGAGATCTGTTCCTCTTCAATTGTTTCATCTCAGCCAGTTTCATCAACATATATCCAGTTGGTCTAAGTAAAAAAGCTAGGAGTTAGCATTTATTCTGTTTTTTTTTGTATCTTCTCATATCCAATCTATTATAAGTCCTACCTCTAAAAATATCTTCTGAATTCATCTATTTCTGTCCAGTTTTAGTTCAGATCATCATCTTCTGTTGCCCAGCTTATTGCTGCCTTAATGTGGTCTCTCCAAAATTCACTCTTACTCCTTAGAATCCATCCTGTGTATAGCAGATAAAGTAATCTTTTACAATAATGATATCATGCCACTAACTAGCTTAAAACTTGTCAATTGCTTCCCAATGCCATTAGAATAAAATCTGTATTCCTTGTCCTGGCTTTGGAACCTCCTGCTCACCTCTCTGTCCTCATCTTGTACCACCATCCTCTCATCTCCATGCTGGGGCCATGTGGCTGTTTCTCAGACATCATGCCATGTTCATTCCTATGGTTCCCATTGTAGGCCTGTTCCCCCAGGATAGATGCTTGGATACTCTTCCCCTGGGACTATTGTATGGTTATTCCTTCTTGTCAGGTCATCCCTTCAAGGAGGGCTTCCCTGACTTCCCAGATGAAGTAAACAAGTCGTCATAGTAGCCTATTGCTCGATGTTGGTAATCTTCATAGCACTTATAACTTTATAGCTTATTACTATACTTTGCTTAGTTTGTGTATGCAGTTTATTTATCTACTTATTCACTGGTTGGTGTATTTTCTTTGCTTTAAATCACCTCCTACTAGAATATAAACCCAAGGAAATTGAGAACTTGGTCAGTTCTAAAAGAGTCCTAAAAGAGAACCTGGTATATAATATACTCTAGAGACATTTATTGAATAGAAAAATGAATGACTGGGCTGGGTGTGGTAGCTCATGCCTGTAATCCAAGCACTTTAGGAGGCCGAGGTGGAAGGATCTCTTGAGACCAGGAGTTAAAGGCCAGCCTGACCAACATAGCAAAACCCCATTTCTACTAAAAATACAAAAAAAAAAAAAAAATAGCCAGGTGTAGTGGTACACACCTGTAATCCAAGCTACTGGAGTGGCTGAGGCGTGAGAATTGCTTAAACCCAGAAGGTGGAGGTTGCAGTGAGCTGAGATTGTGCCACTGCACATCAGCCTGGGTGACAAAGCAAGACTCTGTCAAAAAAGAAAAATAAATGACTGGATGAATGGATATTTGGATTTCTTTTACAGAAACTTTTTAGGTGCACTTCAGACTATGGCTATTTCCCTTTAACCACAGTTTGACTTCTTTGAAGTTTGAACACCTTGAAGAGTATTATATTTCCCTTTCTTTGGTTGAGTGTATAAAAAGTGTGCTTACCAGATTTTCAGTTATGGGAAACTAGGGAAGGATACCTGCTGTGATGGATGTGAAAAGAAAAGGATTGAAATTATTGCTGCAATGCATATTATGTCACTATCATTTTTTAATTAAAAAAGTATTGCTATAAACTGGAATATTGAGTGAGATAGCCAGATGAAATTAAGAAAATTAACTGGAAAGAGATGTGCATTTAGAGTTGGAAGGTGAGCTACAGAAGACTAAGTCAAACAAAAACTTTATAGTAATGAATGTGAAGAAGAACTGGGGTGAACTAAGAATTAGGGGAGGCAGGTATCCCAAAGGAACACAGTAGATGTCCCCCAGTGTCTATCTGTAATCCTAGATTTTAATCCATAGTTATCTTTTTTTTCTTATGAGAATTTATATTTCCAGCCTGGAGCCATTGCTCCCTTGTCTGAACTCTCACAAAGTTTTACCCCTATCTCTAATGATAACGACTATTTCCTGCTTTCTTTTAATATTTGTGTACATGCCTTAATCTCTCCTCCTATGCTGCAAACTCCTTAAGATGAGGCACTGTGTTTTGTTTTGTTTTAATTGCTCTGTTCCACATAATTTCCTACAAATAGTTGGAGGGTACTCAGTAAATATTTATTTTGTGACTGAATGAATAAATGGCAGACAAGGCTAGATTATACAAGTATATGTATACTTCTTTTAATAATGAAACTACAAGAGCATCCTCATTATAGAAACAAAAACCGTGGGGGAGGATTTATTTGATGTACTATGTATATTTTTAGGTTTAGAAAGGATGGTAGTCTCTCTAAATACTATGAGATAAAGAATAACAAGATATTTCTGATATTTGCCACTACTCTAGTTGATTTAAAATTAAGACCGTTTTAAGATATTTAAGACATTTAATTTATCAAGGGTAGGTAGGTATGTAGATAGATAGATCAATCAATCAATAGATAGATGATAAGCAGATGGACTATATCTCAGACCTAAATTTAACACAGATGGTTAGCTAGGTAGGTAAATAGCTGGATACATAGATAGATACATAGGTAAATAATTAACAGCTAGGACCTATTTAGGTAATAATTATACTGTTTCCTTGTGAAAATAACAATATGTACTACTTTTGTTTGTGGTTTTAAAATTGAATTTAAATAGTTAAAATTTCAACAAAGTTCTTACTGATTTTTTATAACTTGTTAATTTCTACATTTGGCACTGTTTTTATTTAGTGGTCTAATTTAATTGCTGTTTATTATTACAATGTAACTAACAAAACTTTATTTTATAACATCAAGTTTTAAAACAAATCAAATTCCCACTGATAGCATAAACAAGAAAAAAAAAAACTTCTTCGTTAATGGGAATGCAGTTAGAGTTCTTACCCTCTTGAGTTTATGTGAGATGCTTGTGGACTTGAGAGGAAATATTTACAACTCATCAGTGAGCCAGCAAACCAGTGGCCAAAATTTAATTAAAAGGCTGCATTGACTAAAATAAGAACCAAAACTGTCCATGAATATATGGTATAGACCAATATTAATTTTCTTTTTTGACTACTTAGTAGAGTGATGTGATTTTATTTCACAATGTAAGATGAGGAATGAGAAAACTATAATCCTATCATAGGGCAGAAAACACACTGAGGATGGGGTCTTGATCTCATCCATGATTGCAGTCCTAAGTCCTAGGAGTGCCTGCACATAGGGCAAACACTCATGACAGAGTGCTCTGTTACACAGAAATTCAGACATGATGTGAAGGTAGACTCACTCTCGTCTTTCACCTAGTCCCTATTTCATTAGCTTTGTAACAGTGAGACTGAATTTTGATATACCATTTACAGATTTTGACAAAGACTTTCTGTAGTTGAAAGCCAATAGTTATTTGTAGCAGGAGGAAGTGAGTTAGTTGAAATACTCATAGAATATTTACTATATTTCTAATACATAGATTGATGCCAAAAATATATGATGCAGATTATAGCCTACAATATGAGTAAAGTGGAGTTGAGTTCCTGTTTGTGACTCTATTTTACTCTGTAGGAATGTGACCCAGCCTGCTATGCTCATTTTTTTATATATTAAGAAAGAAAGAGAAAGGCAGGTGCTGATATTTAGGGCTGGCCTGGTGGGCACAGCTAGGCTATGATGTTCTTCTCTTGAGCACTGAATTTTACCCGTCATCAACATTAGATAAGGATCATATGTGATCATAATAGACGAGAGAAAAATGAGACTACTAAATATGCACACCTGAACTCAGGCAAAGACATGAACATTTTGCAGACCAGAAAATTAAAATTAACAAATATTCTCTCTCCTCTCTCTCTCTCTCTCTCTCCATATATATATATATAAATTAAAATTAACAAATATTTTCTCTGTCTCTCTACATATATATATACGTATACATACATATATATATGTGAATTAATATTTTCCCCAAAGATAGCCTCTGGAAGGCAGCAAAAATTGGAGCTATAAAAAAACTAAAGCCTCAAGTGTATGCATAATTGTGGTTTGTTTGATCAGCCAATATTACCATTATATGGTATATTTTCCTAGACTACTTTTGAAAGACTACACTGTCAACATGATATAGCCTATAAGTTGAAGTTGTGAACATTCTTTCTGTGGATTGGTAGACTTTCTAGTAAATAGTTTGCCATAAATTAAAATGTATCAATCTGAAGGACTAATAAACCACCACTGAAAGACTTGCTGAAAACAATATATTCAAGATTCAAAATTTATTTTTCCAAAACACCTGCTCCTGACCTCCCACAAGGTAAGTTATTTAGAGACTGTTGAAATTTTTATAATTTTTTACTTTGAATAAATACAGGCTTAATGATTCATCTGTTACTCTTCCAGTTTGAATAGTTGACAACATTATACTTTTATTATTTCTATCTGGTCAAAAGTATGATTTCCTGACACCATTTTTCTGTGTATGGAATGTACTCCAGAGAATACTTAAGCTTTTTAAAAAAAAATCATAAGGTATTAATTAGATAACCTTACAGGGAGTAAAATAATGTTTGGGTTAAAATTGCAAAACATAGTTTATCTTATATGTCTAATACAGTATTTTACTTTCAATATAGATTATTAGGACATATTAAACTACAGTACAGTTTTTTAGTAAACACTTTTGTCAATATCATTTTCTTATTCCATGTTACAAAGTTTACTTTTAACAGGAAGAATATTAAAAATAAAATAGAAAATGTTATTTTAACCTTTACAACACAGTAGTATATACTGCTTGCATATATGCCTACTAGACTTCAAAAGGTGAAATGGAAATGAAGACATTCTAGAGAAGTTTTCTAGAATGAGGGAAGAAAGTCTAGCTTCTACATTTGGGTAATGGCTTAAAATATTTGTGATTTTATGATGGAAAGACTATATATAGAGGAAGGTTAGACACAACTTACTTGGCAAAACTTAGGACTTTGGAAATGGGTAGTTCCCCTAAAATCTGACAAAAGAATATTGAAATTTAGAAATACGTATGGTACTTCAAAGAGTATAAAGAAAGTATTGATGGATAATATGTGTGCCTCATCTTTGAAGCTTTGGTGATGATGATGATGATGGTGAGTGGAACATAAAAGGTGTAGAATGTAGTAAATGATCTTTGGAGATCTAATATATAGTTATGGAGATTATGCTGAAACATAATCATATAATTAGGAAGAAACATATATTTAAATGGATAGGTATTTGATGGAAAGGAAAATAGGGGGTTAGGAAAGAGAGGAATAAGGGTAGGCTATAAGAGTTAGGAAAAAATATCATGACTGGGGTTGGGCTTTGCTTGAGCCTTAGAGAACAGAAGGATTATAAGAGATGAAGAAAATGGGAAGGACGCTTAGGCCATGTGGTCATCAATATATGCTGCTCCTCCTCATCAAAGTTAATAAACATATTTGCATATGTTTTCACCAGGACATTTCACTAAGCACTGTTGGGGATAGAGTAAGCACCTATCCATGAAGCATTTACAGGTTCACTGGATGCTTGTTGAATTTACTTAGAAGACTTTCTAAAAGGCTTCTAGTCATAAAAAGCATGCAGAGTTACAGTCAAAAATTGGTCAGCATGACTGTCCAATAGCAGAATTCTCAGTCCAATGGCAAATAAATCTTACATGGTGTATTCTTTTGTTCTTATGTTTTAATGTATTTATGTAAAAATGAAGAAATGTGATTTCAAATAACCCTCTCAGTCCTAATTTTCTCATATCTGAAATAAAGGTGTTAAAGAACTGTATCTTTGAAAGCCAGTGTGGACTTTTAGTTGTATAGTTCTTTGTCCTAAGTTTATCATCATACAACATGTAACATGAAAGATTTACCTAAAACGTCTTAGTCTTAGTGGTGTAGAGTATATGAAAAGTAAGAGTGTTGTTCATATAAATGGTTGCATGTTATTTTAGCCTTGTTTACAGCTTAAAAAATAGTTTGAATTGAGCATTGGAATAGACCACTTGGAGCTCCTGCTGGATTAGCCAGCACTGAGTTGTGTCCACTATTCAAAATTTTGAAAAGACAAAGTATCACTATATTATCTCATTTTTAAAAAATCTACATAATTATTATATTGCTCTTTTCTTCAGTCTTTCCATTTTTCTGTCTTCTTTCAAATATGCCTAGGGATTAATGTAAAGAGAAGAAAGCATCAACTATAGAGCTCATCACACTAGACAACTACAGAACTGCATTAACGGAAGTATGCTCAGGAAACATGCTATAATTTCATGTGGTAGGATATGCTGGGTAACGTTAGACTAGCGTTAGCTCACTCACTCACTCTAGACATAATCCCATGGGCACCTTGACTCCTCCACTCCCCCTTCTGCCAGCCCTCTACATTAATTGTCTTGGGGGATGGAATCACACATCAGAAACACAGAGAGAGAAAAGATGCCAAATCTTTTCTTTTGATTTGAAAAAGCCGAGACTACAGCATAGATGAGTTTGTGAGGAAGGTATGATGACCCACACAAAGCTTTCCTCAATTTCGTCACTGAGATAAAAGCAAGAATTCTCCTGATGGAAGAGAAGTGATGAGTGTATAAATGACAATTCTAAAAAGAATGTGAGTCACCCTTCCTCCCCACTAGTTAATCCCACGAGGTGGATTATCCATCAATTTCCCCAGTAGACTCATTAATAGGATACCAGATGGGAACTGTGTTTCTTTTCTGAGATGAGGCCAGAGAAGTCAGTAAGACCACAGAGACAGATGGGCCTAAGGCAGACTCATTGCCTTTCCTGATCCCATCACATTGTGAGAGAAGCAAAGTGATCTCCATGTACCTAAGGGTGTGCAATAGTTGGGAATAAACATTCAACTGTTTGGAGCAAGAGCTTTGACAAGAAGAAAGAGGAAACTCAAAGGATTGCTAAGGGGAACTGATGACACTAAGGACCAGATGCCTTCCCACCAAACTTATTGTCAGGTCACTAAATATACTCTCTGGAACTTAGACAAAACCCTGAATTGATGAAGTTTCTGTCACCTGGGAAATTGGTTCTTGAAAAATAAACTTAGGTATTCAATAATCCATATAACAGCAAAAATGGATACAGTGCTCACCGTGTCCCATACACCACCCTAAGCGTAGTGACTAATGGAAATCTCACACAACCATATGAGACAGTGAGTGTTATTATTCTCTCTATTTTATTGATGACTAAACTGAGGCCTCAGAAGTTACAAAGCCAGGATTCAAGTCTAGGCAATCTGTAACAGACTACATGAGACCACTTCTCAAAGAGGTTTAAAATAATAAAACAATTCTTCTGGCCCAACTGAATCTATGGCCCATGTTTTACGTGCCTCATGCTTATTTTGGAGGAATCTTGTGCAAAGTCATCTTTGACATACATTTCTGTATGGACTCTAGGCAGGTTGTGGAGGATGCTGCTTATTATATAATACAGAGTGCTTTCTGGAAGACCATGGAAGTTATTTCTCTTATTCTTAGTACTGGAAATATTTGGGCTTCTCCTGAGCAACTACTTTATTTGTATTTTGTAGAAAAATCAACTGTTTCATCTCATTTCTCTGTTTTCATTGGCTGGTATGTAGCTGAGAGACAAACATCAAGCTAGCTATTGCCAAGTTGCTAGAAATTCATGACCTGTGTTGTGTGTGCTCACCGTACTGTTCTATCCCAACTTTCCCTTTGCTTTGCTTCTTACCTATTTTAATTTACTTTATCTGTCAGTAATGTACATATCTTAGTGAAACACCTTAAATCCTTTCTGAAAAAGGCAGGTTGTAAATACATGCAAATATGATTTTCTTTGCTCCCAAACTACATCACTCTTAGATCTCTCTTGGTCAGCAGAAGGACCCCAGTGATTACTTTATAGCCGTAATGTTATTCCTTCATTGGCACATTTTATCCGTAGAGGACAGAGAGGATAAGCTGTGAAGGACAGAGTGTGCTTCCTTTTCCCGCCTCTCTATTCTTGAGCTGAAGGTACTGTGGTGAAAAGAAATGTTGGCACATAGGGAAGAATGGTGTAGTGGCTAAGTATATGGGTTCTGAGGTCAGAACTGGTTCATATCCCAGTTCTGCAACCTGCCTCCATGTGACACTGAACAAGTTAC
The DNA here is from genome assembly GCA_036589455.1 of Ateles fusciceps. Lineage (NCBI taxonomy): Eukaryota > Metazoa > Chordata > Mammalia > Primates > Atelidae > Ateles > Ateles fusciceps. Next base: position 1,796,197 of record JAZHEH010002950.1, read on the forward strand.
TTATCTGTGCCTCAGTTCCCCTCATCTAGAACACAGAGCTGAAATAGTTACTCCCATTCATGTAGTTATTGTGAATATTAAATAAATTAATGTAAGTAAATGTTTATTGCTTTCAATAGGTGCTCAGTAAAATGGCCAGTAAATGGGGCAGGAGGACTAGAGAATTAGAAAAAGTCTTTTGAACCTAGTAAAACAAATAGAATATTCTTGATGTAACTCATGAAGAGCCCAACCAACAGGAGGTTTTTTTTTTTTTAAAGGTAGAGATTGTTTTTGCTCTACTTAATATATGTCATATTCTTTTATTGTTCCTGAGGCTAAAGCATACATTTTTAATTTTTTTTTACATATTCTTTTAAGCATTAGAATTATAAGGCAAGAAGGGATTTACGTTCATGAGCACTGGCCACACTAGTAACCCCACTCAAACTGTATTTAAAGAGCATCAGAAAAAAACAGACAACCTGTATTCTCCCTGGAAAAAATAATATAAGAAATATTTTCTCTTTCAGGAATTTTTTCTCATGCAATAATAATTTCTCATAAAATGTCTGTTAAGCTTTTACTTCCAGTCTTAGAAATACATGAACCTATAAATATATTTGAGAGCACCAAATTAATTCAAGACATCTTTCAAGAAACTATTGAACTGATGAAAGATACCATGTGTGATGAATACTCCTGCCCTCAGGTTGGCTACAAAATGGTAAAGTAGTCATGTAACTGAGTATTGCATGCCAAAATATGCAAAAGCATGTACATATGAATGTGTGCACACACACAACTGCAGTACTGTGAAATCAGTGGCAACATAGAGATTTTCATGGGGGAACAACTCATACCATTAGTGAGAATAAAAAAGGAAAGAGAAGAAGGAATGGGGAGAAGAGGGAAAAGGAGATGGGGTGGGTGAAAGAGAGAAAGGAGGGGGAAAGAGGGAGAACACACAACATGGAAGACATCATAGTAAAAATGATTTGCAATATAGGTCGTGAAAGATGAGAAGGCATTTGCAGTTGTTAGCATGTGGGATGGGGGGATTCCAGGTTAGAGAAGGGAGTATGTAAGAGAGTAGAAGCCTTCTGGGGAGTGGTGGGCGTGGCACAGCATGGCAGTCAAAAATGCAGTGAGCTCTGACTACAGGCAGGCTGTAGAAAACCACTGAAAAGTTCTCGGTATTGGGACAAACATGATAGGATTTACCCTTTAGATAGGCAGGATTGGAGAATATACCTTGAAACAGAGTGAGGATGGTGGAAGAACAGTTGTTAGAGGGAAAAGGGAGAGGCACACATCTCCATCAGGACTGCCTCTCTCCTCAGGCTTCAGCCTCACAAACCTGCTATGGTCTGGCTTCTTCCAGATGATTCTCCTGTTTTATTTCTTTAGCTCAGGAAAGATAACAGCTTCCTGCTGTTGCTAATAACCAGGTTTTGTTGCTGTCCTCTTCCATCATCTGTGTACCCAGTTCCCTGAAATAAATGCCCTCTAGTTAAAAACTCAGAACTGTTTCTCTTTCGACGTTAGACCTTCACTGATACACTGGAGCAATAGTCCAGAGAAGAGGTATTGAGGGCCCTCTGAAAAGGAGAGAGCATGCATATGCAGAGGAGAGAACTGTTTTAGAAAACAAAACCACAAAATTTGGTGACGTGTGTGTGTGTGTGTGTGTGTGTGTGTGTGTGTGTGTGTGTAGGCATGAGGGGAGAGAAGAAGAATGGATACTCTGACCCTTTCAGATGGCCCACTTAACAGAGTGATGTGATTTAAAGAAACAAGCAATGAGTGAAGAGCAAAGGATTGGAGGAGAGGGCCTAAGGTGGCCACTCAGGCATGTCTAGTAAACAGATGGATCTTGGAATCTGTAGCGTCCATATTTGAAATCTATTAGCATGTAGCAGGAGTTTAACGGTATTTAAAGTCTTAGATCACTAGGAAAAGGATATATAATGAAAAGGGACCAATGACACAACTCCATGGAAGCACTAATTATAAAGGGTTAAGTGGACAAGAGGAAAACCAGAGGGGGAAATAGTGTCAGAAAAGCCAAGACTTTTAATAAAGATGAATAGTCAAAAAAAAAAAATGCTAGAATGGGTTCATTCTCTATGACTACCCAAATGTCAATGACCAATTAAGGGTAGATTAAAAGTTTCTTTGTTTTTCTTTTCAAAATAACATTCTGATACATTGTTATTCTCATATTACAATGAAGAGATTGGGAACCAGAGAAAGAGAATCAGTTTTCTAATTATACCCAGCTGGTATATGGGGAAACTAGCATTTTAACCCAGTTCTGACTAATTTCTAGAGTCTATGGTATCTTGTAAATGGTTATCAATGCCAGGCTAACAAATCTCTATGTATTTATATAGTAATAAGCTTGACACAAGGTAAGACCTGATCAAAGCTATGTCTACAGAGAATAATCTAAAAGCAGCATGTAGTGGGGGATTTGAAAAGATAGATCCAGGAAAAAGAAGGGGCAGTTATTAGACCTCTAGATAAGGAGAAATGAGATTCTGCTTTAGGGTATAGATTTGTCAGATTTAGAAAAACAACAAAATGCCCATTTAAGTATGAATTTCTGCATTTTTGGTATAAGTATATCCCTTGTAATATCTGGGATTTATGTATGTTAAATCATGCTATTTATCTTAAATTTATGTTTAACTGGTATCCTATATTTTATCTGGTAGACTAAAATACTGCAATGTAATTCTGAGATTGTACAGAGTACAATGACTATGTACATTTTACATAGGTCGTTACAATGTAATTTTAACAACTTATAGTTTTTGTAGACTTCCTAGGTCGAGGCAAAAACCCCAGTAAGATTGTTCTTGTCAGATACAAATCTGACAGTCAGAGGTTCCCCAGGCCAACTGCACTTCTGACTAACAGGTTACCAATTTGGGATTTCCTATGACTCCCTTAGGTTGATATGATAATTCACTAGAATAATTTACATAACTCAGGAAAAGTTTATACGTATGACAACACTTTTATTATAAAAGATAAAAAGCAGAACCAGCTAAATGAAGATACACATAGGGCAAGGTCTAGGAGGGTTTCAAAGTAGAGCTTTCATATATTCCGAATATTCATATATTCGGAATACATCACTCTTCTGGATGTGCTCACCAACTAGAAAGCTCACCCAAGACTCAGTGTTCAGCAGTTTTGCTGGTGTTTCTTTACGTAGAACTCAATCTCCATTGCCCCATTTCCTCCTCTACAGTGAGGGGCCCACTTTGAAAGACAGACACATTCCTATCACATGGGAAATCACAAGGGCTTTGGATTCCTGCCCAGGACAAAGACCAGACAAATTCTTTATTATACAGTACAACCTTAGTGTACTCATATTGATGAAAATGGAGAGACAGATGAGGAAGGAATTATACCAGGGAGTAGTCTAAATTGTTGCTAATATTAACATTCTAGCTTAAATTGATGATATTTAAATTGATCCTAGATTGGAAATATGTAAGAAACTCCAGACTGAGATGAAAGAAATAATATAGGTAATGAGCTAATTTTAGATTCCAGAAGTTGAAGATACTGATGAAACACTTATGTGAATGCAGGGTAAAGGTATAAAAATCCATGTCTAGGGTTTAGAAGAATCTTCAAAATTATATACTGAGAGTCAAGACTCCATAGCATAAATGTGATTGCTGTGGCTCTAAAATGGGCAGGCATACCTCATTTTATTGTGCCTCACTTTTCTGTGCTTTGCAGATACTGCATTTCATACAAATTAAAGTTTTGTGGAGCTCTGCAACAAAAACAAATCTTTCAGTATGGTACAATTTTCCACCAGTGTATGCTCACTTCATGTCCCTGTGTCACATTTTGGTGATTCTCACAATATATTGGACTTTCCCCAGAACTTAAAGTATAATAAAAAATTAAATAAATAAATAAGTAAATAGTACATAAACCTTAATTTAAAAACAGTTTATTTAACTTAAAAATGCTAATGATCATCTGAGACGTCAGCAAGTCATGAATTGATGCTGATGGCTGCTGAGTGATCTGGGTGGGAGTTGCTGAATGTGGAGGTGGCTGTGGCAATTTCTTAAAATAAGACAACAATAAAGTTTGTCACGTTGATTAAATCTTTTTTCATGAAAGATTTCTCTGTAGCATGCAATGTTGTTTGATAGTATTTTACCTACTATAGAACTTTCAGAATTAGTCAATCCTCACACACCCTACCTCTGTTTTATCAATGATGTCTATAAAATGTTCTAAATCCTTTGTCATTTCAGTAATTCACAACATGTGTACCAGAAGTAGATTCCATCTCCAGCACAAAAAACTAATTTTTTGTGCTTATCTTTAAGAAACGAATCCTCATCTGTTAAAGTTTATCATGAGATTACAGCAATTCAGTCACATCTTCAGGATCCACTTCTAATTCTAGTTTCCTTGCTATTTCCACTACATCTGTAGTTACTTTCTCAGCTGAAGTCTTGAACTCCTCCAACTCATCCATTAAGAGTTGGAATCAATTTCCTCCAGACTCCCATTAATATTTTGACCTTCTCCCATGAAGCATGAATTCTTGATGGCATCTAGAAAGGTGACTCCTTTACAGAAGCTTTTCAAATTACTTTGCTCAGGTCCATCACAGGAATCACTGTCTATGGCAACTGTAGCCGTATAAAATTTATTCCTTAAAAGTAAGACTTCAAAGTCAACTTTAAAGAGTGGATATTTTGTTAGCAGGCATGGAAACAACATAGGTTTCCTGGTACATCTCCATCAGAGTTAATGGGTGATCAGGTGCACTGTCAATGAACAGTAATATTTTGAAAGGAATTTTTTTTTTTTTCCCTGAGCAGTAGGTCTCAACAGAGGGCTTGAAATATCAGTATGTCTTTGAAGTTAACCCAATCTTTGCTCTTCAAAGTTTACCTTTTCTTTCACACATAAAAGTTTTAAAAAAATGGAATTAAAGTCAGTGCTTTTATCTGTTCATTTAAAACTTGTTCTTTAATTATAAAATGGCTTACAACTAGTAATAAATTAATGAAAGTAATTATAGCTTTCAAATGCCTGAATGGGAAATAATTGCAGTGTATCTTCATAATCTCATGAAGACCATTGATGAAGCCACATTGTAGCACATATACTTGTAAAATGTCACATTCCTTTGTCTAGTCTCCAACTACAATATGTTAAAATTTAACAGATTTGTGAAGTGTCTACTATGTACCAAAACACTTTTCTGAGTATTGTGGGACATACAAAAATAAATAACATATAATATGATGAAGAGAAGAATACTTAAAAAAAAACACCAACATTTATGTTTTGAGCATTATAATTTTGGTCAAAATTACTTTGCTGTAATGTCGCTGGTAACATTATCTACTGCATAATTAATAATCCAAATTAAACAGAGTATCAGTAGAAATGTCTTTGAAACATGCAAACAGGCAAATAGCTTCACTCATTTTAACTTCATTTCTTAATCTATAAATGAGATATTGGACTAAATCTTATATTCCTGCTTTTGAGTTTAGTGTTTATAGTGTCAGATAATGGGTTTTATTACTTAGATCCAAGTTCTGTTTGAAGCTTTAACACTGGAAATTATGGGTAAACCTGCCTTTTCATGTGCATGTAGTTCAAAGGTATGGACTAATAACTGGAAGCCTGGTTTCTAGTTCTTGTTCTATGAAAAAACTTCAGCATCCCTCAATGTTCTCATCTGTAAAATGACAGGATTTTGTGATCAACTGTATGGTGCTTTCCATCTTTAACGTCTGTAATTTTTTAAAGCCTCTAATGTCTAAGCGAAGACCAATCTAATCAGTCTGATTTATAAAATATTTTAAAGAAATATCTTTATTGCTCTCAAACTGTGCCATTGGAGTTGAGGCTACTGCAGAAGACAGTCTAATAAAAATAGCTGAAGCATATGCTATACTGAAGAAATGATATTCTTCAGAATGTATTTACTTATTTTTCCTCAGAATTTTAATATGGAATATTTCACTAAAATGGTTATATTTCCAGGTATTGAGAATGCCTAAAAACAGTGTATTCCCTTAAAAGGAATTAAAGCTACTCATTTAGTATCTACACAACCACAGATACACTCTTTTCTGCTTGTATAATGCAAAGACAGATTTCAGCCAGAGCATTTTTCTTATTATAACAAATCAGTCATGTTCTGTAATATAAAAGGAAGTAAGTGCTGGCATAGTCTTGGGTGGGAGAAATTCATTTTGTGCAAGGAAATTTCAGTGAGATTTTTGAGTGGATGCGTTTATTTACCAGAGAGTTTGATTGTTGATTACCAAACTGGAAATTAAATGTAATGGTGTAATTGTAGATGTTACAATAATTAAAACTATCTTGGATTTAGGTCAGAATTCTTCTTATTTCTAACCACAGTTTGAGAAGTTACCAGTTTGACTGTTGAAATTGTATACAATTCGACCTAAAATATTTCTAACTGCTGTTTCATATTGAGATACTCCTGCAGTATGAGGAGTTTGGATGGGAGCAAATCAAACAGGGGCACCTCTAGGAGCTCTGTGCTGCCTTTGTTTAAGGAATGGTGTTTTATACAGTATGTCTGTCTACTGACATGCTAACCCTGGAAAGGTATCACTTTCCTTTTGTGTTGTTTGTTTCAGTAGGAATATGTTACTCTTTAGCTCAGTTTCAAAAAAAAGTTACTATCTTAATACCACCAGGAAATTTAGAGTGTTTTAAAATGTTATTGACAGTTCCTTGTAGAACACTATGTAGAATATAATTCAGATGTTTCATATTCTGGGAGAGCTGAGTAGGTATAATGTATCAAACAAAAATTTTAAACCAAAAAGCTGTCTCTTTTGGCATGCATATTTTTATGCTATTTTGCAGAAGCGGGTACATCTCAAACTGAAGTGTGCATGAGCGGCTTGGAGTGTGGGCTCTGGCCACATAATTCCCATTAGCATTAGCTTGGCACAGTTTCTTGTCTCACAGACAGTGAAGAACATGCCTTTTCCACCCTTGAGGCAATAAAATAAATTAAAGGGTGCGGCATTAAATGAGTTGAATTTTGAGTAGTATTTTTCATGCCTTCAACATTTAAAATCAGTTTATCCTTATGAAGCAGCATTTGGAATCATGAAACAAGGGATGCCTGTTTATGCCAGTGTGCAGGTTCCTTTGATTCTCTGGAATCGTGTGTGTGTCAAACAATCTTTTCTGGTCCTTTTCCCATTGTGGCTTCTGGGGTAGTGTCTGTGACTAGAACTTTGTAATTCAGTATAAAAGCACCGTGGAAGGTAAGACATCTTTAGTTTGTTTCTACTGGGTCTGGTCCAGGCTATTACACTCCCTACATATCTCCATGACACAGAAGCAAGAGTTTGTGTGAAGAATTTCCCCAGGGCCCAACCAAATCCTTCTTCTACAGACGTTGCCATAGTTTGTCTATGTTCATTATGTTTATGCTTTCTCCAATTTTGCACTTTCTCTCAGTATTTCCTAAAGAGTTCAGAGAGCATTCTTTTTATCTGAAATGAAAGTTTGTTTTTTGTTTTCATGGAATAAAGGTATATTTTTAGTATTACCATGTGTCCTCTCTAATTAAGAATCTTTTTCTTATATTCTTGTAAATAAAAAGGAGGTCATTTAATTCTTAGTGCATTAGAATGCTACCCCGAGAGCTGTTAAGGTCCACATTTTATCTAATCCTCTTTAATCACAAAATTATGTGAATCCTCACTCACCACCTGAATTTGAAGGCTCTGGAACTCTAGAAGGAGTTTCCTAGCATAGCCACTTCCTCTTTCTAGGTGTGTGATGTTTTATTTAAAGAGGTCAGAATAAGCACACTTCTCCCATGTTAATCTGTCCCCCGTTCTCCCCCCACACAATGGTTTTATATGATTATTAATAAAGGTATTTGAAATATAATAAATTGACATATTTTGAACACTGAAAGTATATCAGGCACCATGCTACGTTCATAACATAATTGAACACATGTAATTTATAACTTCTGTGAGATAGTATCTTAGTTTTACAGATGAGAGATGGGAACTCAGAATTTCTGAGACTTACTCAAAGTCCGCTTGTCAGGGCTGGAGTCATGGTTTTAATGCAGGAATGTCCACCTTCTACTCTATCCTAGTTGTAGGCTAGAGCCAATCATTGTTTTCCAAGTGATACTTCATATTAGGACTTCTGAGACTAATGATTCAAAGGGTCCATTAATTGCTTTTTGAGCACCGTACCTTCAAGTGTTTAAATTTGTGACTTTCTATTACATTTCCATCATTGCTGATCTCTTAATGTTATTTTGCCATTGGTTCAACCACCATATTTCTACATTTTACCGTAGTCTCTCTGGTCATTCTTACCCATATTTCTCAGAACCAGCGTGTATTAAGTAAAGCTTGCCCAGGATAGGAAACAAAGAACTACAAACATAGGGGTGTGTGTTTAGGGTGGTGGCATTCATATAGCATATTCCTTAGATACATGTGAATATGCAGACATTGACTATATGAGTGCTTCTCTGGTTGTGCCTGTTGAAGAGTTTTTCTAGGCTGCCTGTAAAGAATATGAGCAGTTTATGCTTGATAGAGTGTGTGTACCCTCCTTTCTCCAGCCTGGTGGGAGTGAACACTGTGTATCTATTCAGTGTGATTCCTTGACATGGGGGAAGAGTTGGATTCCAATTTTTAACACATTTCTGCAGTAATATTTTCATGTTGTGTCTGTGGCTGTGGGAATGAAGAACAGGTTAAAGCCTCTTTGAAAGGAATAAATGTTCAATATAGAAAAGGCCCTTCTTAGATAAAATAAGTGAGGAATTCAGATTGGTTCAGACATTAGGAAAAGAGGTTCTTAATCTGCTGATTTGGGTAGAGCATAAATATCTTCAGTTAGTGCATGTTTATCATGCTTTACTTTTTATGTTGCATTTCAAGGACAATGAGGAAGACTCCTGACAACATTCACTTGCATTAGAATGGCCTTTTAGGGTCTAAAAAAATACAAATATTGCTGATCAAGAAAATAAATCTAATAAAAACTAATTATTATCTTTCAGCGGCTGTAAGAATATTGAGCTTGTTTATATGGCATAAAAAAGTCCTATGCTCTGTGTTCAGTAATTTGTAGCATTATGCAGCTTTTAAATATTGCCAGCAATATTATAACAAGGTAATTTTCCATTTAATTTCCGATTAAATGTAAATGTTGGTGTTCATTACATATTGCTCAAGATAACACAAATGAAACTTCAGATGATGTATTTTTATCTTGATTTAAGCAACAAACACAAACCCCACTCCTACAAACTCCTGCCACCACTTCCAGCATCTACTCAGCTTCTGCCATTTCATTAACTGTATATTTCTCACAGTACTGTTCCATTCCCTTCTGTCATATCTTATCTCTTTCAGCTCCTCCCTTTTACCAGCATAGCAATCATCAATCTCAAGTATTGATGTCATAGTAAAGATATGCATCAAAATAAAAAGATTACTAATATAAAAGGGAACCGCTTTAATATGATTTCATGTACCAGATTTTATAATCACATAACTTAAGTAATGTAATTTATTCTATAAATACCTAATAAACATTCTTGGAACCATAAGGATTAAAGAAATAAATTTTATCACCTTACAACAAAGTCTGCTTTTGTTGATCACTGTTTAAATTAATGTTTTTCAGTGTATTTGTTCATGCTCACTGTTAATTTTAATGCTATAGCATAAGATGATGCTATTTGGTACTTTCTTTTTATGGTTGTTTTTTCATGTATAAAATTGTCTTCCAGATGATAGTATTTAATGGAGCTACTGAGGAGTTTTTGCTCTTAGAGGTACATTAAATAGCCAACTTTCTGTCCCCTGAAATTTTGTTTCATAGGAGTAAAAATTTCTTCTTTAATCACTATTAAATGTTCCTATAGTTCGTTGTGCCATATACAAGATTTATACAATATTTATATGTGCTATATGAACACAACAAATTGTGTTTGTTTCCCTAAACAGACCTAGTTTCCCTTACCGTTTCCCCTACCACGTGACTTCTGTTGCCAAAGCCTATATAACAGGGAAAAAAAATCAGATATGTGCATATACCATGGACCAACCAAGTGTAGTGACTATCTTTACTTAAAGTACCTTTCAGCCATAATGAGAGGTTTAATCAGCTACATCAGATCCTCATGGGCCACAGACATGATTTGTTAACATATAAGGGAAACATAAGATATAATAACCAAAAGTATCCACAGGTCAATTCATGAATTCATGTATTTTTTCAAATTTATATATAAAAAGTTCAAACTCAGCAAAAATATAGAATGCAAAGTCCATGCAAAGGAGCCTATAAACTTTACTTAGATCTTTCATTAATTTAGAATAATTAAGCTCAGTTCTAGAAAACTTGGTTTTTTGGTTTTTCAATCTAAAACAGATTAAAACTAATTAAGGATCATATTGTTTAATTGTTTTTTATATACGGAACACTTCTCTATGTTACCAGCATTCTTCTGAAACAGATTTTGAAAAAAGATTGCATAGCACTCAGTGATACAGATTTACAGATTTTGAAATCAACCTCCATTGCCATTTAGATTCTTTTAGCACAAACATTGTGATGGATTTTACTAAACAATGATTTTTGTCTTCTCCAATTATTCTTTAGAACAGCAGTCCCAACGTTTTTGGCACCAGGGACTGGTTTCGTGGAAGACAGTTTTAAAAGGGATGTTCGGGAGAGGGGAATGGGTTTCAGGATAAAACAGTTCTGCCTTAGATCATCAGGCATTAGATTCTCATAAGGAGCATGCAACCTAGATCCCTCACATGCACAGTTCACAATAGGATTCATGCTCCTTTGAGAATTGAAGGCTGCCACTGATCTGACAGCAGGTGTTGCTCAAGCAGTGATTATAACTTGCCTGGCCGCTCACCTCCTGTTACACCTGTTATATATGTATACGTGTGTGTGTGTGTGTGTGTGTGTATATGTGTGTGTGTATATATGTGTGTGTGTGTTATATGTGTGTGTGTATATATATGTGTGTGTATATATATACACACACACACATATTGCTACATATATGTACATATGATTGGTATATTATTCAGCAAATATGTGGCATCACTTTGTGTAAGATAACTGATTTCTTGGGAGCCGTCACAGTAAAAACTGTGCTGAGATAGAGAGGATGGACTCGCTGAAGTAGTGAAACATTCTGTGAGGAGCAGAGAGGACCTTTGAGCTCAAACCTGAAGGATGAACTGAGTCAACAGACGGTGGAGTGTTTCAGTCAGAGGGAAGAACAAGTGCAAAGACCCTAAATTAGGAAAGACCTCTGGGGTTGGAATAATTAAAAGAGGGGTGATGTGCCAAGATCCCAGGGAGGAAAGGAGGAGTTGGAGTTTATCTCCAAGAAGTAGGGCCAACATCCAACTGGTTCTTTTGTAGGAGATTGTGGGCCATGATATAGATTTTGGACTTAATCGTACCTGTAGACAGAAGACATAAAAGCAGAGGAGTAATAAGATGTAGTTTATATCGTGTGACAAGCAATGGATTATAGGAGTGGTTGCAGTGGGTTCCTGGAGATTAGAAAGCTGGTCACTGCATTAGCCCTGGTGAAAGATAAAGGTGGCTCGAATAGAGACGCAAGAAGCGGAGATGGTGAGAGGCAGTCAAGTTGGGTTATGTTTTGGAGGTACAGCTTTTAAGGACATGGTGGATTTGATGTGTGCCTGAAAGAAAGTGAAGGATCAATTATGACTCCTCACTTTGGGGCTTGAGAAAAGTGTGCATTTAATGGTTTTAATTGCTGTTATTCCCACTAGATACAACTTCCATGAGGACAGGGACTGCGTCTCCTTTATTCACTATTTATACCCACTAGCACAAGGCATGCCAAGCTAGACAGGAGGTGCCCCAAAATATTTTTGAGTAGTTATTATAAAACATTTTGCTGAATACATTTCCCCTTATATTGTATTTTTATTTTTTGATATTTTAATATTAAGAAGTTCTAAATATATTTAGATTTGTGATGCATTTTTATTTTGATTTTTTATGTAAATTTATGTCCATTTAATTATTGCTTTGTGATTATTGTGTCTAAAATTTCACTCCCTGCTCATATTTGATTAATAACCAATTTTGCTTCTTATAGTTATCTTGTGTTTAATTCTCTTTTTTCTTGTGTTTAATTCTTAAAAAACAATCTGAAATTTATTTTTTAAATGAGTAGAATAAGAACTAAATTTTATTTTTTTCTAACTTCATTGTTTATTAAATTCTTACAAATGATAGTCTATTGCTAAATATACTGGATGGTGTTTTTATTGTGTGATTTTCTCCAGTATTTGGAATGTATGTACTTTTGGTATATATTTAGGTTGGACTGTAGTATTTGCAACTCATATAACTGTTTATTCCTTAGATGCTTTTGAGGTTCACTCTAATATGGTAGCCACTAGTCACATCTAGATGTTTAAATATAAACTGATTAAAATTAAACATAATTAAAAATTCTGTCTCTCAATTTCATTAGCCCTATTTCCAGTGCTCGGCTCAGAATTTTATAATTTTGCATTGTCTAATATGGTTACTACTCAGCTGAGAACATTTCCATCAGCAAGCAAAGTTCTCTTGGAGAGTACTGTTCTAGAGAGTCTTTTCTCTCTCTCTCTTTTTTTTTCTTCAAGTTTCTAAAAATTCCCCAAGGAATTTTAAAATTGAAGACCATGATATATTTATCTTGGAGATTATTGCTATCTTGATAATATTTGGTTTCTACTTCTAGGAATGCATTATGCAGGCACATTTATAAAACAAGGTATTTATTTGCTCATTAAGTTTTGTGATTTTTTTTTCAATGTCATCTGTATTTTTTGATCAAGATAAATCCTAGGAGTTTTTACTCTTTGAAATTATTTAGTCATTAAACAGAGAATTAATTTAGTAATTATTTAATAAGTTTTAAATTCTTCATTTTTCAATTTCAGTATTTTACTGTAAATTTTTTAAGTTGATTAAGCTTTTTAAATGTAATTTTGTGTTTAATGTATTTTCAAGTTTGTTAGTATAACATTCTGCTCAATGTTTAAAAAATGATTTATTGCATTCTGCTCTTTAAAATTGCATGTACTTGTATTTACAATTTGTCTAGTAAATTTTCAAAGTTTAAAAGATATATAAGGTTTCCTCCACTTTTTCAAGACAATCTCTGAGCCGTCCTGCTCTAAGGCACTCTGAGACTTTAAGACGACTCTGTGTATTCTTACCATGACCTGCCAGGTGCATTTCATCATTTGCCTTCAGGTCATCTTACTTGTTTTACTTTGGAGTTTTACCAGTTATTTTGATGTATCTCCTAGGTACTCTGAGGTTAGACAACTAGTAATAGGGGAAGCTAATATTTGAACCCCAAACTATCGAAACCATTTCACTTACACTTTTTATAAAAAGGGGGACTTATACTTTTTAAAAATTGTTTTTAACAAAAATTATATTTTAAAATTATATTTAATTTCCTATTACACTGCATTGTAATAAAATTTGATTTTTAGAAACTATTGAGCTGTGATTTCATCAGTGTTTATAAGTAGTTGATGGAATCTTATAAAGATTTATTCCCTGTTTTTAGGAAACAGAATGGTAATACATAATTTTTTGCATGTAGGTGTTAATCATGAATTGTATTCAAATTGTTTATATCCTTATTTTTTGTTTCCTCAATATGGCATTGTAGTAAAAATTTGTTAATATTCTTCACTTAATATAGTATTACTATTGTATTTTAACTAAAGTACTATAATTTTCATTTACTAATTTCTTAAGTCTTATGTGATACCAATATTGTCAGCCTTTCTATGTTTTGCTTTTATACTGACTCATAAAATGTTGCCTATTTTTTAATTCGGAAACATCTTTAACATTTTAAAATGTTTATCAAACAAAAAATTGACATGCTTTTGTTTTCTATTCTAATCTTCAGCTTGTTCAGTTAAATGTATTGTGTCCATCCTCTTAATTATTGCATTTTATTGTAGGCTTCCTAATGATTATACTTTAATTTTGTCTTTATTGAATATATTATTGATTCTTGTTTTAGTGTCTTTAAACATGTGAAAGACAGGAATCCTATTCAATGGTATCTGAAAATATTGTCCAATTAAAAAAAATTACTTATCTAATTTTCAAAATCAAACTAACCCCTCTTAAGAGAGGAATTAAAAAAAATGGGATGTTTTGGCTTCTTCTCAATCCTACTTCCCTATTCTCTATTAATGTAATCAGTATTTACTAACCTTGGTAAAATTTAGTTCCTCTTTCAATATTTATTTTCTAATATTTTATTTTGTTAAATTAGTCCCAACAAGCATTTAGACTCATCAAAATCAAACTTTTATTTGTAATTTGACATTTAAAAAAAATTACCCTTTTACCTTTAGCAAGTTCATGGTCTCTACAAATTACTTTTTAAGCACAGTTTTGCCATTCTTAACGGCTAATTATTCATCACGCTTAAATCGAGAAAACTGTCTTTTAATAAGGATCTATAGAAATGATACCTTATGATGTAGTTTCTGAGAGCCAGCAGATTTGAGACTGTTTTGGTCAACATTACACATAAACATCAGAGTTAACTGACTATCATGTTCTTTCATAGCCTTTCTCTTGCAAAGTTATGCTAGCTTTCACTTCGTTTGTTGTCATTTGTTATTATCTTTGTAGGGGGTCTGTTATGGTAGAGTGCTAGTTTTGAGGATAGAAAGGTCGACTGAGGGATAGAAAAATGATTCTTTACTCTTGCTGTTCAAAAATATAACAAAGATAAACAGTGTTGATTGTGTTTGTTTCCCCTCACTCTCAAATATAGGGGCTTTCTTCAGATCTGGAAATTCATAATTATGTGCAAATTCTTAGCGTTATACATACTGCTAATTCATTATTTTCCATTTACTTAAATGTAGAATTATGTATTATTAGTGTGTCCAGCAATATAACTGATCTTCCCTGTTTGTTATTTTTTACCACCACTCATCTTTTTAATACATTGTTGTTATTTTCTGCATTCCCATGCTGTTCGTCATCATTTGTCATCAGCATCACTAATTCAATTTTTCTGCACCATTGAATGTGCTCTATATGTTGTACCATTATGCTTTTTATTTGGACTATCATGATTTTTATTGTAGTGCTCCTTTTCTTATCATATATTTTCTTTATTTGAAAGAATGCCTCCAAAAACCTTACTGAAAACATGAAGTTGATTTTTAAAACTTCATTTTATAAAGTAATTATTTTAAGGAGAAGAAAGGTGAGGCTTTTTTTTTTCTTCAGTCATTAGCATGTTGTTTGTCCTATGTTCCACACTTTTCCTCCAGCTAGAACTCCCAACTCCTAGGTGCACTTAATATCTACATTTTTAACAGAGATATAACCTGGCTCTAAAGCAGAGGATTAACAGACTTTAGGATTTTTATGATCTCCTTCAGTTTTGTCTTGATTGCTGGTTATTTCTCCTCCTTAGAGATGAAATGGCAAAGTTAGGATAAAGCAGAGTGCAGTGTCTAGCATGATTCCTGGCCAGGCACAGATAGACACTCGGTTTATGCTATTTTCTCTTTATTGATAGTTCCTGGTAATATTTATGATCTCCCTGGCATTGCAAACAGAACAAATTGCCATACATTTGGAGGGCTAGGCATGCTAAGGGACTTTGTTGGTTATTGGTGTTAAAAACAAAAGAATGTAGATTTGGCCCTAGGCTGTAGGTTCTTACCACAGGTAGTCAAAAACGAAACAGAGGAGATGTCGAAATGATTTAAGAAGCTGAAGGACAAGCTGCTGCTTTCCAGAACTGAGAATATGTGTGCTCTTTCATCTTCTGTGTGAGTATTTTTTCTTCAGCCAGTTCCAGGAGGATTTTTTTAAGAGTGGCTTTGTGGCTTCATTCACTGGAACATATTGTAAGTGTACCACTATACATTGTAGAAAAGATAATTTATTATCTAACTATTTTAGAATTTTTTTTTTCATTGGAACAGTTTCATTCCTTTTTTCTCTCTTTGTTTTATTTATTTGAGATTTAATAGTTGAGTTAATGATCTGCCACATTCTTTTATTTGACGTCTTACTACTTGATGATCCTGGATATACAAGATGTTACTATAAAGGAGAGGTTGCTTTTTAAAATTTTAACTCAGCACAGTATAAATCTGAATTTTTCCTTGTCAATCGGTGCAGTTTTTAAGTTCTTTTACCAATTTTAAGACAACTTAGCTCACTTCAAGTTATGTTAGTCAGATTACCTCTAACCTCCTCAGTGGAGGAACTTTTTCCTCAATTTTGCAACTTTCCCCAATGTACATACACATACACTTTGAACTTTATTCTCTATTTCACATATTGCCCCTTTCAAACGTCTGTGAAAGGTTCAGTAGCTGTGTGTGGAATCTTGGTAGATTTCTTGAGAATATTTTAGATCCTGAACTCATTAACAGCTCATAAAAACATCAAATGTACCTGCCCTTCCACTGTAACTCCCAATAACAGACCACTTATTATATAGTAAAAACAAATCCAAAAATACAGGTAGCAATTTCAGAACCTAATTTAGAGCTGCCTTGTTTGTGCCACAGTTAACTCTCCAAGAGCTCTGGAAGCGTGATGAAATGGAATTCCCCCACAATTTCTTCATCAGCCAAATCTCCATATGGTACATGAATAATTGTCAAATGCAATGAGGAAAATAAATGGTCAAATTGATATCATATGTCTGTTCACATGTGGAAACAAGGCTTCATAGGAAATAATGCTATAGAATTACTACTGAGTCAAGTTTTCTATTAGGGGATATGCCAGAACCCCAGGTAAGACAAGGGCATTATTGAGCAAAGTAGACCTAAAATATCGAGGGGAACAAAATGACCTCAGAGGTTTGCTGATGTGAGATAATGGTCCACGCTTACTGTGTCCCTTACACTCTTGAAGGAGTGTTATAAATCAGATCTGCTTCACTTGACCCTTCTCAGATTTAGAAAACAAATTGGTGCGTTCTTGTGTGAGGTCTGTCTTGGAATAACTTGGACAGCAGACTGAAAGTGCTGATTCCTGGGTCCTATCCTAGAACTGTTAAATTTTTGAGAGTGGGGCTTGAAAGACTACATTTTTATCAAATCTTCAGCCTGAATATATCACAAACTACAAAGTTAATGTCCATAGGGGGAGGACTAGAGGATACGACTAGTGATGAAGTAGAGAATGGCAGAATCAATGGTAGGCATCTTAATATTTTTCTAAAAATGCAGATGGAACCTGACTACATTTTCACAAAACCCTTCCATACATTTTTGAGACTTGAGCCAAATGTTAGCCTGGCTCCAAGTTAAAATGGTGTAATGAGGAAGGTGGTGTAGTGTGGTATTCTGCTGGGCAACAGGTGAATGAATATTTTCTTCTTTTTGCTGTCAAAAGCATAGGGTCACAGCTAGGGGTTGCCTTAAGCATTGATTCATGTTTAAGGCAACTATTTGAAAATAGGAAAATGTTTATTTATAGATCTATTCCAGTTAAATGTGTTTGTCTGTCGCTGAGGTTTTAGAAACCATGGATTTAAGAGCAACGTGAATTAAATGTCCAGGAAGGTGCAAAATCCCCTGTGCTTGTTGCCAGTGCACTGACACTTAAGTAAGTCCTGACAAATCTAATATTCTGGAATTATCTTGAGGAAAGGGATGTGCATTTCTTTGGTTCAAGTAAGAGAGGGTTATTGGTTGGGTAGCTGCCGATGAGAACCTTTGTAGGTCTTCATTAAGTAGAAACTATTAAATCAACATTGAAATAAGAACTTTACAACTTATCCCCCTTCAACAGATTTAGCAAATGCATTTTTACTTTTACAGTTTAAGAGAGAAAATGAAATCGCATTTAATTGGAAAACAAGCTACTAAGTCCGGTTTTCTTCCTGCGTATGATGCCATATAGATGCTTAGATCTGGAGTGCATAGGTATGTCTCAGGGGGGGCTGGCACAGAGTTTATGGTACAAGTATTGGAGTACTGTGAGCTGCCAGAGGAAAGTTCATTTATGTGAGCTCTCCACCTTTTGGCTTACCCTATAACTTCTGCCTGTAAAGATGCTTGCTTTTATTCTGTTGTAGGCTTTGTTGCCAAAGGCAGAGGATATTTTCTTTTTAAGAGAGCCCTTAGATGCTTCCTCCAGGTTGCGATTGCTGGAGCAGGGTGGGCAAGCTAGTTTTGTTATCATGGACACCCTACCAGCTCTCCTAATTCTCCAGAGAGTAAGTGTTCTTCTTAAAAATATAGCTATATCGAGTGCCTCTGTGTCTTTAGACATTCTTTTAATGTGCTAGTATAAAGTAAAAGTCTTTTTGAAGATATGTTTTATAGAGAAGTGCTTTGGGGAGCCTCTTGAGATGTTCACTGGTACTGAATCGAGGTAACTTTATGGTGGTTTAATGACAACATAGAACACTTGTAATAAAGTGCCGTGTTGATATGTGTCCCAGGGCATGTTATAATTAGAGCGGATTGAACATGTTGATTTTGTTTTCACCTCTGCTCACATGGTCCCCTTTGTCTTGTCAGGGTTTTGCAACTGAGATCTGTTGGAGGTTTTCTTTATCCCCCTAAAGATGAAAGCGATCTGCCAGAATGGAAATTTGGAAAATTACACATACACCTGTGAAATTAGCGAATTCATATAAAGTTTGTATTCCAACCAGTATGCGGGTTCTACAACAATGCTTTGTTTTGTGTGAGAATTTTTTTTCTGGCTGCGCAAAGAACAAGTGTGCAGGACTGTACAGGCTTAGAATATTCATCATTATTTACTGTGTCAAACCCAAAAGGAGGGCCAAATTGGCAGTGTTCCAGGAGCAGGAGGCCACACCTATTTGTGAAAATGGAACAGATTTCTGTCGTTGCCCTCGCTTTGACTATTTGGTTTAAGGTGGTGGTGGTGGTGGTGGTGGTGGTGCTAAGACATGTCATTTTGTTAGCCACGGAAGTGGGTTAATAATGAAGACTGGCCATGTTGCTGTCCCATAAAATCCCACAGACTACACTTGGTTTGTGCATGAACCTGATTATAATAAGGTATTGGAGTGAGGAATGCTGAGCAGTGGAACATGTGTGCAGTCTGGTCAGGACCTGTCCCCTCAATCTTATTGGTGTTAATTGACTAGCCAGCTTTGCCTGGTTGGACAGAGCACCCTTGTTCATGTCCCAGGAAATGTTAGGCTCTCAAAAGAGGGGGATGAGGAGAACATTTTTGCTCTTGGAAAGTCTTGCTCTTCAAAAGACTCAAACAAAAGGCCATACTTCTTAAAAAACTGACATGCTGTCCCCTAGCTTTGCTTTCATATCATAGCCACACAGTGGAAGATTCTTTAGTAAAACAACATCCTGGTCAATTGTTTGCATTATCCAGGACTCTTGACAGGTATGTAGAAATAACATTTGGATCAGTCTTAAGTGGCCACAGGTCTATTCTGTCCTGGAATAATCTGAAAGAATGTTGTTCTTTGAGTATTTGCTAGATTCTCTGACATTGTTTGGAAGAACGATTAAACAGCACTAAATGAGCAAACCTAACGTGCCACTTATCAGGATTTGTCCAGGTGAAAAGCAGGTTGATTACAGATCATCAGTTGCAGTACACATAGTGTCTATCCACAAATGAGGAAAGGAGTCTGTGTAAACTGTAAATTATTGTACTCTCTGTATTAAATGATAATAGTGTAATAAATATAATTCATACTATTACAAAGGGACTTTGGGCTAGCATTTGTATTCCAGCACAGTTGTTCCTAAACTTGAGTGTAGATCAGAATCACCCACAGGATTTGTTAAAACACAGATTGATGGCCCCACCCCACCCCACAGAGTTTCTGAAATCAGTAGATCTGGAGTAGGGTTTGTTTCTAATTTGCATTTCTAACAAGTTCCCAGGTGATGCTAATGCTGCTGGTCCAGGGACCACACTTGGAGAACCCTGTTGGCTGATCGAGTACTTGTAACCAGCCAACAAAGGCATCATTTTGGAAGCAGTTATTTTATTAAAATTTCTTTTTGGAACGTTTTATCAATAATTAATTGCAGAGGAAAAGAATCACTTTAAAAGGACAGAATCAGAATGCGTGTTCTTAAAATGGAGGATTATAAATAAGAAATTGACCTACTTGATGAAATGTGGGCTGTTTACAAATTTTATTAATTTAGAAGAAAACAAAGTTTACATATGCAGTGACCAAAACCCCATGCAAAACTTTTTGTTGATTTTTTCCTCTAATTAAATGTTTTCCCCTCACATCTTTGTAGTGAATTGATGATCTTTTCTTCATTTCTGTCATGTAGCTGTATTGTTAAACATGAGACAAAGAAATGTATGCTGAATGTTTTTAAGGACCACTCTTAATACATCTTTGCCCTATGAAACAGTTTAAGAAGGTTGGTCGCCAAAGTCCTTTTTTAGTGTTGTCTGCTGCTTCTGTTGTTGTTTTTATTTGACCTTTACATTGTCTGATTCACTCCAGCAAGAGAAGGAAATATAAATCCATTCTGGAGTTAAAAGACTCTGTGCCCCATTTAAAAAATTATTTTATACCTATTTTTTAAAATAACTTAGAAATCACTTCTCTTTTACTTGTACTAGCTTAACTTTGTTATATAAACATATAGGGTATTACTGACTAATTTTTGATATAAACATAGTTGGTGGTTTCACAGAATTTTGTTTGTTAGATAAGAATAGTAGCTATATTTTGATGGTGCTTTGAAATTTCTAAAGAAAATGTATACATGGTGTCTTGTAGAAGTCTATTAAGTTATATATTTTGATTAATTCATTTATGCCACATATTATATATAAGGAGTTCTGTGTATAGGTTCACATCCTTTCCTTTCTTACTCATTAGTGCTTTAAAAAAAAATCTAACATCCTACATTCATGCTTTTGATGTTTTTGTTAGAGTAGCAGTTCTCACTTTGGAGAAGAAAATGCTGCTTGTTTTATCTCACATCTTCAAGCTGACTTCTAGCAGGCTGAGAGTACATTGAATAACCAGGAAAGGACCATGGATTTCACACTGTCAAGTGAAATAAACTTTCTCCAATGATAGTAATAATAATAATTTGACACTGTGTGTCTAGATTTTTTTTTTTTAAATTGGCCCTCTATTCTTTCACATTGATTTGGTCTCCAGTTTTATTGCAATTAACTTCAACTGAAAAATCCTTATTTGAGTAAGTATTAAGTGCGTTGGCTAAATGCAAGGCACTGTGCTTGCTGCTTTCAGTTGCAAATGTGGGTAAGGTAGAATTATAACAAAGGAAGTAAGAAAAATGCACAGATAGCAGGAATCTAGGGTACTATATGAGAAGCCTTTCCTGCCCACCCTGCCACCAGTCTCCTATCTTGTGAATATAAAGTTTGTCTCCTTAACTGGATTATCCTCTCACTTTGAGCTGGGGCCGTCTCATCTTGTACATTGTTGTTATCTCAGTGCCTATCACAGTGCCTGCCATGTTTAGCACCTTCAGTAAATATTAGTTAAGTGGATAACGAATCAGTTAATGAATGAATGAATACATGAAAATCTCATAAAGAGAAGAGACTAAACTAATATGAAATGCCTTTCATCTTTTGTACTTATTTTCTATTAGGGGCTTTTTATTATTGAAATACATCACAATCATATAAAAATGTCATTTTGGTAATGAATATACATTTGTATTTTTTCGTGATAGAGTTACAGTCTTCAGTAAACTGAGATAACTTTATAGGGCTCTGGACTGAGACCTGATTACAAAATATTTGAATTCCAGTGCCATCCCTGTCACTAACTTCCTGGGTCAATGCACAAGGCATATACTATTGAACTGAATTTTCTCAATGCCTGAGTTACTTCCTGAGAGTAAATTAGTCATTAGAGATTCTAGTTCAAATTTGTCTATATTTCTTCCTCTGACTTTATTTTTCCTGTGATATAAGTGTTTTATCTACTATGTAAGATTAGTTGCTGCTTGCAAGGTTTGCACATGTTATAAGAAAAATTGTTTTCTTGTTAGCATCATTCAGTAATTTGAAGGTTCTCAAAGCAAGGCATTTTAGGGGGAATAACATTTAAATAATTTATATTGTTTTCAAGTTTATATACAAAAACTGTTAATACTGCCATCTATAAAAATGGCCAAAGACTTTGTAGCAAATAATATTACCCCATTTTTATAAGATTAAAGAGTACATTTTTTCTCCCTAAAGATACAATTTGAATAAGACCTGACCCCTTCCCCTTCATTTTACAATGGTGTGTGGTCAAATTGAATTCTCCATTAAAAATTCTCTAATATCTTTTTTTTGCATTAACATTTCAAAACTCAATTTAAATATTCACAGATCTCGTTTTTAATAAACTTAACGAAATTCAGGTAATTTCCTTCAACTTTCTTGATTGAAGGACAGCAGTTGGTACAGATATAAAAAAGATGTACAGCTATGAGCAAAAGCCCCAAATCAATTATATATAAGAAATAACATAACACATGGAAAGAAATTAATCAAAAAGAAGAATTTCTACCATATGATTCTCTGGTCTGCTACCTGCAGGCAACAAATGTAAATGAAAAAAAATCAACATTCTTCTGACAGATAAGAGAAAAATTAATAAAAATGTTTCCTTCCTACTAGATCCCCTGATGCAACTATTGTTAAAAGTGAGTGACTGTAGGAAGAACTTGCTCGTTTAAAATAGTATTTTTTTAGACTACAGAAATAAGATTTTATTCTTGCTGTTAAGCTCAATTACATGAGTTAGTATGGATTTGCACTGTCCAAAGAGCATCCCTCTTCTCTGCCCCTTCTCATTAAATGGCTCTGTGGGATACGCCTGAGACAAATGTAATAGGAACCAAGTGAGAAGCATTTTGAGGTGTGCCTACAGGGTAACGATTTATAAGAAAGTCTGCGTGTAGCAGCTGAAAACTCTAGAGAGGAACTACTGAGAGCCCACAAGATATGGCCCAGATAAAATTAGTAAAAGCATGTTAGTACTTTGAAGCTAGAAATGTTCCTACTGCATAATTAAGAGAGGAGGGGAACATTTTCCTGGGATTTACCTTTTTAATTTAGAGTTGGGTTATTTTTTCCCCAATACTAATTGAACAAACAGGAAATATATGTACAGAACATATCATACTAAATTTTTCCTGTTAGAAGAGCTTTATATTTTGTGAATGTTATCCTGAAATTAACAGAAATACGAGGCAGGAACACAGATTGTTAGGCAAGGAGACATCCAATTTTAGTGTCAGTCCACTGCTTCGTTTTCATCACATAGAAAATGTAACAAGTTTAAAATGAACAGTTATATTGTACAGTTATATTGTAACTCCTTTTACCTGTCAACTGAAATAGAGTATGCCTATATAAAGTTCTGATGTATTTGTGTATTTATATATTAAATGTGAAGCAGAATTTGTTCCTATTTTTTTATATTTACATTTTGAAAGATAGCATCATCTGACAAATGTGGCTCAATTATGATGTTATGATTCAAACATGATGTATATATGTATATATACATATATATATAATGTTTGAAGAAATATATATGTATATATAATATACATATGTAAATATAAACATACACATATATATTTCTTCAATTGTGAGATATGGAGGTTCCTACTGTTTTATATACATTAAAGATCTTTATATGCCTGCTCATTCCTTTGTGTGAGTGGATCTTTTGCAAAAGAGTTTAAAAGAGCATAAAACAGGAGCTGGCAACATGGGAGAACACCACCATTTTTATTTTCATTAATTAAGATTTTGAGAAATTTATTCCATTGCATAGATTCTTTGTTCTGTGAACAAGTAAAATGACATAAAGTTTGTGATGGAAATTTTAATTTTTAATGTTAATAATGCTATCTGATATAAAAATGATACAAAATGAGATACATTGGGAAGCTCTAGAATAAAAAGATTTGGAAATATTTGTGTGTTTTCAGGGCTAACTCACCTAGTGGAATTTCTGAGCACACCGTGATGGATTATTGTAATTATTGGGAATGGTAATATTTTAATGTGACTTTCATCCCACCTGTCAGTTGCAATCAAGGGTGCCCAGTATTCTGAAACAATCTCATTTTGCTAGGTGGCTAGTCTTGTGCAGCTTCTAGAATGCTTGGAATATTAATGCACGAAGCAGAGATTGAATGCTTTCTATAATTCCATAATGACAGAGAGTCTTGTTTTAATCAAAAGGCAAGCTAAAGTAATCTATAATACATTAATGCCAATAAATGTTTAAGAGAAAAGATCCCTTTTGGGGGATATTACATCAGAGCCATGAAATTTGGCATTTCTTTCCCCTGTTCATACATGACAATGTATATTAATTTTTGTAGAACTTAATTTCCTTCCTAGATGGTTCTTATTCTGAAGTGCTTTGAATTTTCCTGAACAGAGACAATCTGACATTTAGGTGAAGGTTGTTGTTCTGTTTATAGTAGTCTTCCAAAGTAGAAATTTATTGTTGAGACAATGCATGTTGAAAGACGTGTGTATTTGATCTAATGTTTACTGTGTTGTTCTTTATCATTTCTTGCATTTCCTCATTGTTTTGCTTATTTTGCATTATTTTCGTCCTTACTCCTCAGAATACCTGTATATTTTCTCAACCTCTTTGTATTTTTTTTTTCTCAAATTTTCTTCGTCACCTTCTCGCTCTTACTCCAGTGACTATGGATACACTTCAGGGATTTCTTTAACCCCCTGAAATTGTAGCAGTGATTTTCTCATAAATTCATTTATCTGGGGGACTAAGTGCTCAATTAACTGCTTCTTAACCATGCAAATCCACTTTTTAAAGTTTCATTTTTTTCAGCTATTACCAGTGTATAGGGTTAGACTATTTAATCTTTAATATCCCATTTATGATTTATAAACTGCAGATCATTGAAACAACCACCAAATGAAAAATCATCCGATAGGCCCAGCTTGCACAGTGCAGCTGTTGGTACTTGCTGGATGAAAAGCTTGACTGTACATTGGGCTGTCCATCAGCATCGTCAGGTGTGGTGAATCTACACTTCCCTTCCTATCTTCCACTTTCTCTCCAGAGGGCAAAGGTAGCTGTGGCCAATTCAAATCGTCCTGAGCAGACAATTGTCTCTCTTCTCTAAAAATGGAAGTACTACTTTGCACTCACCAGAATTTCCCAGTTATCCCCATTGTTCAACCAGTATAGACTATGAGATAAATGAGGATGCTTACTCATTTATTCTGAGAGACAATAAACAGCATTATGGGCCTAACATATAGCACCATTGTATTCATAGCTTGAGGATGTAAAACTAATCACTAACATTTTTAAATGAGGTAAATATTCATATTTATAAACATTAAGACTATTAATTCTGGTGAGTGTGTTTGAATATCTATAAATCAGAAGCAAGTGAAGAGCTGAAATTCAGATTTTCTCACACTTGCCTGCCAAGTGGCCTCAATCAGAAGTAATTTTCTCCATGAGGGCACATGGAGCTGAGTCGTGAGCCTTTTCTGAGTAGATATTATTATTTGTGTCAAATTATGTGTGGTGATTTTTCTGAAGTGGACTTCTGTGCCCACTAATCCATACACAGGAGGTTCCTTCATTCCCTCCTTCATTGGTGCTGTTAATTGTACTTGTGCTTCAAGTGTCTCCTTACCCTTTTAAAATGTTGGTTTATGGCCACCGATTATCTGTAAGGTTTTCCTGTTAAAGAAACATGCAATATAGAGAGTAGAGTGAGATCTGATCTTAAACCATAAATACTATGTATTTTAAAAGAAACCTTTTTCCCAGAGCCCGATTTGATGGTATAGCTAAAGAAATGGTTAGTTATTTCACATTTTAGGGTACAGCAAATTATATAAAGCTGCTACTTGCTTTGGAAGAAATATAAGTTGGTCATCAAATGACCTTCCTGTGGCCTGTTTTAAATATTGGCAATGAGATCTCATGTTCAAAAAATTTTGAACAAATAAGCTTAATGATTTTTCACCTTTTACTTGAATTTTGGTAATTCGTTTTTAAACATATAGGTGCTTCTTTTTAATTCCATGCTTGGAATTGCAAAGCAATAGCCAACATGTAAAATAAAACAACCCCTGGAATATATAATATTAAGATCTTATCAATAACCTTGATAAATAAAAGATTATGTATATATAAACATACATGTGTATCTCTGTATATATAAAATCACCATAACATGACATTGAGATTTAAGAATAAATAAATGCTTCATGTGTACTTTTTTCTTTCAAATTTTCCCATGAGCATTTCAATGTGATTTTTAATACAATGATTAAATTTAAATTGATATCATACTATTGAAGCCAATTTGTTGTCATTGAGCATTTTAAATAATTATTCATTACATATTCTTAAAAAACTTCTAAAACTTCTAAAAAAGTTAGTATATATGCTTAGTATATATGCTTATAATTTTGTTTTTTAAAAGGAAAGCATATTTATTACTGTTAATTTAATATGTATAATATGTATACATTCTTTTTATTATATATAGGCTTTTATAATTGAAGAACATCAAAAAAAGAACTTTTTATATTTTTTATATTATATATATGAAAGTATATATTGGAGCTTTATTTTTCATTAATAAAACTCAGAGTATATATTCCAAAAGAAGTATATATATCAAAAGAAGTATATATTGTAATTTCAGTTATAACTGATATTAAAAGTTATTTTACATATTGATTTAGTGTGGGTATACATTATGTCAATAAAAATAATAGTAATCAATTATTTTTGGTAAGTCATAAGACTGTCTTTCTGACTTTGGGGAGGTGTCTAAATATTTTGGTTGACTTTCATTAACTTGAGAAGAGCAGCAAGAGAGTTGTCAGTTTTTAAAGACTAGATCATTAAGCATCTATGAATAAATAATTATGTTAATATCAATTAACCATTTTCTAAGTTATCTATGTTTTATAGTTTTGTTTCTGAAGGAATGCATTTATAACTACCAAAGAGTGGTTTGCATAGTAGTATGTTATATTAATTAAAAGTATTTTTAAAATGTCTTGGCTCATGCCTGTAGTCCCAGCTTCTCCAGAGGCTGAGGTTGGAGGATCAATTATGCCCAGGAATTTGAAACTGCAGGAAGCTGTGATTGCACCACTGCAAGCCAGCCTGAACAACTAAGTCAGACTCTTTCTCAAGAAATAATAATAACCTTGAATTTTCACATTAATTTTTTCACTTGTCAGTTGGAAACCTTATTTTAGTTAACTAACCTCCTGAACTTCATTTTTCAAATCTACAAAATAAAAATAATAATAATTCTCATACCTACTTCACTGGGTTATTTTGAAGATCATGTAAAAAAGTGCTTTGAATAGTATTTCATTTTGTATATATACCACAGTACATCCATGTAACAAAACTGCCCTTATACCCCTTAAATTTATACAAATAAAAATATAGAAAGTGCTTTGAAACTCCTACATGAAACAAATGATATAGCTTATGTCTTCTTTTGATCAAGTTTGTTGTTATAATTACATTTTTTGAAAAAAGTAAGGGAAATATTCTGTTACAGTTCTCATTAGACTTAGCATTGATAATTAAACTTATCCCTTGAAATTATCAAATAAATGATTTAAGGATTGCAATATTTTACATTATTACTATTTTATATATTCTTTGCTTGTCTTGATTTTTGACATAATTATTCTAAAAGGTGAAAGATTATAAATTTTAAACTTGAAACAGTTAATAAGATAAAATCTAATACGAGATGCATGAGTTTTTGAATATGGTTAGTGCAAAAACAAAATCCATGGTTCTTTGTAATCCTCTACCTTGAGCATAAGGAATGTATGATAAAACATGACATGACCAGAGTGGAATTAGGGCATTCTTTTCTTCTTAATATTTGCTCTTTTGAAGAATAGAAGGTAAAACACATTTTTAAAGGACAAAGAGACTCTGTAAGAAATGTTTAGTTGGAAGTCCCCCTCATTTAAACCCATCCAGTTATTCTGTCTATGCAAAGATGTTATATGAATTGAGTCCCTTGAAACCTTGCTTTTTGGGGAAACAATAGATACAATACTTATTTATCTACATAGATATAAAAATTGTAGTATGTTAACTATATTAAATTATTTATAAGATTGCTCCTTAGGCCCTGGAAATTTCCAAACACATATCTAAAAAGTAAGAGTGAGAGGCTGCTTGAGCCTTTGACTATTTAGCCTGTCTGTTGAGACTGCTTCCATGAGTGACAATTAGTACAAATTACCATAATTGTGTTCATTGGATAAAATGCCACATCACTTCTTTAGGAGCAAATGCAGTTTCTACTTAGTGAAATGAGTTGGGTACTGTGATTCTTTAGAGGCAGTCAGAAATTCACAATCAGCCCAGTGGTATTCCCATGTAGTCCACTTCAGATCGGTCTGAACAACTCCAGCCCTCCCTTTCCTTTCAATAAAATAGGTCCATTAATGTAGCACACCTCACTCTCATTCTCTCCAAGGGAGTTGTATTTTTATTACTGAAAAAGTATCACATAAATACAAATTACATTTTTTCATTAGAAAACCACTTTTCATTTCAGAAAAAATTCAATTAATTATGAATAGGGTTATGCTTTCATCAGGGGAGAGAAATATGTAATTTTTCTTCAAGCCTCAAACACATATAATGAAATCTTTTCTCCGAATCCACTCTTAAGATGGATTTTTAAAAGTATAGACTTTATTAAAATCTCAGTTCAATTAAAATGCATTCAATTACTTTAAATCTTTATTAAAATCTCAGGTAAAATTGTACAACAGTGTAAAAGAGACTTGTACTCTTTACCAGGCAGTTAATTCTAACAAATGAACATAAAGTGCACAGTTTTGCTCTTAAAGAGAGAATCAAAAAAATAAGTTTGGGGCTTGAGGTTGGGGGTGGGGAAGGAACGGAGATGCAGGTTGCTTTCTATGTTATAACTTCCAACACTGGTTTCCTTGGACCTTTTATCATACATCATTGTTTCTTGTGTATACGGATGTGGCATTATCTTGTGTGAGTCCTTGGTGGTACTACTTAGAGTATATTTTTTTCCTCATCACTGTAACAAGAAAAGGCTCTATTTAAGGATTTTATTTCACTGGATATTTTTGGTACAGTGTCCCTGATTCTTTTTCAAGGACCGCTTGAAGATGCCATTGAAGATGAGGAAGAAGAATGTCCATCAGAGGAAACAGACATCATCTCCAAAGCAGACTTTCCATTGGAGGAAAGCTTTTCCACAGAATTTGGACCTGAAAATCTGAGCTGTGAAGAAGTGGAATACTTTTGTAACAAAGGTAACTGTTGATGGTTGGATGTAATACGTGAGTCCACTCGGATGATTTTGTAATGTTTTAAAAAAATGCATGATAGTGCTCAAAGTGCTGACACATAATTCAACTGTCTGAAAACAAGTGCAAATTTTTTTCAAACATAAAATTTTATTTCAAGGGACACGAGTAACTACTCAATAACTAGTAATTTTTTATATTGAAACAAATATTTTCATGTTGATTGGCCAATTAACTATACACATTCTTCATGTTATTGGCCAATAAACTGTAATACATTTAATGTTGATCATTTATTCATTCATTCTTTCCACAAGAATTTATTGAGTGTTAATTGTTTGCAAGGCACTAAATCAGGCATTAAGTATTAGCACTGAATGAGGCAGAGAGTTCTCAGCTAAGGTTCCAGGTCATTCCTTTTGAAAACTGAATGCTTTAGGTTTTTATTGTTGACTTTCAACAGTGAGAATGGTGCTCTTGACACATTAACAATATAATCCAAGAAGCACTTGAGACATATTCCAGCTTATTTCCAGCCATGAACTGTGGCCAGATGGCCTTGCCAGTGACTGTGTTCTCATGGAGCATATATACTCATTTACTGTTTACTTTTTTCATAAGTCAGTTTAAGGTTTCTTATGATTCTTATATATTTATTTTTATTTTATTGTTTTTCAAGTGTTTTATCTCCTCCTGCACCAATGTACAGTTTTCACAAATGCTTGGACCACTTCCTTGGTTTATAATAGCTGCTTTTGCAGAGGGCATAACTGGAAGTGTGTGTCTGTTTCTGTATGTCTGTCTGTATTTGTGTATGCACCATTTTTATTCAGGCATGTTTGCTTTTTAGGCAGATGAATGTAATAAAGTGGACTTTTGTGTGTATGTGTGTTTGAATTTGTTAATCAGATTTCCTAGTCTGGTTAACACAGTGCCAATGTAGCTTCTCAAAAAAATGTCAATACACCTATCTTGGTGGCCATGTATATATTTAATCATTAAAAATTCCAGTATCATTTTCTCTTGTTGATGGTGTCAACAAAATATGTCAGAAACAAAAGATGTCAGTCAGCTCCCATCCCTGTGGTCAGTAGAACCCCAGGCCCTAAAACTGTGGAAACAGAATGGCAGCATGAGGACCTGGACACATTGAAATTCATAAAACCTCCTTAGCCATGTAGACCTCAAGATGACATGTAGCATGGTCCTTGTCTACTACATCAGAGATTTTTAATTGAAAATGAGAAAAGTATTAATGGAATAGGCCTTTTTTCCTAGTGTTGACTCAGATTTCAAGCCAAATTAATATTTTCCTTAGTTGCTAGAACCATTTCTTGATGATATGTAGCTATGACAATAAATCTAAGACGTGGCTGGAGATGGAGAATTTTTTAATTTATGCATGAAGACATCTCAATTTTTTTCTTATTAGGAAATATTTCCTTTTGTGCATTGTAGAATACCTACCTTATATTGTGATATTGCAATAAAGAGAGGAACTGAGATTTAGAAGGTGGTTAAAAGAGTTAATATATGGATTTATACCTTTAGTCAATTTAATTCATCTAGGAAGGCAGTATGATAGGTATTATTGTATGAATTTTTAATTTGGGGAATATCTCTGCTTAAGGGCTATGTTTATGAAAGAGTATAGAAGTCCAAGTTTTAAGGTAGTAGTTTCTTGGGAGAAAACAGATTTATGGCAAATGCTTACATGCTAATGTAACTATGTCTTAGGACAGTCACTCCAGCTATATTCACCAGAGTCCTAACTCATGAAAAAGGCTGACAGTCCTTTAGAGAATAAGAAAAAACATTAAATTATAATTTTTCTGATTATAAACACTTGAAAAAATGTTTAAAATCAGATGTACAGAAAATAATATTTAGTATATGATATAGAGACCATATTAAATAATATATAACATGTATGTATTAGAAAACAATTCTCTGATGTTTAGATTGAAAGTGGAAGCTCATAATGGATGGGAATAATCTGATTTTCACATGATATTTTTTAGGATGAATAGTAATATTACTATGGATAGGAAAATAATTTTATTATTTTACTCTCACAGAATGTATGACTATGGAGTTCTCACTGAAGTCTGTTGGAACTGGTACAAAAGAAAGATAACTCTTTGATCGATATTTTGACCCTTGAGGTCATGCAAGGAATGTTATCCATTCTTCACTTAAGTTGATTACCTACAATAGAAAGAGAATACTGTCTCTCTGGAAAATTAGAAACTACTCTTTCCGTTGAAATTCTCAATTTTTCTCATAATTATGTGACACATAATTATGTGTTACTGCCAAATTTAAGGAAGAGGACAGATTAGCAATTAAAAAGAGTAGAAGTATTTAAATGGTTGACAATGCCACTGTCATTATTGGAAAAACACATAGGACATGTTCCTCTAAAGAAAGATTTTTAGCGCAGGTGCTGTGGCTCATGCTTATATCCCAAGGCCAGGATTTGGGAGGCCGAGGTGGGTGGATCACCTGAGGTCAGGAGTTCGAGACCAGCCAGGCCAGTGTAGCAAATCCCCATCTCTACTAAAAATACAAAAATCAACTGGGTGTGGGTGTGGTGGTGGACGCCTGTAATTCTGGCTACTCGGGAGGCTGAGGCAGGGAGAATTTTCTGAACCCAGGAGGTGGTGGAGGTTGCAGACAGCTGAGATGCAGTGGTTGAGCCATTGCACTCCAGCCTAAGCAACAGAGCAAGATTCCATCTCAAAATTAAAAAAAAAAGCAAAAAAAGAAAATTATTTTGGGTTCATTAATGAAACATTCTTTTTGTACATATTTTAAATCATTTATGACAATTTAAAAATGGTTGATATTTACTATAAAATGATTTGGATTATTTGGAAAATTTCTTGTTCTAAAGGCTAGCCATGACCAAAATTTAGTTACGACCTAGTTACTTACGTGGGTCCCAAGCATAACAATTTTATACATTGGATTTTTCTCTTATTAAACAAAGGATAGCTTAAAAGTTCAGATAAAAAAATGTGGCTAGAAAGCCTAAGTTCTCCAAACAAGCTATTTTGGCACATTATCAGGGGAACACACTGAGGATACACATAGAGTTACTACATATTTTTATTCATATTTTAGCAACTGCATTGTATATAAAACCAATCATATGTTTTAAAATTTATTTTTAAAGAAGAAAAACCCTACTCTGTACGTTTCTGAAGACATAGCTTATCATAAAGTTTCTACTTCCTTTTGAAATTGAGCATCTGTATTATAAAGGATATTTTCAGTGATTAACTAAAATTACAGTTCTTCAAATGACTCATTATTGTCATATTTTTCTCAGTTCCACACTGATATTGCCCATGTTCTTGTTGAAGGGCAAGTTTTTCTACAAGTCTCAAAATTGCATTTACTAATATTAGTAAAGTTTCTAGTCATTATAAACCATGTGATTAAATGAAACCCAAATCACTCTTATAAGATTCCACAGAAATGTCCAAGATTGTTGGTCAGAATTTCATGTTAGCATAATGTATAAAATTCTTAATTATATAAATCCATCTCAGAGAGACTCTCATTATAGTTGCATGCTTAAAATTTGAACCTGGCAATTCTAATGACGTTTCCTATGTCTCTTTTTATTTTGGATTAGTTGCATATTTCATGTTCTTATTTTTCATTTGTTTGAAATGAAATGAACTATGTTTATAAAAAGATGCTACTTGAAATTTACTTTGATACCTTTAGATTTTAAACGTTTTAGCAAAATATAAAGCAACACTTTCAATTTACATGGTCATCTTTTGTTCATGAGTTTAGATTACTTGGCATCTTGCCTTTCAGTATCTCTGGGAGGAAGGAAACAAGCAAGAATTATTTCCTTGAATTTATAGATGACGAAGACATCAAGACTCTGTCCATAAGTGCTACATATTTCCTGTGGTACTGAATTTTTTTATTCAGTTATTTTGTCCACCTTTCTTCTGGTTTATGTGCCAGATAGGGAAGTACATCAATGTATTTGTAGAACTAAGCAAACCAATATGAACTGAAATATAGGTGGTCTGGAAAACAACCTCGCGAGTTTCTACTTATTCACTACTGGCAGGTGGGAACACTTATATATGAGAAATTCTTGAATAAACTCAAAGACAGTGAGTTTCAGAGTGAGGTTGGCATGGAGCAGTTCTCTAATAATTGTAAAGTGAAATAAACATATTTCAGGATAAATTTCAGGAGAATGTCACAAAATATGTGAACAGGAAGAATCAGATCAATGTCACTGGATGCTAGTAGAATGTAATACTATTTAAAAAAAGATAGGTGACGGGGGTGAGGGGATAAAAGACTGGGTTCTGGATACAGTGTACACTGCTCAAGTGCTGGGTGCTCCAAAATCTCAGAAATCACCACTGAAGAATTTATTCATGTCACCAAACACCACCTGTTCTCCCAAAACCTGTTGAAATAAAAATAACAACAACAAAAATAACCCCAAAGAAACTACATGTAAGTGAACTTCGAATTACTATAATGATGATCTGGAAAGGTTAAAGAGGATCCTTACAAATTGTTTGCTGATGTCACGATCCCTAAACAAAGGCCAGAAAGAAAAACGATGCCATTCAAGTTGTTTTGGGAAGAAAAAATCCTTATGCCTGGTCCTTGCATCTAGATATGGAGAATGGTCAAAGACATACTTGGGTATCATTAATGCCCTAGAGAAATGAACTAAAATTAGAGCTCTTCAATTAGGAAATATTAGGGTTAAAAGAGGGGTCATGATGGAAACACATAAAATAAGGAAAGATACATGGTGTAACAGTGGAAATTCTCACTACATTCAAAAAGAGGCGACCTAATGTGCAGAAAACAAAGGTTATTTTAAAGACTGTAACATAAAAAAATGTAAAACATATTAAAGAAGATAGAATAAAAACCTGGGGTTACTCAGACATGGATTTAATGTTAGCCCCAGAAATTAATACCAATCAAAAGCAAACATAATCAGATACTTAATAGGACTGGCAGAAACTTTCACTTCTGTTCACTAGATCAAATTCAATACAACTCAACACATATATTAAGGATCTGCTATCTCCGCTCTCAGGAGGAGGGAGAGAGAGGCAATAAACAATTGAATCACATTTTATAATGTTAGGTGAGAAAGAGCACCATGAGGAAAAATGAAGCAGGTGAAGTTGGTAGAGTAACCCTTTGCGTGTGTGTGTGTACACACGTGCTATTTCATAAAGAGTGATGGGGAAGGTGAACTTTAACTGGAGACTTGAGAGAAAGGAATGAGCTTCCGGTACTGAGTCGAGTCTGCAACCTCACTGTATACCTATGAGGTTAGTGTTAGAGGAAGCCAGAAGAGGACAGCAGAGAGCTGGGGAGCAGGAGAGGCCCGGTCATACCTGTAGAACTTGCTGCTCTTGGAATCTCTTGGATTCTCACCACTGTGGAAGCCTTGGGGAACAAAATTGTGGAAAGAAACTGTAGTGTGCGAGCCACAGAAGAGAGTTGAGGTAAGACTGGGAGATGCGACATGGCCACGACACAGTTTGTATACGCTTGTAGAACTTGCTGCTCTTGGAATCTGTTGGATTCCCACCACTGTGGAAAGCTTGGGGAACAGAATTGTGGAAAGAAACTGTAGTGTGTGAGCCACAGAAGAGAGTTAAGGTAAGGTGGGAGATGCGACATGGCCACCACACAGTTTGTGTTTGCTTGGAAAAGGAAGGCCTGCAGAAAGGAAAGGTTAAGCAAGCAACTGAAACAGGTGAAATGAGGAAGCTGTCAGGAGATACAGATAACCCCAATCAGAATTATCCCTTTAGCCAAGGGGCTTGATGAGACTCCCATCTGTAGCTCATTAATGTGGTTTCCAGAACAGCAGTTTGGGGGTGTTTGAGTATGATACGAGTCACTTTGCTCCCTTCCACAATAGCAGAGTTGGGTTTGTGTTTTCTGTGTCTTTCCACATTTTTGAATCGGAAAGATCAAGAGGCAGAGAAGTGGAAGCAGTTTCATCATTGTACTTAACTTCTGCCAGTAGGCTGCCAGGCTCATGGACATGTTCTCCCCTCCTTCCATCTTCCTTTCTTTCTGTTGGTTCTTGTACTTTTGTGGCTTTGTTTAAAGATTAAGAAATAACGGAGGAAAAGCCATATTCCTCCTTGGACTGTGTAACAAATCTAAGTCTAGGTTATTGGCATTAATCCCTCCCTGCCCCTGGTCCCTGAATGTTAAAGCAACAAAAATTTTATCTAGAGACTTAATACTGAAAATAACTTTTTTTTTAAACTGCATCTTTATGCAGTTTTGGTTGTGAGATAGTAACCGTTGTTTTTTCATTTGATCTTGTGTCAAACATCATAGTATTTTCTTTTCTATTTTCTTATGTTCATTTTGTTATTTTTAGTTCAGAAAATCTTTTAAGCACTATTCTTTCAATGAACACGCTTTCTTTCCTCCTTGGTTATGCCTTTAAGGACATGTTTTTGCATCCTGTGATGCTTGGGTAACTGGAATCAGAATCCGCATAAGGCAGCTCTACCATAATCCCTTTGAGTTCAGTAAGGAAGGGGATCTTCACAGGCAACTTTTTTCCTTTTTTCTTAACGAGGTTAAGAAGCTCAGCTCTTCAAATTCTTGCATATAACATTGACATTGCCAGGGTGTGTTTGGACCAGGGAGTTCAAAGAGAAGGAATAAAAAGAAAAGCCAATATGACTTTGTTTTTTACCTTGCTGGAGGAACTGTTTGTGCAAATCGCCTATAAGCTTATTGACCTGAATCTTTGACTCCTTGTTTTCTCTGGATTTGGCTGGAGTGGAGACACTGATGGAGCACTGATAGGGCTGATTGAACAGCCCCCAGCTTTGCTTGGCACGAACCTCCCTTCCCTTCTCTCCTCCACCTCCCCCCTCCCTCCACATGACATTATTGTTCCTTGGCAAAGCCTCTGTTTTCCTGGATTCAGTACTTCTTCTTTTTTCTTGAAATTTATTTTAAAATCATTGAGGTTTTCTTAGGTAAATCATCTAGCAATGCAAAATGGGAAGTAATACTTTTTAGAATGTAAAAATAGAGGCTAAATTGTGTCCTATAGGCCAGGGGCAGTGGCTCATGCCTGTAATCCCAGCATTTTGGGAGGCTGAGGTGGGTGGATCACGAGGTCAGGAGTTTGAGATCAGCCTGACCAAGGTGGTGAAACCCTGTCTCTAAAAATACAAAAATTAGCGGGGTGCAGTGGTGCGCACCTATAGTCCCAGCCACTCGGGAGGCTGAGGCAAGAGAATTGCTTGAACCCAGGAAGCGGAGGTTACAGTGAGCCTAGATCGTGCCACTGCACTTCAACCTGGGCAACAGAGTGAGACGCTGCCTCAAAAATAAATAAATAAATAAATAAATAAATAAATAAAAAAATAAATAAATAAATAAATAAATAAATAAAATAGTGTTCTATAAGTGCTTCTGTCTCATGAGAGCGAAAAAATTAATACCTTATGGTATTGTGGTGTCGCTCTTTTGTAGCCAACTTAAACGTCCTAAAATATAGTATTTGGGGATGAGATTAATTTTTTAAAAATCACAATTGTGGGAAAAATGAGAGAACATCTGAAGGAACTGTGTTCTTATGAGAGTGAACATTTTCTCAGTTTTGATGGAATCAGAAGGTATACAAATTTTGTTCATGACTCAGTGATCTATGTAAGAGTCAGATAAATTTTTGTCTACTTACCTCGTCTCTAATTTGAGATATATCATCATAACGATTACAACTAAATTAAAGTGATTGATTAATTTTTTATGCAATATTTGAAATGACCCATGGTGCCATCATTTATATAAGTAATATGTGATAACATATACTACTGTTTAGCATATGACACACTAAATTCATTGTTCTTTCTGTGAGCTGACCATCAACAGATCTCAACTGTGCAGTTTGCTGACGGTATTTTTGAGGCATATTAAAACTTAATAAATATGTAATTACCTAATTCTCTTAAAATTTCCAAAATAATCTCATATAGAAATAAAGTGCATTTAATTCTGGCTTTACATAAATATATGAGAGGTCAGGAGATATTTGCCTAAGTTTTAGTTGTAGCCTTATTTTATATCATAATAGTTGTTATAAATAATGAAAATGGAAAATTAATATAAAAACTATATAATACCATTTAGAGAAATTGCCTTTTGGGTTTGTGTTTAAGATTTTTGCAAGTACAAAAGCATTTTTGACTGGTAAGATATAGCATAGGTCTGTTGTTTTTCTTAGGATGTTTAAAGTCCGTTGAAGAGTAAAGATATATTTAATCTCCTAGTACATTTTAAATAAATGTTGCCTGTATGTATGTATGTATTTAGAGAAAGAGTCTCACTCTGTTGCCCAGGCTGGAGTACAGTGGCATGATCTCAGCTCACTGCAACCTCCACCTCCTGGGTTCAAGGGATTCTTCAGCCTCAGCCTCCTAAGTAGCTAGGATTACAGGTGCATGCCACCACACCCAGTTAATTTTTATATTTTTATTAGAGATGGGATTTCACCATGTTGGCCAGGATGGTCTCGATCTCCTGACCTTGTGATCTTCCCACCTCAGCCTCCCGAAGTGCTGGGATTACAGGCATGAGCCACCACACCCGGCCTATCTCCTGGTATTTTATATGGAAAGATAAAGCATCTGGATAGCAGGAGACATCTGCATTATTGATTGACTTTTTCACTTTTAATCTAGATATTGACTTAATCATTAATTTTAGCTGAGTAGTACAAAAGACAACTACTCATTTTTAAGCCCTTTTTAATTTCTAAACTTTGTCAGTGATGTTCCTGGTTGAATGGTTTCTTGAAGGAAGTGTTTTTGATCAAGTTATAATTATATAAATAGCATTTTAAGTTCAAAGTGTATTTATTTCAATTCTATTTTGCTCAAATTTTAATTTGAATCTAATTCATGTAGATCTACATTTATGTTTGCCAGTTGTTTATATCCACTAACTCTTAATTTGTATTTCTGCTTCAAAGGAAATTGAAAGTATGAACAGCATTAGGGGTACTTGGGTAGCTAATTTATTTTAATTACATGGAATTAACATAGTTGACAACCCTGATTCTGACTGTTGGCCACCTTTTAATTTGAGGTAAAGTGTTATTTTAGAGAAAATGATTTCTTAAAAGTAGCCATATGTCTTCTACTTTTTAATCCTTAACCATCATAAATGATTTAAAGGTATTTTCTTGGTCCTGCGCTAGCATTTTTTTAGGTTTAAGTCAACTAAGATTTTCAAAGCTCTTAATCTTCTCACATCAATGTATATTTTCTTATTAGTATGTAAAATTTTTCACAGTGTTTTTGTTATCATTTGAGAAGCAACAGTCAGTATTAAAGCATTTGTCCATCCATTACCTGATGGGATATCTTTATCTCTGGTAGGCCTAAACATAGAATGTGTAATGGGAAATGTAGAAAGCTGTGGTGCAATGAATTTAATTATAGTAATAAACTCAGCCACCTTTTGTTGTTCTTAAAAGGTCAAGTAAAAATAACTCACTGTGTTGCACCAGTAAGGTAAATACTGATAAAGGATGCAGATTGCTGTTTCAGCTTCTTTTTTGTTGTTCAATGAGATTCCAGAGATTGGCATTAAGGCTATGTACCAATTATAATAATTATAATAATGGTAATAACAACGTTCATTTGCTGACTCTCCTGAAAGTCAGACATCTTCCTGTGTATGCTTCATCTATAATCAACTTACTGCCCTACAGGGTAGATGCTGTTTTCATCTGTGACTTCCAGAGGCTCAGCAACTTGGCCAAAGTCAACAAATTACTAAAGACTAATACACTGTTAAAACTTGCGTGATTGATGCTTAATAAAAAAGGAGAACTAATTTTCCTTCCTGATGCCCACTATTGTATTACTCGTTTAGAAGGAGGGAGAGGAAAACATCTGAAGAAGGTTGGATATGTGAAGTATAAAACTCACTTTTTAAGGTATTTTTAACTGGGTATTCTCTAATAAACACTTACTGTACATGATGTGTCAGTCAAAAATAAGGGTGTATACAAAACCAAGTAAACAAAAAAGCTAAAGTAAATGAATTAGGGATGTTCTTAAAATATTTCTATCTTTTGGTACCTCTTTAAAGACTCTTTATCAATATAAACCATTTTGCAATAAATGGAGTTGGCATTTTGATATAATGTGAGAGGCTATATTGAAAGCATGTTAGTCTCATTATACTAACTGAATAATTATATTACCGCGTTTTAAAGGCATGTAATAAGCTACAGTTTCTCACTGCCCGTTTCTTAAGATGTTGCTTTCAGGTAATTTAAAAGAGTGAGGACACACCAAAATGTGTGTATTTGGGCAGAAGCCAGTAATAAATAGCAGGAATGTTTACAAATCCATTAAAACTATTTGGGTAAGAACTTCAGCCTTGTAGAAGTGTTTGCAAAGTGAACTCTTTAAAATAGTTTAACCTCAACACAAAATAAGACTAAATAAAAAACGAAGAAAGGAAGGAAGAAGAGGGAAAAGGGCATTGTTTGCAGGGAAAGCTCTGGGCACTGTGAAAACTTTTCACTTTTCTGAAGGAAATGCAGTACAACAGATGGTAAGAGTGGAAGTGAGATAAACATAGGAACTGGAAAAGTAAGCAATGCATTCTAACAGGTTCTGTATCAAAGATCTGGAGAAGTAGAAAGATTAGACAAGGAACTGTTCTGAAACTTGACAGTGGCTGTATCTTACCAAGTCTTAGCACATAGCAGAGATGGAAAGTGGAATTGCACAGACAGTAGGCTGTGATTATATTTTCCCAACAGTAAGAAAGGAAGGTCTCTTTAAGAATTATTTTTAATGATATAAATTTATCAAGCTGGAAATCTATCATATAGATATATAAAACACTTTGCTTTCTATGTATTTAGCAATGCGATTTGATGTAATTTCTATTGTTTCTATATGATTAGCTCACAACACCATATTTTAGGTCTTACATAAATTGTATATTTTCAATGCCAATTATGGCCCAGAAAACATGTTAGACAAGGATGGATTATATATATATATATATATATATGTGTGTGTGTGTGTGTGTGTGTGTGTGTGTTATGGAAATAGTGTTAAACTTGGACTGATTAAGGAAGCAGAGCATTCACTCCCAAGCTTCCTTATGGTAATGTGCATCACTCTAATGTGGAAACCATTCACCAGCATGCATCTGCTTCATTTAATCTGTGTATTCTGTACTTCTATATTCTGTATTGGTTGCTGACTCCTAAAGGGAGTACCAAAGTCCAATACCCTTTACCGAGAAACAACAATTCTACAAAAATGCAAATGATACAAAAAAAAAAAAAAAGACAGGGAAAGTAGCTTATATGCGAAGGAAAACCCAACTCAAATATGTTTCTCTACAATATTGACAGTTGTGTTGGGTGACTTTTACGGTGGCCATAAAAACTATCAAATTACTAATAAAAGCAGTGCATTTTGAAAAATTATGTAATATGCATCTTATTTTCACACTTAACATTTTCAAATACATGAGATTGATTTATTCTCTTTTTTAGTTTATTTTACAGTTGTTTAATTATTTTTCTATCAAATGATAGACCTAGGACAGTTCAAAATAGTGTTGGACAATTCTGAAACTTAGATAATTCAAATTGGATGTTGCTTGAGAATTCTAAGGCTTATTTGACAGGGGTTTCTGAACACCTGAGCACTGGGGCAGTACCATTTATCTGAGCAAGGTAGTTCTGACCTTTACTGTGGTTACTGTGAGGTTAATGAAGCTTAAACTTCAGAACTTCTCACTTGTACAGATTCCTCCCAAGGCCCTGCACCTAATTTTGTAAGTAGGACTTTGTATTCTTCTTCTTAAGGAGGGCCCCCCGATTTGTATAAGCTTTGGTCCCCACCAAGCCTGAATCAACCCCTTTTAGTACTTGTAAGTATTAGGGATTGTCAAAGGAGATAGCCAGGATCAAGAATATTACGTTTGTCTTCAGTCTCCTAATTTGTTGGAAAACCAATCAGATTCACATAGTTTGTATTTATATTAGATACCTGAATTCCAAATCTATTATCATTATAAGTTACCCTTTGCCTAAAGAGACCACAGATATTCATAAAAAGCCTGATTTTGAAAGTGTTACGCTAAAAAAATAAAGAGAGGAGGAAAGAATGTCTACATTTTTGAAACTCTGGAAAATGTTGTGGGTTTTATCTATGTTTTTCTGGTGTTATCACCAGCAGCCAAGAACCTGTTGCTGGCACTAAGGGAGGAGATGCTGTTGGAGGACCTTGAAGTAAAAATAGTCTGAATGCATCTTGTGATAACTTATTTGGGACTATCTCTGGTGTTGGAAGCTAGATGTGCATCTGAGTTAGGAAGAGGCTGATGGGACCTAAAATGTTCTTTTTTTCCCAGAGATGTGTAAACTCTGTTAGGATTAGGTGCAGCTGTAACAGTAGGTTCCCAGAAGTGGCCACAGGACTCTGGCTTGTATCCCATTGTCCACAACTTATTTTTATGGTGTGGTCCATGCTAAAAGAGAAGCTTCTGTTTTGTTGTTAGGTGGCCATGTGCCCAACTCTAAATTCTGTTACTATGGAGGGTTATCAGATTATATAAAATGCATAGCTTTTATTTGCTTTGCTTGCTTATTAGAATAATTAATAAATGAAAGCATAATGTCAGTCGGTGCATTCACCATTTGTGCTTAGTTAATCCAGTAAATATTTATTGAACACTGGCTATGTCAGACATTGTAAGACATGCTGTGGATACAATGGTAAGTAAACACAGGGAAAGTCCTTGATATCATAGAATTTACCTTGTAGTGAGAAGGCAGACATTAATAAAATAATCACACAAATGGTTCAGGGTGATTTGATCTAGTGAGGAAGGCTGGAGAAAATGTCTGTAAGAATGTGACACTTGGCCAGGCATAGTGCTCTTACCTGTCTGTAATCTTAGCACTTTGGGAGGCCAAGACAAGGCCATCAAGGATGGCTTGAGCCCAAGAGTTTGAGACCAGCTTTGGCAACATAGGGTGACCTCATCTCTATAAAAAATAACAAACAGAAAACCTAGCAGGGCATAGTGGTGCACACCTGTGGTCCCAGCTACTTGGGTGGCTGAGGTAGAAGAGTTGCTTGGGCCTGGGAGTTTGAGGCCGCAGTGAGCCATCATAGTACCACTGTCCAGCCTGGGTGACAGAGCAAGACCCTGTCTCAAAAAAAAAAAGTGACGCTTAAGCTGGAATCCAAGTTGATTATACATTAACTAGGCAAAAAGAAGTCATAGGGTTTCAGGTAGGGGGAACAGCAGTGGGCGACACCAGTGTGGTGAGCGTGCAAGGAGAATGATAGAGACGGGTGTGAGTTGGGTCAGAGAGACCAGGAAGGACAATGATCATAAGGCTAAGGACAAGAAAGAGTAAAGAGAGGAAGCATAAAGAAGAAGATAAATATTCTGAAAGCTGAAATGTGAAATTGCCAATCTAAGCTTTCCATAAGCCACAGTAGAGAGAAACGCAAGAGGAAGATTATTCCAGTGGTCAGCAGGAGGAAAAACAGGATTTGTCAGGAGAAAGAAATGTTATCCCTCATTTGTGAGCTCTGAGAGTCATTCGTCATTAGAGTGTTTGAACTAGTATTATATAAAGGGCATTCAGATATGGAACGATGCCTCTGTTAGGCCCAGAATATGCATTCTCTATTGGTTACTTCTCCAGCCTTAGCATTTTAAATGTGTGGCTTACATAAAGTCCTATTTAAAAATACCATGGAACACTTTGATAATGAGTGATTGCTTATGAATAATATTCTTAAATAAACACAGAGGCCAACAAACAGAAGGAATAGTGGTTTCTTGCTGGCAGAACAATAGAATTGTGATTGGTTTATAGTGGAGAATATCCTTATTTAGAGACCATAAGGTGTTACTGTGTCTCTTCTTTGGAACCAGAAATGTCTTAGCTATGCAGAATCTTTCTCTGTAGGAATGATATTAGTTACAGTGAGGCTTTTTGAAGAGAGGGTAGGGTAAAGGATAATAAGAAAAATTATTTAAATATAAACTTTGAAATATAAATTTTAGAAACATCTTTTAAAATAGAATGTCTGGCTGGGTGCAGTGGCTCATGCCTGTAATCCCAGCACTTGGGAGGCTGCAGCACGAGGATCACTTGAGGCCAGGAGTTTGAGACTATCGTGGGCAATATAGTGAGACACTCTTATCTACAAAACATAAAAATAATTATGTGGTTATGGTGGCTTGGGCCTGTTGTTCTAGCTACTTGAGGCTAAGGCAGGAGGATTGCTTGAGCCGAGGAGTTCAAGGTTACAGTGAACTGCTTGCATCTCTGCACTCCAGCTTTGGCAAAGAGCAAGACTCTGACTCAAAAGAAAAACAGAATGCCTTGTTTTCTTTTACTTGCTTATATATCTCACTCTTTCATGTGCTTATTGAGAAAAAAATGAGGAATAAAATTCTTGAAAGATAATACTATTAAAAGTTGTCTTATTTTATCTCATGTGGAAATTTTCCTTATGCATCAAATCTTCAGTGAACTTAAACTTTAAGAAAAACTCTTTTCACATGGAGGATAATATTGATAGCAGAGATGAATGTTCAGTACTATGTTCAATAATTCATTGTTCTTCTTCCTAAGTTGTCAGTATTTTAATTGTGACTTTTATATGATGTCAGTAAACATAAACATTAGTATTTTCAATATTTTCCCGTTACTAGCTATGATAAAACACTACAAATGACAGTAGTCATGCATTGACTCTAGAAATTGACTTTCTTCTCAGTATGGCAGTGTTAGCCCTGGACACACTGTTATCAACTGTTTCAGGATTGTTTCCTCATCTGGGATCCTCAAATGTATA
Organism: Ateles fusciceps; assembly: GCA_036589455.1. Classification (NCBI taxonomy): domain Eukaryota; kingdom Metazoa; phylum Chordata; class Mammalia; order Primates; family Atelidae; genus Ateles; species Ateles fusciceps. Next base: position 1,840,533 of record JAZHEH010002950.1, read on the forward strand.
GCCAAATAAACGTGGGTTGTAGTTTTTTGGTCTGCTTAATCTTTCATATTAAGGGGTCTGAAAAAGATACTGTCAACATAATAACATTTTGTCAGATAGGAAAGCCCCAAGTAAGTTACAAAGAAGTCACATGCATTTTTAAAAATAATTGTATACTGAATGTCACTACCCAGAACATGGCAAAACTCTACATTTGATTATACATAAGTGGTAAGTCAAAGGGAGACCTGAGTTAGAAACCAGGATAGGAATCCACAAACATAATGGATCTGTTCTTTTCAAACAGTTGAAATGCTTATTTTTAGGTATTGCCATAAAGGGTAACAGCTGCATGTTTTTATTTATTTTTATTTCTGGAGATAGAATCATGTCTATAATTTGGTAACATAGAGTTAATTTAACATGATATTTCATAGCTTAAACCAAACAATTGTTTTAAGCTAAACAATATTGTGAGGCTATTAGACGAAGCAAACACAAACTGAATCTTACACTTTAATGTCCTCACCCTTCAGTATGAGCCGCAGTTTTCTGTTTTTGACTGTTACAGTCCTTTAACCAAAGCTATCTTGTCTGATGATAAAACCATAAATGTATGAAGCTTACACATTTTTCATCTCTTTTATGACCTTATCTTTCATGAGCTTCTTCTGTGAAGGTACCCTAACTATAGGAAGCACCTGGAAAACATATGTGATATCTATTCTCTGATAAGCAGTTGTGAACAAGAAAGTAGATCTGTCACTTCTGAACTGTTCATTGTTAAAAAATACTTTGATGATTTAGCTGATTGCAAAATGCATTATAGGGATGACTAACAGCTACAGTAACACTCCTAGTCGAGAAAGTTCAATAGTTATATTGTACAAGAATTTCTATAAGAGGTTAATATTGATAGGAACTACATGGATTAAAAGAGCAAGGTTGAGAAGGGCTGTTTACTTGCATGACTGCTTTCAAACACTGCTGCTATTCTGTGCTGAAAAAGTGACTGTCTCAGAATGTGGCAAATCTTTAATTTCTACAGAAGTATTTAACTTTCAGTGAAAAGGTGTTTGTTTGTGGTTTTTAAATTATTTTTGCCTGGCGAGTGGAGCCACTGCTTTTGCCACCTTACCAACAATACCTAATATGGTATTTAAAGATTCTGTTTCATGTGTTTCAAAGACTATATTCTAGTGTTCCTCGAGCCATTTATGCTATGCATTATATTGCTCAATAACACCTTCAATTTCCTCCTATAGGACTCTCATTGATTCTGAAACCTAGACTAAGAAAAATGGAAAGGTCCACAAAATATGTATGATATCTTTTAAAGGAGTAACAAAAGAATTTAATCTTGCAACGGAAAACCATTAACTCCGTAGCTGTAATTTTAGAAATATGGATTTTGTTACTGCTTGACATTTATTCCATTTCATCGTCTTATGAATTGGTCGCCAGATATATATAGTGGTTATCCCATTAAATATGTTTGTGCTTTGCTGAAAATACACTGAAATTTCTATTTAAAAGTATATGAATAAAAAATTCAGAACATCAATGAATGGATGTCAAATGAGTGCTTAGCTCTTTCTGTAATTCTCTTTTTGGCATCTTTTTTCTGTCTTCTTTTCCTTTTCCTACCAGCACAGCTTGTGAAGCAATATCTTAAAAACCTTGTTGTTATTATCTTGCTGTTAATTATTCATTTCAGTTTTCCTAAGCTAGTCTAGTGTACTGATTTCAAACATAGAATAAAAAATGTGTAGAAGTGAAAAAAAGGTTGGTAATAAAGTCAGTTTCATTTAAACCAGGAAGAAGCTTGGGTTAATATCAAAATAAAGTTATAACTTTTCCATGAGAATAAATATATTGGAAGAAAAGAAGCAAGTCTCTATTGTGAGGAAAAAATAGTTTCTTAAAAGTAATTCAGAGATTTTATATTTAATTATTTTAACACTTATTTTTCATTAAGAAAAAGGATTAAAAATGAATTATGTCAAAACATTACCATAAAAATGAGAACTAGTTTTCTGAGATAAAGTTAGAAGATGAAGAGTCTAAAAGTTGGAAAATTGTGACATATTTTATTTATTTAATAGAAAGAATCTGCTGAAAGCAATTTGCTAGCAAATGTAATGGTAATGCAATATGTTATGGTAAAAAGAATGAAATGAAAATCTAATTGTTTAACCGGTCAGTGAGCAGTGGTAACTGATTAACATTTGTCTGTAGTTGATTTTACTAGGTGCCAAGTAAAATAGTAAACCTTAGGAAATATGCTTATGAAGATGCAATCCATTAAACATCTCATTTTAATATGCAAGCATAATGAAGAAGTGGGCTTAAACATGGTAAGGAAAAAGCAACTGTCAGATCACATCCTGCTGTCTCTGTTGCTTGCCATGTAGTCAACTTTGTAATGTCCTAATAGGTTAGGGGCATGGTCTTTGGAGTCAGACTAACTTGGCATCAAATATTGGTTCTGCCACTTACTAGTAGTGTGCCTGGGCATCTTTACACATCTCTCCCTCTCAGTTCATTTTTCTGAACTACAGGAATATTAATACATGGCAGAGCTGTTGATGTGATGTTTATAAAGCACTCAGCAATGTACCTAGTGCTGAGCAGTGCTTAAGAGATGGTAGCCATGTTTAGATTTAATATAGAAACTAATCTTGATGATGTGATCTATACCTTATTCCTCTTTATGATTTCAGTATTTTGCATATGGCAGATATTGGAATGAATATCAATTAAATTGTGATCCATCCTGTTTTCTGTGTCCAAATTTATCATTTCGTATGACATTCTTTTGTTTTAGTCATCTTTGTTTTTTTATTTGCATTCTTTCTTTTAAAAATATGATTAAAAATAATTAGAAACTTTATTCTTTCCTCTCAATTTATTTTTATTAATGTGATATATATTGCATACACCTTACCTAGTTTTATAAGTAGCTTAAAATAAGTACAAAATGTAATTTATTTTGAGCAGTTAAATGTGTATACTTAACTACTTTTGTAGTGCTTCTTTAAATATTCTCCAATACTTATTTTCAATATTTCTATTTGCAATGCATGAAACAAATTAGAGCAAATCATTCAATGAATCTAGGTTATCAATATTGAGTATTGCTACCAAGTTGAAATCTAAGCTTGACAGTTCTGATTTGGCAGTTAAGTAACATTTAATGAAAGTTTTTTAATAATACAAAACTACTAGTTCAATCAACCACTTAATAGGTTGAATTACAATATTTTCAATCTTGCTGTTTTCTTTATCTGTCGGATACTGGATGAGAATGAATCATGGGTAAATTTGGCATATACTGAATGAAGGAAAGGACTTCACTCAGTCATTAGACAGTTGAAATATTTTTCAAACTATTTTTTTAGCATCTTAAAAGTTCTTCTGGATAATACTCTTACATCATTGAACTATCTAATTTCAGCACCTTCAAGCTGCCATGTTTCCTGCACATTAACTTAATTACCATAATATTTTTCCCATGGGATTCTTTATAAAGGTGGCTACCATTTTTAATCTTAAAAATCGTTTTTGGCTGCGCGAGGTGACTAACGCCTGTAATCTCAGCACTTTGGAAGACCAAGGCGAGTGGATCACCAGAGGTCAGGAGTTGGTGACTAGCCTGGCCAACATGATGAAACCCCGTCTGTACTAAAAATACAAAAATTAGCCAGGCATGGTGGCACTTGCCTGAAATCCCAGCTATTCAGGAGGCTGAAGCAGGAGAATTGCTTGAACCCTGGAGGTGGAGGTTGCAGTGAGCCAAGATCGTGCCACTACATTCCAGCCTGGGCAGCAGGGCAAGACTCTGTCTCAAAAACAAAAACTAAAACATTGTTTCTAGTCATGTAGCCTCAGGATATAAAACCTACAGAGTTTAGTTTCACATCTTCAAATTTTTGGATATTTATTGGTTTCTTCTTCCAAGAAACTTCTGTGGCATCAAACCTGGGTTTGTTGTCATGCTTGTTTGCTCCTGTCCCAGCGTGAACTTCTCCCCCTCAAAGCACTCATCACACCAGGTTGTAATTCCCTATTGATCTGTCTATATCCGATACTGGTCTATATGTGATATATGAGAGAAGTCATTTGTTTTATAGTCTCAGTCCCCAACACAGTGCCTGGGCCCTAAAAAAGCAGTGTTTTAACGAACTAATAAAGGACGCTTTGTATCACTTCTGACACTTTGTATCACTTCTGTTTAACAGAAGTGAACATTTCAACTGAATCATTTTCTCTAAGTTCTAATTTTTGTGATAACTGATTGCTTAGCAATGTATCCTTCAAGATACACTCCTTTCTATTTTTTCTCTTATTATTGTTTTCTTCCAAAAACGTGTAATTTGTCTAATAAAATATTTTGGGATAGATTTAACTGTGGTCTCACAAAAATTGGGAGAAAGAATGTCTGAGACATAGTGTTGTTACAGAATGAGTAAAGGAAAACTCAAAAGACCAGAACTCTGACAAGGTGTGTTCTCAGGAACTTAGTAAATATGGGTCGATTACTGTATTTGTATCACATGGTCATATGCGTCTCCCCCACCAAAATACCTCCAGTACTTCTCATTGCATTCAACATGAAGGTAGAACTCCAAATTTCATTATACGGCTGCTTCATGGTCAGTCTCTTTTTATGCTTCCGGTCTCTAAATTTCTACAATTTATGTCTTATCACTTGGAATTATTCATGAACTGTCTTAATTGTAGGCTTTTTTCAGTGGCTACTGCTCTCATGCATATTGCCTATTTCCCCAACTAGAATATATGGTCCTCAACAGAAAGCACTAGGTTTTTTTTTTTTTTTTGGCTTTTTCACATTTCTCAGTGTATTTTCAAAAATAAGTGTGAGTAATGTTAATGATTGATTGAATTTTGCATGGCACCATATGTTTCCAGCAACTAAAATGTAGCAGTAAAATGCAGGAAGACTTACTCTTTTGAGTGAATGTAAGGACAATACAGTTAATAACTGAATATAAAATAACTTCTCGAAGTGGTTGTACTTAGATTTTATTCTCTGTTATCTGGGTCCCTGGATATATAATTTTTAGCAGTGTGGCCTCGTGGTTGCTTGTTACTGGGTTGCTCTGGGATTATTATTTGGGTGTTCATGGTTCTCTTCCTAACCAGAGGAGAGATGTAAAGAGAAAGGATGTTTTGGAAAGAATATGAAACTACCAATTAGAGGACTCAAATTTAATTTATAAACTTGCACAAATTTTTGTTCTTGGTGGCCTTTATGATGCCATAGCTCTACTATCCTGCTTGTTGGAGAAGGAGATTTACATAAAACTGCTTCAATCTGCCACCCCTGTAATATGTAGGACGCACTTATTGCTGAAACATGAGATTTGAGGAAGTTCCTTATGCAGAAACTAATATGGTAGCTGTAAGACCATAGATAAGTTATTGATCTATCTGTGCATCAATTTCCTGAATAGTAACTTGATGTAATTTATGCCACATGATTTCCAAAGTCTCCTCTGGTGTTCAAATCCCTGTGTTTCAAGATTCATAAGGAATGAGAAAAGTGCTTGGGAGGAGTGGATGCTATTTAAAAACTGTAGGGTGTATTTTCTATTCTTTACCATTGGGGAGAACAATTCCTTTGTATACATCCCTGAATTAGCTCCCAGAGTGAAACTCCATTCAGTCTGTGGAAATGTAACTAAAAGGTCACTCACCTAAGTGGTAAATAATTGTGGGTATTCTAGTCTCCATGAAAAATTAAGTGTTGAAAAGGTCAGCGCTTCCCCAAATTGGTATCCCTAGTGGCGCTCGAGAAGATTAAGATGGTACACTGGTATTTTATTTACATAGCCTTAAATCAATGGTAAGACAGTTCTCAAGTTTCTTATATTTTTTATATATCAGTAAGAATGTCTCAACTTCATATTACCATTTATCACTTAAATACTCCCCTAGTACTTGCTACTCTTTCTAATACAAAGCAATGAGATAGAAACTCAGAGTCTAAATAGACATGGTAGCTAGCGTTTAATAATATTACCTGAATTTTTGTTGAATCTATTTTTATGATTATTTTCTATTTTTGGCATATGATATTTTCCCTTTATAGTAGGGATTAAGTTTTTGTTTTCATATATGTTTTTAAAATACATTTTGTTTTTTCTTAATTTATGAAATAAGTTATTAAAAATGAGTCAATTTAAAGAAAGTATTACCCAAAATATTCCATACATGGTGACTGGCCCCAAATCATAAACGTAACATAAGAAGTTGGGAAGAAATGGAGTGTATCAGTAGAGTCCATGAGGAAACTGATGGCATGGTCACTGGGTTTAACTAAAGGGATTTTAGTGAAGGGACAGTGTACAAGGTGTGGGTGGGACTAAGGATACCAACCAGGGATGAGAAGCATCTAAGGGTTCACCACAGTAGGAAGCTGTTAGCACTTCTGGTCTCAAAAGACAGAAGATGCTGATGCAGGAGCAGGAGCAGGAGGGTACCATAGAACAGGAGCTCTAATTCTGCAATATAGTCACTGCTAGCAACTAAAGACCATAAAAAAGGAAGGGAATAAGGGAGGAGTACCTGACCTCTCTCTCCCCTACTTCTGATCCTCTGCCATGCTATCAGTGCCTCTAGCGGCTGTACTCAGACATCAGAGGCCAAGGGAGCCCCCAGTGATGGAGTCTATGGGAGTTCAGGATCCCTGGGTCACAAAGCAGGGCTGAGAAAGAAGAGAGCGGATTAGGGCCAGCAAGAAGGGGCAAGCAGAGAATGTCCAGGAGACATTAGGGTTCTCCACCAGAGCAAACATTGTGATTCTAATTATGCCAGTCTGCTAATTACATGACGTTAGTTCAGTACTTACATATATGCAGGGGTAACAGTCAAAGACTAATCAAGTGTAGCACAGGATCTGACCAGTCTGAAGAGATACCATGAACCTCCTGCTCACCAGGCTTTCATCCCATAGTTTCTGAATTGAGAGAAGTGGGAGGAGGCTCAGTAGAGAAGGGCCAGAGCAGGTAGAGTCAAGCAGAGGGGAACTTGATTAGTTTAGGGCTAGCATCTATGTAACCTGCAAAAAGGGGCAGAGAAGATAAACCCTTTTTTGGTCCTGAGCCTGTGGGCTTTTCTTATGGTACTTGGACCTTACCTTGCAATTTCATTTGTCAACTTACTCTCCTTAATTTTGTTTACATTTTCAAAAAAGGACTGTCTTTTTCTGTAAATATCTTAGTGCATCTACCACAGTTCCTTAACATAGTAGATGCTCAATAAATATTTTATGGAGGGAATTTCACTGGTATTCATTTTGATAGTTCCAAAAGGAAAAGATAACTCAGTTTCCAAAAATCTTTCAATTCCAAACATGGGCTTCAGTGATTTGGTTTATGTATTTTATTCTTTAATATCCACCAGAATCAATTACTCCCTGATAAGTAAAGTGAGTTTAACAGAGCAGACCCTGGGTGTCTACATTCCTACTCGTTACCTTTATTCCAGTTTTTAAATTCATTTCCTGAAGCTACACGTAGAAATGAATATAAAATGTATGGAATTTTAACTTCAAAACTCATATTAACATTATGTTACATGTCATTTGTCAGAATCGTGATTTCCTGAAAATTCTGTATTTCCTAAGTTACTTTGAAAGTTTTTAGAAGTTCAATTTTTTCTTTGTATAACCATATAAAGATTTAAGTAGTATTAGAGAGTTGGGCAACTGTGTGGAAAATAGTTATTGGATACTTCAGAGGAAGCTAGATAGGCAAGCAATTTAATTTAAAAATCATAGCATTATTAAATTCAAGGCATAGTTGCTGTTATTTTAGTATTCATTTTTTTCTGTCTTCATATTTTCTTATTTGTTTATTACCATTTATGACAAAATATTAATGTTTTTATGTATGCATCATATTAAAGTGAATTACTTTTCCTCAAAAGCAGCACATACTTTGTTACATTATCACTTAAAATGAAGGTACTCATTAATTAGACTTTTTACTTTTAATATATGGTTGTATCATTAAGGTTTCTCCTTTACCATAACTATATTTTTGCTCAGAATGTTACTGCCTTTTTAATGTGAAAATGATGGCATAAAATCATAGAAACTAGCTGTACTTACTCAAGTAAAAGTATATCTTTATAGTTTCTTTGTGAGGAATTGAGTCACTGACTAATCATTTAATTATGGCCTTTTATACTACATTCTTAAAACAAATAAGACCAAGTCTTAGGAAGCATAAAGCTGGGGAAATATAAAAATGTTCTTCAAAGTAATCTAAATTCAGCCAAAACCATAAGTATGTCTTATTTTATGATATTTATTTATCTGCATCTTGCCTTTAACATGGTTATAATTTGGAAATAAATGAGTTTACTTTTTTCTGTATTGAAAATACCAGAAAAAATATAAACTGCAATTTGATTTTCTTCTTATATATATTAATAGCTCCAAAGGAAAATTTACATGGAAATGTGCTTTATTGTTGATAGTACTTAACTTCATTCATTTATTGATAATGACTGATTTTCTTTATTGTGAAGCCACAATAGATATCAAAATAATCACAAACATTTATTAGTATAATGACAACATATATAACAAACCTGTAATTAGATATATGATAAGGACAGCCCTTTATGAGGATGTGAATGTGAAGTAGAGGGCTTTGCTCATTTTCTTTCTCTCCTTGTATTGGTGTTTTCCAGGTGATAATGAAGGAATCCAGGAGACAGCAGAATCGGATGGGGATACACAGTCAGAGAAACCAGGGCAACCTGGAGTTGACACAGATGACTGGGATGGACCAGGTAGGAGAGAAAATTTAAAATTCAACCATCTTTGCTACTGTTAGAAATACACTTTTTTTTTTCTTGAACATTAGTTAGCTTGCAAAAAATGTTTTTGTGTGTGCTGGTTATATGAGAGTTTAAAGATTATTATTTAAAAATTTTTTTTAGATATTTGTTTTTTAAATTGTAAAAACCAAAGTGTACCACTGCTTGAAGTTTCTGTCATTTTTTTCTTTCATCTTTATGTAAAATTAGTAAATTCTACTTGCTGCTTCTTTGAACAAAAGATCTTTAAGCAACGTCCAGATTTAAATTGGGTACAATATTAAAGCTTACAAACAAGAAACAATAACATTTCAAAGAACTATCGCTTTAAGTTTAGTCATGTTTTAAGTCATAGGTTGAACCTCAATACATATTTAGAAGTTTAGAAAATATCAAAAGATGCTCCCTTTGATTTACAGTTTTGGTAACATTTTCATTTTGATGAATAAAGTTAAATTTGATTTTAAAGATCCTGACATTTAATCATCTAAAAAACAAAAACTGATCAAAATACTCCACCATACCAATATACATTTATGTAAATATATAACAGTCAAAAGAACTCTGCAGAAAAAAGCCTTTATATTTGGTGCCAAGTAATTTACAATTGATAGTATATTTATAAATGGAGACTATTATGTCATAAGGTTTTAGAATATAAGTGAGTTCTGAAATAGTTTTAGCCATAATTTCCAAAGCAGTAACATTTTTCATTAAGAAAGATCCCTATATTTTAATCACATTTTCACCCTTGCATGACTTTGCAAATTGCTCTCTGCTGTACGTGAAGAAGAGAGGAACTCCAGCAGTAATTTTCTGAAACCAGCAGCTGGAAAATATAATGCAAACAAAAATGAAGATACAGTATATCTGATTATTATGATGTCATTTCTAATGTTATTCATCAGACACACAAATGTTTGTATTCTATATAGTATAACATAATGCTATACAAGATTTTAGATCAAAAATACATTATATTTAAAGTAACTTATTACCACATTTTAAGAGTTTGAAGGAAAATATAGCCTTCTGGCATTTTCACCTTATTGCATAATGCTTCTTTTCAATGTGGGGAAGGACTCCCCTTGATTAAAAAACAAAAACCAAAAAACAGGAAAAAAGATTTTCAGAAGATCTTGACTTTGTCATGGAGGTTACCTCTAATTTAAAAACGTGAGTCAACTTTTATATCTTATAGTTCTTTTTTTTTTTTTTTTTTTTTTTTTGAGACAGGGCCTTACGCTGTTTCCCAGTCTGGGGTGCAGTGGTGTGATCTTGGCTTACTGCTGCAGCCTTCACTTCACAGCTTCAAGTGATCCTCCCACCTCAGCCCCCCAAGTAGCTGGGATTTCAAGCATGCACCAACACACCTAGCTAAGTTTTATATTTTTTGTAGAGTTGGGGCCTCACCTTGTGGCCCAGGCTGGTCTCAAAATCCTGAGCTCAAATGATTCGCAAACTCGGCCTCCCAAAGTGCGAGGATTACAGGCATGAGCTGCTGTGCCCAGCCTCTTATAGTTGCTTATTCATGGAATTGAGTATGTATATGTTATTTACAAGCGTTTTTACATTTAAAATTAGTTTAGATGGCCTTTTAGATATGCCTGTTTGCAAAAAGGTACATTCTGGCTTACTCTCGTGATAAGGAAAATTTGTAGGGAGTAGGTTTTTATCTTTGTTTATGTCTGGGGCCCATAGCTTTTCCAGTGACCCCAGAGTACGTAAGCAAATTTTAGGGGGATAAAATGCCAGACACATGCTGTACACCCAGTGCTACCTTTTCCAGGAAGCTTTTCCAGAAATAAAGTTGTATGTGTGGCTAAAAAATAGAGGGGGAGAGAAAGGGAACAAGGTGAAGAATTATGCTGTCATTCAAAATGAAGAATTTTCCATTTTTATTTAAATTTATTTTATATATTCAATTTAATGTTTTTATTTAGTTGACACTGGTAAAAAAAACTGTATACCCTTTTCTGGGCACATGTGGTTATGTTAAAACTTTGAGAGAAAATACTGTATCTCTAAGCAGGTATGCCTACAAAAAAATTTCTTCTTTGCCTATTATAAAATAAATAACTTTTTTTCTCTATAGATATTTAGCCAAAAAAGGGTTTTATTATTATGAAACTCCCTGAATTGAAGTATAACAAAATAATATCTATTTACTTTTCAAAGTAGAGTATTCATAAGGTAGAGTATTCATTAATTTCCTTTAATCAGGAGATTCAGGAGAAAGTAGGGGAGTATTTTATGCCTTTGCTACTGCATAAACAGCAATTACTTCGACATTACTACTGCAAATTTTGTTATTAATGAAATAGTATTGGAATTTTCCAGCTGGAGTCAGGAGAGAAAATTGTGCAACTTTATTGACTCTTTCCAAACATATTGGAAAATGGGCTTTACTAATGATTACCCCATTTACCCCGGATGTGACTATTACATATTGTTTCTCTGTCTCAAAATACCTCATAGACCCCATGAATCTATATACCTACTGTGTACCCACAAAATTAAAAATTAATAAAAAATAAAATAGGCTTTAGAATCCATGGGTTTAGGTTCACTTATGGATTTCATACTCACTAACTGGTAGATTTTTGGCAAATTTCCTACTCTTTCATTGCCTATATCCTCATTTGTAATAAACATAAAATAATGTTAACTGCTCTTAGAGAATTAAATCAGATCATACACATAAAATGCCAGTGATCATTATTGTGGTTTTGCAATTGTTGAGTCTTGAAGTAGAACCTTTTAACATTCTTCTCAGAGTTTCTAATGCTCAGTAGTATATCTTATGAAATAAAGAGAAAAGTTTTGTTATGCCGATTTAATTTTTAGTTTAGTCACAAATTTTATTGATTAAGATATGAGATACTGAAACAGATTTGGATTTCAAGGTCTTCTCTAATTTTAAGGTTCTCCTCATCAGTTCTGACAGTCACCCTTAGATGGTTTTCTCTAAAAATAGAACAGAATCAAAGGACAGGGAAATTATCTAAAGAATTTGAGGCACAGAGCTGACATCATTTAAGATGGATCAGGATTTATCTTTTTTTTTTAAAGAGTTTGATTGAAGATGACTCCACAACCTTTCTTGATGGCTGAGTTCAGTAATGAATCAACTCCCGTCTGAAGTGTTCCATTTTATCAAATGCAAATTCCACAGTGTAAAATATTTTTTTCTTATGTTATTCAACTAAAAGATACGTTTTGTTATGACAGTTGTGCACACCTTCGTTAGCTGCTATGATTAAGTGGAACCTAAACAACCTTTAAGAAAATTATCTTACATGTAAACATTTCTGTGCTGAAATTCTTTCATGTTTAAATGTTTCTGATTCTTATTTAAGTATACTTCAAGTTCCTATGAATCTTTCGTGGTTTGAATGAAAAGCTGGACACACATTAAGCTAGTAATGTTCAGGCCGATATAAAAGTCATTATCGGCTGGGTGCAGTGGCTCACGCCTGTAATCCCAGCACTTTGGGAGGCCAAGGTGGGTGGATTACAAGGTCAGAAGATTGAGACCATCCTGGCCAATGATGAAACCCCATCTCTACTAAAAATACAAAAATCAGCTGGGCATGGTGGCGGATGCCAGTAGTCCCAGCTACTCGGGAGGCCGAGGCAGGAGCATCCTTGAACCCGGGAGGCGAAGGTTGCAGTGAGCTGAGATTGAGCCACTGCACTCTAGCCTGGTGACAGAGCAAGACTCCGTCTCAAAAAAAAAAGTCATTATCTTATTATTTCAGTATATCTCACATCTATTTTGAAATGTAATTGTTCTTTCTTGCTTTTAAAATTATACTTGGACACTTATTTGATTGGAATTTAATTCATAAAGCATTTGCTTTTCACTCTTCTGGTTTTTCATCTGTATTTGCCTGTATTTTATTTATATCATCTGTCTTCTTTTTAATAAAAATCTTTTCTTTGATAGTCCTCACAAGTTTTATGTTTTATCACTCTCACAAGTTCTTCAGTTTACCAATATTCTTATACATCTAATTATTCAATAAATATTTTGCATTTATTTTAATCATTGTTAAAAGTACTTGAGAGGAGTTCAAGGTGTAGCATGATGCTGTCCATATTCCCATTTTTTTGATGTCATTTTCCTGCCTTTGGCTTCTTTTATTATTTATGTTCCATATTTGAGTAACTGATGCAATAATTAAACATTTCATAGACTGGAGAGTGGGGCAGGATTTAAACTACGGAATGAAGCATACAGATTTTAGATTCTGGCATGCTAAGTTCAGAAGTTTAGGCCAAGTTTCAGTTTCCTTATCTGTAAAATGGAAATAATAACAGCTACCTTGAAATACTGTGATAAGGATGCAATTTGAAAGAGATGATATTTACAAAGTGTCCAGCACGGAACTTGGGAGAGAGTAGGACTTGCTAAATGTAAGTGGTCTTCCCTTACCCTAGGACTGAACTTTGTTAAATATTTTTCCCCCTGTCCTTCCAAGCTGACCAATGGCTGGAATGTTGACCTTATTTTGAAAATAGTGTTTACATCCCTAGCAATGTTAAGAACCACATTCCATGACCAAAGTATGTTTTATGTACCTGTATTTAGAAGGAGACTAGGGAAAGAAAATTTAGGTAAATTTTTATAAATCTGTCATCTACCTTTATGAAACAAGCACCTTAAAAGTCACATCTTACTTATATCAACTTTCAGTATGCTAATTCTCTGGATTAGCTTGTTAAAGCATGGTTACTTCTTTTTGCACTTGGGAATAGTGAAAATCTGATTTGTCTGGTACAATATTGAATGAAATCTTGGTCTTACCTTCAGGCTTATAGCAGCTATAATTGAAACTTCCAGGAGCTCTAATAAAGGAAAACATCATGCTACTTAAATATGCAAATAAGTACATGTAACCCACCAGTAGCATGTGTTAATGCAGACATACACAGGTATAACGTTTTGAGCAGGTATTGAGATTCTTTGATTCAAACTTTTCAGGATAAGTGTATACCTCTATTTAAACAGATTTTAATATTTATAATGTTAAGCTTTGGGTCCTTTTAATAAAAACAAAAAGAAAACCAAGCAGTATATTGATGGTTGTTGAATTAATAGAATACAATTAGTAACTATTTTGTATTATACATTATGAAATATTAAAACTTGCTGCTACATAGATAAATTAGAGTATCCATCAAAGGTAAATTATTTTGGGGTAATGTAATGAATGGAGAAGACCAAAAACATTGCTTCTGTTTATATCTTGGCTCTGCCACTAATCAGTTTTGTGACTTTGAGCAAGCTGTTGACACTCCAAAGCCTCAGTTTCCTTGTTTGTAGAAGAGGGCCAATAATAATAACTACCTCTTTAATGAGATTGTACATCTAAAGCATGGTGCTGAGAGCTTCTTAAGTGCTCAGTTAATTACTCTTAATGTTACTTTTACTATCATTTTAGCGATTGTACCTGTGTAGCCATTACAATGCCTTACATGTAGTAAGTCTTTGTTAAACATTAGTTCAGTAAGGTAATTTGTCAAAATGATTTCGCAATGTAGAAGTCATCATGTTAGGTATGTTCTATTCCACCTGACTTAAAACATGATTTAATTCAAGCATTTTTAATGTAAATAAATTTTCAAAAATAAGTGTCCTAGGGCAAAATCAGATCTGTCGACTTGTTGCATCTTGACTAAAAATTGGTCAAGAAATCTGTAAATAAGTTGCTTTATGTAATTGCTGTTCAACCTTATGGCTATATACAGATGATCAGGCAAGTTCTGCTTTGTATTTTAAATTAAACTAGTAAGATGATCACTTTTGCATAAAGTGAAACTGTAGCCAGAAGACCACTATGAGATAGAAGCACATACTTAATGATACAGCTTTTTCCCCCCTCTCTTTACTAGTCCAAAGGAGGGCTTGAAGATTACAGTTCTGATTTCGTTTCCTTTTTGATTGGGAAAATGTGGTAGATATAAGATCTGGGAAATGCCATTTGAAGTAAATTAACAGAAACCTATGAAACATAGTTAACCATAGATATAGTCTGACAGTAAGAAGAATATTGTGAGAAGCGGAGGAAATCCTAGAATGACTGTGTATTGCTCTGACAGTGAATTGGTATTATCTCTGCTATCAGATAATGCAGTTATCATTAATTTTCACATTTGCATTTCAATCTTTGGAAGGAAATGACTCTTGCCGGATGAAGATAAGAGCTCTGTACCACTATAATGAACCATCATTTTATCTCAATGCTTTGTGTCCATATGAAAATGAGGCAGAGAGGAATATGTGTGTATGTGTGTGTGCTCACATGTGTGTGTATGGGGGGGGTTAGAAAAATATTATAACAAAGTGTCAAAAACTGGTACAGACTTTTGAGCCCTTTATGAAACAAGAGGGGGGTAGAAATAAATCTTCTGTAGTGTAGTTAAGTGGATATCGGATTAAAAGATGAAAGCCTGACTCTTTGTAGAACAGAATGCCATATGAACACAGTAAAAAAGTTCTCTTTATTTTATTCCATACTCCAGTTTGCATTCTCATATAGAATTAGGACAGGCATAAACACAACCAAAAAAAAAAAAAAAAAAAAGTACATTGGATCACTGTTTGGAAAGACAGCTAATGTCTTTGAGTCATAAAGAACTGTATAAAGTATACCAATTTATTATTACTATTATGATTATACTTCTTCAGCTGTATAAGAATGCGAACTAAGTATATTTAGATAGTGGCTTGTTTTAGAGTTTGCAAACACCTAATTTGTTTATATAAGTTGAGAAAAATATGTAACAATTTATAATAATAATAAATGCATTTGTAATAAATGCAATAAATGCATCTATAATAATAATAATAAATTGAGGAATTCAAGTTAAAGGTAATGAAGTTGAGATAAATTTTCTTCAGACCTTTTCATTGCAGTGACCTGTTCGTGAGACACACTACTGGAAAATAAATACAGTGTCAAATTTCATAGTTATCTTATGGTCCTCAAAATATATGACAATTCACTAATAAATTATTTACAGTAGAAGTTCCCCTCAACTAAACTATGATTTCCATCCCTTTCTAAAACTTACTGATTGAAGCTGTTTGGGGTTGAGTTTTGTACTCCCAAATTTATGTGTTCAAATCCTAAAGTTCAGTACTTCAGAATGTGGTGTTCTTTGGAAATAGGGTTGTTGAAGATTTAATTGGTTAAGATAAGGTCGTAGTAAAGTAGGGGTGGCCCCTTAATCCAATGTAACTGGTCTTCTCTGGGAGACCATGTAGGAGAATGCCATGTGGAGACAAAGGCAGAGATCCCAGTGATACTTCTGCATGCCGAGAAAAGCTAAAGCTTGCCAGTAAACCACCAGAAGCCAGAGGAGAGAGGCATGGAGCAGATACTTCCTCATAGCCCTCAGAGAGAACCAATCATTGTTGACACCTTGGTCTTGGACTTTTAACCTCCAGAACAGTGGAACAATGAATTCCTGTTATTTCAGCCACTCAATTTGTGGTACTTTGTGATGGCCACCCTAGCAAACTGATACAGGAGCCAGGGGTAGAAAGAAACTATGTGTGTGGGCAGTCACTTGCGTGCTTCCCAGGCATCCTTTTTACTACACTTCTTAGTTTACTTAAATATTGTCTAAACCAAAGAAATATGTCCACAAAAAATATATTGTTTCTATGAAAACTATGTTGAAACCTTTAAAAGACTGGATAAAGGAAAATCACTAAAAAATGTAGGTATGGTCAAAAAACTTTGAATAATTTGGGAGAAAATTCATACAAAATGTTAAAGAAACTTAAATAGCTTTGCAAACAAAACCTTTTACGTCCTCCATTCTAATGAAACAAATTAGAAATCATATATGAAGGATGTGAATGCTCTTTATACAAGTGAAACACCAGTTGGTTGGTTTATATACAAATACAATGTCTAGAGCCTGTATCAAAAGTTTGATGCTTTTGTATATAATAAAGTAAAATATAATGCTTATAATGCTATTCTAAAAATATTTCTATGGTTTGGCTATGTTGATTAAGTAACTGCTACCCACCCCAGTTGTAGTTTGGGTCCATTAACAGGGTTTTTACTGTGTTCTTTCCCACCCAACCATAATTCAGCTTTGAATGTCTCAACAGGGCACTTTACAAAGACACTACCAGTCAGTAGGAATTGATATGTAAGAAATATCTTTGCCATTCTTTTTATAAGCTCTTTTATTAAAATGTACATACTGTCCAGGCACAGTGGCTCATGTCTGTAATCCCAGTGCTTTGGGAGGCCTCGGTGGATCTCTTGTGGCCAGAAGTTTGAGACCAGCCTGGACAACATGATGTAACCCCCCATTTCTACAAAAAAATTTTTTTTTTTTTAATTAGCCAGATGTGGTGGCTGGCACCTGAGGTCCCAACTACTTGGGAGGCTGAGGCAGGAGGATTGCTTGAACCTAGGAATTTGAGGCTGTAGTGAGCTCTGATCCTGCTACTGCACACCAGCCTGAACAACAGAATGAGACTCTGTCTCAAACAACAGCAACAACAAAACAAAACAACAAACAAGCAAAACCCAAAAAGTTTTGCTTTATATTGGACCAAGGATCATTGGCACTGAATGATTTCCTTGTCCCAGTATTGTGCTCTGATTTAAGAATAAATTGACTCTATATCTGGAAAACTGAAAGAAAGAAGTAAACTTGTTTTGTTTTTATTTTGTCTAATTTTTAAAAGAACATAAGTGAGGTTAGAATATAAGCTAAGATCAACACAGTGATATGCATTAGAAGTAGTTTAAAATCATGAAAAATAAAATATATGCATAGAGACATATATAATTTGATATTAATGTGCCACCAATTTGGAACTAAATTACTAGAATGGTAATATTGACTGAGTACACAGATAAATTAGTTGGGGCAAGTATATGTTTTCAGTTATATATTTAGTATCAACTATATGTAACACTCCGTGTTAGACCCTAGGATATACAGTAATAAATAAATCAGAGTGATCTCAACTTCAGAGAGTTTATGCTCTACCAGAGATTGAAAATTGTATTAATAATAATTTTTGAGTGGATATTGCCTATGTGATAGTTGTTCTGTAGAAGTAACTTAAATGATACCATAAAACTGTATTATCGGTGGTGGGGCTAGCCCAGTCTGGTGGAAAGAGATTCAGTAATTACTTCCCTGAGGACCAATCATTTTTAACTTAGCTTGTTTTATTTTTATTTTTTATAAATGAATATGCAAAGTTTTAAACATGCATCAAAGAAAAGTGAAGACTACAATGAATTCCCATGTACCCATTACCCATATTCAAAAGTTATCAACTTTTAGCTAATCTGGTTTTATCAATTCCTGCTAATTTTTTTTCTAGTTTTATTGTTTTGTTTTGTTTGTTTTGTTTTGTTTTTTTTGTTGTTGTTGTTTTGAGATGGAGTCTTGCTCTGTCACCCAAGCTGGAATGCAGTGGCACGATCTCAGCTCACTGCAACCTCCACCTCCCGGATTCAAGCGATTATCCTGCCTCAGCCGCCCAAGTGCATCACCACACCCAGGTAATTTTTTGTATTTTTAGAGACAAGGTTTCACCATGTTGGCCAGGCTAGTGTTGATCTCCTGACCTCAAGTGATCCGCCCGCCTCGGCCTCCTGAAGTGTCTATTTTAAAGTGAATTTCAAAAAATATGTCATTTCACTCATAAGTACTTTGATAGTCTCTCTAATAAATGAGGACTTTTATTTTAAACAAATATCAGTACAACACATAAAATATCAATATAACACATAAAAATATTCTTAATATTATCTAAAACTCAATTCATTTTCAAACTTCCCTACTTATGTCAAAAAATGTCTGCATGGTCGGTGTATTGGAATCAGGGTTCAAGAAAGATCCACATATTGGTTTACCTGATTTTTAAGTCTTTTCAAATGGATAGCAGTTTCTCTCCCCCTACACTCGCCCTCCCCTGCCCAATACCCACACTTGTTTGTTGAAATCAATTCATTTGTCCTGGAGTATTTTTCATGTTCTGAATTTGGTGGATTGCATCCTGGTCATGTTGTGTAGCATGTTCTTTGATACACCACATTTCTTATAAATTGATTGTTAATCTAGATCCTTGAGTAAATTTAGGTTCGATATGATAGGCATCAATACTGCATACACATTGCTGGGTGCTTTTTATTGCTTTATATCAGTAGGCACATAAAGGCTGGGTGCCCCATGGGATGCCCCACTGGATGCTCCAATGCACTATCAGCACAAGTGTGTGATGTACTCTCACTGCAGTTACACTTGTAGTATAGTACAGTGTATCAGGTGATTTAGGTGTCATCAGCCTCATCCAATATTTGTAGTGTCTGATCAGCTTTTCCCTAATTATTATTGCCAGGATCCATTTTATCTATAGGATTTGCAAAATGGTGGTTTTCACATTTTGTCAGTTTTTTTTTTCTGAATTTATTAGCTAAAATTATCTTATGAAAATCTTTCCCTCATCCATGATTTGGTTATCCCTAAATACTGTTCATAAAGAAAGGGAGGATAAATGCATCTTTCCCATTATTTACAAATTTTTGGAATAGTGAATTGGTACCTTACCCTCCAAAAGTGACTAAGACCTCAGGGTGGTCAGTTTCCAGGAGGCACAAAAGGGACTCCAGATTAAGACATGAGGTTGCCTATTGAAGATGTGTTACATCTACCTACTATATAAAGGCAACGATAAAAGCGTTTGGTAAAACATTAGCAAAGAAATCTAACCAGGGCCTCCGGTGGCCTTACTGGTCTTGCCTGGTGTTTGGAAGTAAGGCTGTCTTGGCCCTTGACTCTTGGAGGTTTTTGGAGAGTTTGAAGGGAATAAGAAAGGAAGCCTCAAGGGATGTCCTCTGAACTTCTTGCCTACAGCAGAGTCCTTTTTTGACAAAATTCCTATGGGCTGTATATTTGGTAAAGTTAAAAGAAAATTGCAAAGTGTTAAATGTTTTCAAATTTTAAAAATTGAATACATGGTCACATACAAGGAAGCAAAGAAAAGAGCATAGTTCGTCTTAAACACGTTTATCTTTGGGTAAATACACGAAGAATCAAATATTCATTTTTGCTTTCATGGCAGAGAATCAGTGGAAATGAATGTGACACTCCGTGTAAAGACAGTCACAAGCCTTCCTGATGGAATGAAATTTTAACAAATTCATTTGTTTTTTCCCCATTACCTTTTCCATATTAATCAATCAAGATTGTTACATTTTTGAACATTGTGTTAATAATACAAACTAAAGTGAAAACAACAGATAGACAAACATATTCTACCAGGGATGTAGCCATGTTGTCACTTACAGAATTAAGTAGACTGTAAGTCAAGTAATATAAAAATGATTGAGCATCTGAAACTGACAGTGTATATTTTCAATATGTATTTTTAATAAGCAATGCATTATTTCATTTTACATTACTTTTAGTTATATTTTCTCTATAAAAGCAATTAAAAGAAAAACAAGCCAAAAGAAAAGAAAACAGAGAAGAAAGCATTTTCCATATTCAGAGTCTTTGCTCTTTCAGTTACAACTATTTTTTTTTTAATTGGGTATTTTCCGTATTCCTCTGGTAGAGAACATTTTTTTATTCTGTAAGTTGAATGAGGGCGACATTGGGTGCCCTTGCCATTAAACAATAATTATAGTGATATGATTAAAGTAACAGTTTCTCCAAAGATTGATAGAGGAAAAAACTTTAAAGAAATTATTTCACCAATTCTAATGCTATGATTGGGCATGAAAAAATATTGTACAAACTGTTTTCTTACTATCAAAGAAGTCACTTGAATGGCCCTTCTTTTTTCCTTTGTCTGAGACAGGGGCTTGCTCTCTCACCTGGGCTATTGTACAGTGGTGCAACCACAGCTTACCTTGACCTCTTGGGCTCAAGCATTCCTCCCATCTCAGCCTTCCAGATAGCTGGGACCACAGGTGCACACAATTATGCCCAGCTAGTTTTTTGTTTTGTTTTTATTTTTGTAGAGATGGGGTCTCACCATATTGCTGTAGTCTTGAAGTTTTGGGCTCAAGTGATCCTCCACTTTGGCCTCCCAAAGTGCTAGGATTACAGGCATGAGTCACTGCACCCAGCTGAGTAATTCTTGTTAATTATGCAAATATAATGCAAATAGGAACCAGAATCTTCCAAACTGGGTGTGTGTGGGTGGGGGTTGGTTGGGGGGGCTCTGTGACTTTGTGATAAATGCTCCCTGTCTAGGAAATCTCAGAACCCTGGAAGGAGGTAAGAGACTGATTGGCATATATACCCTAGGGGCTTTCTCTGTGGTGGTCAACCAAACTCCACTACTTTTCCCCAAATTTGGGGTATGTATTAGCCTGCTCAGGCTGCAATAACATAATACCACAGACTGGGAGGATTAAACAGCAACGATTTATTTTCTCATGGTTTTGGAGGCTGGGAGTCCAAAATCAAGGTATCAGCAGGCTTGGTTTCTAGTGAGACCCCTCTTCCTAGCTTGCAGATGGCTGTCTTCTTGCTATGTCGTCCCCTTACTTTTTCTATATGTGTGAGAACTCCTGGTATGTGGTCCTCTTCTTACAAGGATACCATTTCTATTGGCTTAGGGTTCTCTCCTTGTGATGTCATTTAACTGTAATTATTTTCTTAAGGTTATACCTCCAAAGAGATTAACATTGGAGATTAGGACCTCAACATATGAGTTTTGGGGGAACACAGTTCAGTCCATAGTGGAGTGGATTAGGGTGGCTATAACCGAAGTCTGCTATTAGAGGGAAGACACCAAGGGAAGATTTCTGGAAGGCAGATAAAGCCAGGACTCAACACTGGGGCCTTTGGGTTTAAGAGAGAGGGTTTTCCTCAGCCCTTGTTCCTGATTCTAAATTCTCCGGGACCAGATAGCATTCCTGGGGTCCTGCTCTGGGAAAGAATGACTAAACTGAGATGTGAGTGTTGATTAAGTGAATGGAACCCTGCAGCCTAAGGTTGTATATGAGCAGAAGCTGCTTGGATATCACCTTAGTGGAGAAAGCAAATCAATTTTCTTGTGCAGGAAAGGTTTTCAATAGTGACACCAAAACATAGCAAGCAAAGCTGGGACTCCAGTGGTCTGACAGATCTCCTGGCTCCTCCAAATCCTGGAGAATTTGGGGGGGGAATGAAGAAGGTCTCAGAAGGAAGAGGCTTTACTTGAGGCAAAATTGGGGAATTTTAACCCAAACTGACAAATGAGAGAACACAGAAGAACAAACACAGAAAACCCAGAGAAGGAGGCATCTCTTTGCTCTGAAAGGCCAGTTAAGGCCTCTTGCCTTAATAAACATGGAAACATCCAACAGGTGGAAAATGAAAAGGGAGGAAAAGGCATTCCAGCATCACAGACATGGGGGAGCAAGATCCACACGGCATCATATGGTGGGTGAAATGGTGTTAGGAGTGAGATGAGGGCTAGCATTACACTCAGGCAATAGGCCTTTAAGAAATTTGGGTAAAATGAAAAGGGTCAACATCATTAGTAAGTATTTGTGTTCACTGTGAGAATGCATTGAAAGTGAAGAAGGAAGTACTTTGCTTCCTCTGAGCAGTGTAAAGCAAGTATAAGCAAGAGTTTTTTTATGGTTATACGTACAAAATGAACTACTTATTATTCTGTAAAGAAAAAAATGCTCCGTGCATTGTGAAAAATACTTGAACTATTTTGTTATTATATGTAACAATTTTTATATTCTACATGAAATTTTAAAATAAATATGAGATTTTAAAAAGCTCTCAACTACGTATAATACACTTTTTGATATCTTTGATATACTGGTGTGGATAATGGAAAAATGTTTGATTATCAAGAACAAGTAGACATTTTTGAAAAACTCAAATTATTCACTTATAAAAAAGTCATAATTACAATTATGTGACAAAATTAATTTCTTATAAAATAGCTTTACAGAAAATGGAAATAAATTATCTTAGGAACTCACATAGCTTAAGGCTAATATTTCATGTCAATAATTCATGATTAATATATAGTGGAATATTTTAGCACATTTTAAAATTAAAAACGAGATTGTCAGTCAATTCGGCTTTCTGGATTTGACTCATTCTTTACCTTTAAAGTAAGCATGGTAAAACAAAAAAAACTTTAAATATCAGATATTCAAATACAGTAAAATGAAGATGGCATATTTAACTGTTATAAAAATTCATGAAATATTTCAACCATGGTTTAAAATTACCTGAAATTAATAATACTACTGATTTCCTTTGGGCCTTTAATATTAAATCTATAGAATTCAGGATATTTCATCCAGTTAGGCTCATTGATAGTCATTTTCAGAAATCTTAAATCATTCCAATAAAACGGCTTAAAGGTAAACTTAGTAAATCAGAGGCCCTAAGGCATTTATTTTTCAGAGTGTTATTCTTTTGAAATGATTGAAACAAAAAACAATTATCTAGGATTAATGTTGAGGTGGTAAAGTTCTAGTTTTTGTAAATGCTTCCCCTTCTGTGATCTTTTTGGCATTCTCTTTTCATTCATATCTCTTGTATCTAATATGTATTGAGAGTTTACTGTGTGCCAGTTGCTGTTACAGGCATGAGAGATATAAGAGTGAATAAATTCTCATTGTTTTCCCCATAGTAACTTTAGGGGTATTATTCTCATCTTGACCTATCAGGAAACTGAGGCATAGGAATGTTAAGGAACTTGCTTAAAGTCACACAGCAAATAATCCTGGAATCAAAATTAAGCAGCCTGGACTCCAGAGATTGTGTGTATGTCACCATTTCATTTCTGTATTTTTCATACAATGAGCTCTTCTTGATTGTGGCACTTATTATTTGCTACCATATTTTGAAGTTCCCCTACCTAACTGGAGTTCTTTTTCCTTCCCTAAAATATAAGCAAGGAGAAATAGGATTTATTTTTTAAGTCTGTTTATTAAGTTAAATTTATATTTTAATAAAATTTTGAGAAAAGTTTCTTTTCCAACACAGAACTTTTTGGTTTCTGTGTTTAATTCATCATTTATATGTCTTCATCCTGGAAAACACATAATAATCTTAATAATCTCCACCATTCATCAAGTACCCTGACTCCAGTCACTGGTGTTCAAAACTCCAAAGCACTTTGGCTCCGGTCCCAGTATGTAATCCTTATTTTATAGCTAAGGATGTTAAGTGTTAGAACCGTTAAATGTTTTACCTGGTTTCATTGCTAACAGAGGACAAAGTCAGGCCTGACCTTACTGCTTCCCCTCTGCGAAGCTTCCTATACTAAGAAGGCTGAATGAGGGGGAGAGCGACCAAGGTTACAAGTCAAATCTCAGGAAAGGAAGGTAGAGGTAATGGAAGACAGAATCTCAGATGAAAATTGGTTTCAAAATCTGCTGCTTCCATTATGCTCAGTAAATTTGCACAAATTACTTAACATTTCTGCCTGTCAACTTTCTGTCTCTACAATGAGAGTGCTATATACATGCTTCCTAGGGTTTTATATAGGTGAATTAATGAATGATTGTCTGACACTAAGTGTTGTGTAAGCAGTGTAACCACGACATCATCATCATCATGACCCTTATTTTGTATCCAGATTTTTTTTTGGTCTAAAATTTTGCTTCAACCTTGTGTCTTCTTCCTTATTATATTTTTTAACTTCTGAATAGCCAAAGAAATAGCAAATCAGTTTGTATCTATGGTGTTAAAAAAAATTAAGGTCTTTTATTCGATTCAACGTCCTTGATTAGAGTAAAATGACACTAGCTTCAGTTCCAGTTGAAGTGCTAAAATATTTCAGGATGAAAAATATAATTTAGGCATGTGCTCCTTATGCTCAGCTTCATTCTGCAGTGGATTTGAGATAAATAATAAAAAACATAAAATATAAAATGATGCAATAAATTATTAAGGCAGATAAAAGAAAACGTGGACAGGAAATGGCAGCGACAAGAACAATATAATTGCATGGGTAGCTAAACCATAGAGTCCAAGATAGTTGCTTAGAATGGGCTAAAATATAATTTTAAGCTTCCTTGCAGCCAGTGTTTGCAAGCCTGCTCTTATATTCACTTTTTTAATTGATCAACATTATAGGTAACTTTATATATATTATGTTCATAAACCATCTCTTTCTATATAAAACTACGTGTTTGTGTGTGTGTGTATACACACATACATATACATACAGTTTTTATAAACTATATATATTTGTTTATAAAAACACATGTAGAACACATATTAATAAAATCACATTTCTATAGTGTGAGTGTGTGTGTGTTTGTGTGTATCTGTGTGTATGTATAAAACTTTTGTGTTATATGCTCTTCAAAGGAAAGAAAGGATGATTACTTTTAATGATTGGTTATTAGCAGTATTACAATAATAGCAATGTTGGATTAAAAACTTGCAATTGAAGAAGAGGAGTTCTGATTAACTCAGGACAAAATATTCATTTATCTCTAAACAAACAAACTAGCAAATAAATAAATAGTAGCTAACTGCCAGATCTTACGATTTTAGTGTTCTTTGTGTGTAGGTGGCCTTGGGTGGCTTCTTAATGAGAGAGTGTGATGGAAATTTTCTATCTTTTAAGGTGGTTTTATTTTTTTTCCAAAAGGGAAGGTAATCCTGTCTCTTCTACAGATGACTGCATACTCTGTTGCCTTCCTTTTCAAATTGAGAAATCTGCATTTATCTCTTAGCGTCTACACTTAAATGCTTGAAGAATCTAGCCCAACCAACATACTGTAAGCGAACTCTTTCTTGAATGAGCCGATAGCCATGAATTTTGTGAGGAATATGCATGCCAGAATTAGGAAAGTGCAAAATCCCCATCTCCCCACTAGGCTCTGTTCTCTGTACTGTTTCCTTTGTTTTTCCTGAGGGCCTTGCAGTTTTGCAGAACAGCCTCCTTATCTCTCTTTCCTTTTCTCCTTGGGACTTACCTTCCACAGACCTCTTCAGACATTCTTACAGAATTGTTCCCACAAGATCTCTATTTTCAATTGGTTTTATACCTTTCAGTTTTACGGCCCATCCAGAACAGCTCAGTTCACTTTCTGAAGAAGAAATAAGAAAGTGTAAAATGTTACCAAATCTTCCCTCCTGTGTTTTCAAAAAACCACATTTGCAGTTTTCTGTTTTATATGCTTTTACGGAAATTCTCTTTAAAAATCAAATATATGCTTATAATTATTTTAATAAATCCTCTGCCGAGTAAATGAATTTTATAGAATTGGGGCTAAAAGTTTGCAGTGACTGGTGGATGATACTGCTATTCAATAAGGAGCGCTTAAAAATAGAGCAAACACATAAGACATTTTTGCAGTTTTCAATTTGTAAGAACATGATTTCATTAGAGGGGAAAAAGAGAGAAAACCATCAGTCACGATGTGGGAGAATGCAGGCTCCTGATGAGACCAGCGAGAAGACAAACTAAGTGTATGGATGCAGATTAGGCCTCAGAAGATGAGGGTGTAAAAGGGATTTAATGGTGGGGTGGATTATAGAAATCCATGTAACAATGTTAAATAATTATAGTTCCAGCCGAGATCAAAGCAGTGCTGATTGAACGCCCTCAAGCTGTTAACATGAAGTATCTTGAAGGGGAAAAAAAAACCTACCTCAAAGATTGGTCAGCCTGGGCAAACAATGTCTGTGATCTGTAGAAGTTCCCACTGTATTGGAAGCACCAATTCTGGGGAAGGAAAAATGGAGGAGGCAGACTGTTAGGAAATTTCTTCCTCTGGAGCTCTCCATCTTAAAACAGACTTTTTAGCTATTTGTAGTTTGTTTGAAAATGCTAAAAAGAAAAGTCTACCCTTTCTTTTGGAGGGCAGAGAAAAAAATATTCACTCAACCTACATCATAGATGTCGATGGAAAATTCTACAATTGATTTTTATTATTCTTGATTTTGCCCTTTGAGGAAAATTTCACTTTCACCAAGTATACCAGAGTGATAATGACTGTAGGTAAGGAAAACTGGAAAAAAAAAATTTGTGGAAGATACATTTATCTGCAGAAGGAGCAAAAAGTATCTTGAATATAAAGAAAAAATAATGAGAATACATTTGTAATGCCTCTAAGACATTAAAAAACACAGAATTATAAAACAATTGAAATTAGTTCTAAAATGAGACAGCCATTTAAATTAACCCCAATCACAAGTATGTTGGACAAATTGAATATAGAACTATATCGATGTCTACGTCTGTAACTATCTGTCTATATATATGATAAATGACAGAGAGCTGCATAATTTTTACAGTTTACACATGCATCTTTTATTTAGTATAAAAATGAAATTGTTTACTATTTTAAAATTACACTAAAAATGCCAAGCCAACAAATATTAAAACTAGATTTATAGAAATTATACTTGTAGACTTTTTATTATTCATTAAAAATATAGTTGATATAAATAGCTGAGCTACATGGTAACATAATGATTTGAATTCTAAAACTGAACAGGCAACTATTTGCAATGTTTTTATAATATTCCAGGTACTATGGCTGGAATTTTACTTGGAGAGAATTAAAGTAATTTGAGTAAGGTGCATGGACATTTCCTGTACTGTGATCGTTTTAAGATTTAAGATGTGTGGGATTAGCTAGCCACCTCATCTGAATTTTAAAAACCTTTATGTTAGGAGACGAACTATTGATCTAAATATTCTATAATAAATACACATTTCTTAAGCAGTTGATGATAACTTGTTAAGGGAAAATTTGGATAGACAAAATATGAATTTTTGTATTAGAATAAATTGAACAAAATTTTTCTTAATTCAAATACATTTGCCTAGTAACATTAAAGTAAGAGCATTTTAAAAGTGAAGACATTCTGCTATATATCTTTTTCTGTTATAGGAAATAGCTGATATTAAATACAATACCTCATTAAATCTTGTGATGAGTGGTTTAACTTCATGGCTTTTCTTAGGCAAAGGTTTTATTACATTACATTTAATTTTTAATATTTTAATATGAATGCATTTCCTTTGCCAAACTAATTTTTATTTTTATAGGAGGATGGATGTGTTCGCTCTTTAACGTATTTTCTTATCCTTGGAAAACATCATTTTTTATCTATAAAACATTTTTAAATCATATTTATATGGTACTGGAAAATGATATTATAGGATTAAAGTATTTTAATGCACATGCTTTGAATATTTTTAAAACAGTTGAAGCTAACAATTAAAACTTACTGTAAATTAATTTCTATAAGCCACCAGCTAATTATTAGTCAATTTTAAAGTTTCTCACATTTTTAAATTTGGGGTGTTAGTGATATTCTAAAACCAGTCTTATATATTTAACAACTGAATAATTGGTATTTTATTTACTTTATTTTCACTTCTTTTTATTGTTCCTTTTAATTTACATGTTCACAAACCGTATTTTTCGTTGTAATTCTTATAGGTCCTTCTACAACAGAGGTTTACACGATACAGAAGGGGTTCATTAACTGCCAAGTCGCCTGTCCAGAAATGTTAATTTAGGCTGAAAGTTAAATTGTTTTGTTCGTTTATTTGTTTAAAGTAATACGATTCTACCCCATGTAGCATACTTGAGAGTAAATGCCAGGTGAAATGATTTTCTAAAATTGTCTTTTTCTTTTTTTAATTTTGAGGAAGTTTTTTGTTCTAAGGATACAGGCATCTCATGACTATTGATGAGTTCAGTACCAAACAAAAATTCTGATATTATAATAGGGTGGAAAAGCCTAAAATTTTTATTC
Source organism: Ateles fusciceps (assembly GCA_036589455.1). Lineage (NCBI taxonomy): Eukaryota > Metazoa > Chordata > Mammalia > Primates > Atelidae > Ateles > Ateles fusciceps. The sequence continues at coordinate 1,869,120 of JAZHEH010002950.1, forward strand.
AGATAAAACTGGTTTCAAATCCTCATTCAGTGCTTGATTACTTACGAGCTGAGTGACTGTGGACCTTTTGCCTCATCGCCCTAAATTTTAGTTTCGTCGTGGAAATGATGCCTACCGCCTGTATCTCTTGTGAGCATTAAACAAGGTGAAGTGAAATATCCTATGTATTTCTTCCCAGCCAGGCTGCAAAACTGGGTAGATGGAGGACTCTCATGAGAACTGCCCCTCACTTCTTACTACTGAAGACATAGGATGGTGAAGTTTGTGTGAGAGCTCTGACCTTGAGCCCCACAATTCCTAAATATATTTATTCCAATACATCTTATTTTTACTAAAGTGAAATTTAGGAAGCTTGAAATGAGAGTGACTTTGTCCAAGTACTTTTATGTATCAGATCCTCAGTTTTCCCACAAGCAAATGGGGATGATAATACCTACTGCGGTGCTTAAAGTAGGTCTTAAATAAAAGGACACACAAGATACTTAGGCCCAGCCCATAGAGGTGCTCAGTTACTGCTTTTGTTATCCTAGTCACAGACTACTGGAAATAACGGGCTTTTTAGAAATGTTAACCCTAGCAAGTTAGGAAATCTTTACTGAATTTCTTATATAAAACAGGAATTCTGCTAGGCCCTGAGATACTGTGATCAGTAGGACAGGTGTGATCTCTGACCTCAGAGAGCCTGCACTTTACTATGGAATGCTGTTTAAAATTCAGGTAGTTACCGTATCACCATTAAATATATCAAAGCATTTTTAAACAGTGGTTATTTTAATGAATATAAAAGTAATAGGCTGAGTCTTTGAAGAAAATAAAAAGACTGATTAGAGACACACATGTATATATACACAACATAATAAAAATGAGTGTTCCTATGCATTAAAATATGCTACCCCTAGTCTCCAAGTCTCTTTGCCCTGGCCATAATTAAAATCTGTATGCATAAAAAAGACAGTGATTTGGGATTCATTAGAAGAGAAAGGATGATTTGGCAAAAAACTGGTCATCTTCAGTTTCAAACTTTTCTCACTTTATTGCTACTCTAAAATGTTCTAAAGAGAGAACCCCTCATTTTCTCAACACTAGTCTGTCTCCACCATCACTCATGTCCCCTATCTCATTGTTCTTAGTTGGGCCCTCTTATCACTCCTCATAGCTCCCACTTTATCATCTTTGTTAAACAAACCATCCTTACTTCCTTGGTGTCAGGCCTCCTAGATATACCATTCTCTTTAGCGTTCAACCAAGTACATTTTTCTCCATTGTCACTTGCTAGTCTCAAGTCTCCCGCAGGACTCTTCCCAGAGGCACTTGACACTCGCCTGCCATTTTCTCTCTTTCCTCTTGGAGTTCCACTTTCTCTGCTGCCACATTGCACTTGTGGCCATTATCCCTGTAACCTCATGGCCTCTTCTGATCAGGGAATAATGTCCTCCTTCATATGCATCAGCTGTCTTACAAAACCACATTTTATCACTCAGAGTTGTTACATACTTAGACACTCCTTTCTCTGTGTATAACTGGCTTTATGTTTCCTGGTGACCTCAATAAGAAATCTACACAGCTCCTGGCTTCATTTTCAATATTACTGAGTCTCAGCTCCATAACCTCCTATTTCAGTATTACTCTTGTTAGCAACTTCAGTGGCCTTGACCTCTGTGCATCTGGCTTATCATTGCTTTACTGGGAGATGGGGGAGTAGATAGTCTTTATGCCCTATACCTAAATCACCAGGAAAAATAATAGCTTAGAAGTATTAAGTGAGCATTTATTATGTATATGAGGCACTGTGCCAGACACTAAGCAGCATCTCAGACAATCCTCTCAATACTCTAAGGCCCCAAGAAAATCTTTTTGTTGGCATTATTGCAAATTTAAGTTACTACTAGTTATTTTATTTATTGCCTGATAACCTCGTATAGAAATCTCTACTATAATCGTTCTAAAACTCTCCAGTCTTTGAATCATTAATCCTCTTTCCTCACTGCTTTATTTTCAACTACTCTTTTGAATACAGAGCGGTTATTTTTAATGTGAGAGATTTTTTCCTGAAGACCTTTCTAAATTCAAATTCTCACTTGTCCCATAGGGGGAAAAGTGATAGGGCAGCCCAGAGAGCTCTTTAGAGCACACAGATCTGGAAACATTGTAGCTTAGAGGTTTTGAAACCACTTTGATTATGGAGCCATGTCACCAGAATTTTTTCCTATTATCTTTGCCCACTTATATAATAAGTTTTGCCAGCTTCAAGGTGAATCTTCTTTAATGTTGCTTTTAATTTTCTCAGTATGATCTCCAATATTTCAGAGTGCTTGCTCTTAAATTAATTGCTGCTTGTGATTAAAAGAAGATGGCTTCAGTCTTATGTGAGGATTTCCTGTAATAATCTCTTCTGTTTTACATCTCTTTACTCTCTCTTATTTTTCCCCTTTCTCTCAATCTCCTGTTCCTTTTTATGATTGCAACTCCCATCTTTCTTCTTTCTTCAGTTTCTACCTAGCCAGTTTCTTCTCTACTTGCTCATCGTTGCTCTCTAGCTGGCGTATTCATTCATGCATGCATTCAAACAATATTTCTTGAGCACTGACTGTGTGGAGGGCCAGACTGACTGGCCTCAAATACTGGTTTCATCACCTTCTAACTCTGAGACTTTGAGCAAGTCCTTCAATCTTTATGTGCCTCAGTTTCCTTATCAGTAAAATAAGAATAATAGTAATTGTATCAGTAATAAGTGCTAAAGTGTGTTGTGAGCTTATCATATTCCAGTAAACATTTTACCTGTGTTAACTCATTTAGTCTCATAGAACTCTATGATGGGATTCTGTTATTAAGCCCATGTTTTGTGCATGAGTTATATATTTTCATAATTTGCTCAAAATCACAAAGCCACATAGCTCGTCAGAGGGTTGAATGAACTCATTCGTATAAAGGGCATAACAAAGTGCCTGGCCCAGAATAAATGCTCAGAAACATTTATCTAATGTAATTATTATTGTCTTTATAAATATTCCCGATTTACTACCCAGTAAGTGCTTAAAGTATTACCTGTTGTTATGATAATGACATGTAAGGCACCATACTTCCTGCCATGAGTGCAAAAGCTGTGTCAATACAATGGGTGTTTTCAAAAAACAATATATTAAAGAACTTTCAAAAATAACTTGTTTTCTCTTCCTCTCCACTTTTCTCCACTTCTTCCCCCACTACCTCCTCCTTTTCTTCCTCCACCTTCTTTTAAATTTCTTTTTTGAGAGAGATGGATAGCACAGGGTTTAGTAACAGAGTCAGGAGCCAGAACACCTGACTTATTTCACATCTTGACTCCTGCTGTTTAGTTGGGTGACCTTTGAAAAGTAAATTAATTTTGTTGTGCTTCAGTATTTTCATCAACGAAATGGACCAATACTATGTCTATCTTATAAGATTACTAGGAATATGAGATGTCTTCATACTTGTGAATCACAGAGGATGGTACCTGGGGGATGGTAAACACAATGGAAGTGGTAGCTTGTTTGTCTCTGTGTTTACTTAACTACAGTATAAATGTAAAGAGCTTTTATTGTACACCTTGGAAGGCCATGGTGGGCAGGTCACCTGAGGTCAGGAGTTCGAGACCAGCCTGGCCAACATGGTGAAACCCTGTCTCTACTAAAAATACAAAAGTTAGCCAGATGTGGTGGAATGTGCCTGTAGTTTCAGCTATTTGGGAGATGAGACGCTGAGGCAGGAGGATCACTTGAACCTGGGAGCTGGAGGTTGCAGTGAGCTGAGATTGTGCCACTGCACTCCAGCCTGGGTGACAGAGCAAGACTCCATATCCAAAAAAAAAAGATGGTTTTTACTGTGTATTTCATGGATGATATTAGCTATTTACTGTGTTAAGTTCCATATTTTTAATTTTAAACTTTTATATATTTTATATTATTTCCACTTAAAATTACTAAATTCAAAATTATTTTAAATTTCCTATTGCTATTAATATTTCATATAAATAATGGCTCATATTTGAAAAAAAGTTCATTACTTCTACTCCATGAGGTATGGGTTTTGTTTGATTGCTTATTTTGTATTGAAAATCTTTCTTCTGCAGGTCTTGTTAGAAATACTTTCTGACTATTCCTTTAACTTTTCTCAATCTGACAGTTTCATTCTGTTCATGATTCCTACACTGTGTTAGGAATGTTCTTCTGTTTGATTGTTTCCATCTCTGGATTTTCTTGGCAAACTATGAATATGTTTAGTCTCAGCTTCAGGAGAGATTTGCACAGTGATGTTTTTCTGTATACATGACTGGTATACATTTATTGAGTACTTGCTAGATTTGGGGCCACAAAGATGAGCAAAATATGCCATTTGTAGCTTAAGTTGCTCACTGTGTGGAAGACAGGCAAAAACATACCTCATTTGAATTTGTCATGGTTGACACTATTTTAGGAGTCTAATCAGAATCCCATGGGAACACCAAGAAGGTAATCAATCTTTTTTCCATCTAAAGTGATACCACTTTATCACTTAAAGATTGGGCAAAAACTTTTTGGAGGGGGGAGGGTATAGCTTACTCAGCTAATTTATGGCAAGATTAACCTTGTGTCAAGTCTGATCATCAGTATGTAGATTGTGGCTAGCCAAGCACTAATATGTTTCTCTGAAGGATTCAGCTCAGAACATTGGGGATTGCGGGTGGTGAGTTGGAGGAGGTAGACGGTATGCAAGCAGAACCCTTTATATCCTCTCCAAATCCAAATAGAAATCTGCTTGTTGAGAATGTCTTTGTAAGTTCTCTATTGATACCAGCTATTCTCTACTTATTGCTAAGAACTTCAGTTCTTACTAGAGCATAAGTTCTGCTTAATTATAACTCTATCAGGACACTTACTAAATTCCAGTGCACCTGCAGGGTCTCCTTATCATAAAAATAATTTAACTGCCAGGGTTTGACCTTCTCATGGAATCATTTGGATTATTACCCTAGACCCCAATTTTCTAGCCCAGTGTTTCAAAAAATGTGGTCGGTGGATTACTTGAGCACCATCCCAGATAAACTAAATCATAAAATGCCTAAAATTTTATTCAGGATGATCTTTGAGAACCTATATAGACACCTGCATAATAAACTAGAGGCCACTGAGCTTGAATGGTCCTATACTTGGCAAATTTTGTGATAAAAAAAGTAGATAGTACACCAATATGCTTGCAAAGAATCAAAATAATAATTATTGTATAGTTTTAAGCATAAGCAGAGTTACCCATCTCATTACTTGCATGGTACTACCAAGTTAAAACATTCAAGCTACTCTGGAATCTAAAATAACTATCAGTTCACTGCTTCATTCAAGCAAGTATCCCTGATGGTTTACTTAGGAAACATTTTATTTTTCACCAACATCACAGAAGGCATGTTATTGAATCCTTAGTTATAGGTAACACAACTTAGTCTCTACAAGTAGAAAACAATTTAATATGAAAAGGTAACTGACCTCTGACTTCTGAGCACTCCTTGTGTTTTGCATTTGTTATCCGTTTGATTTCATTCACCTGGAATATGTCTGGCCCCTCCTCTCCTAAACTGACTTTTTTTTTTTTTTTTTTTTTTTTAAAGAAACCGGATTGTACTTTGTCACTCAGGGTGGAATACAGTGGCTAGATCATAGCTCACTACATCCTGGATCCCCTGGGCTCAAGTGATCTTCCCACCTCAGTCTTCTGAGTGGCTAGGACTATAGGCACACACCACCATGCCTGGATGATTTTTTTAAAAGTTTTTGTAGAGGTGGTGTGTCGCTATGTTGCTCAGGCTAGTCTTGAACTCCTGGCCTTAAGTGATCCTCCTGCTTTGGCCTCCCAGTGTGCTGAGATTAGTTATGAGCTGAGGTCATAGGCCTGAACTACTGTGCCTGGCCTAACACATCTTTTAGGATCCAACTCAGGATCTTCTATGATCTTTCTCTCTTTTGGGGGGGACCTCATGACAACAGTAGTTTATACACTTCATTTAGTAAGTAATTAAATGCCACTTTGTGTAATCAAATACCATTTTGTGACATTATGTATCTTAAATTGTAAATTGATGTTTATAATCTTATTTTAAATATTTTACATGTTTGTATCTTCTTTCCCTAACTAGCTGACTGCCTCTTTATTTCCATAACAACGCCCACTGCAGTGCCTCAAACACAGTAGATGCTCAGTAAATATTTAGTGATTTCAGATTTATTCAATTCTCGTGTGTTAAGAGAGGAAAGAAAAGAATCAACTCTGCCACAGAAGTCTTGAAGAGAACCCAAGACAGGGTTTAAAAGCCATTGAGTTAAGATTCCTATTTTAACAATCTTTTATATCCAGGGGAAACAGCAACAGAGTAATAGAATTAAATAAATGCATTTCTCTTCCACTTCCAAAGCCTTCAGAAATATAGACACTTAGAGAAAGTACATTGTATTAATACATCAGTTATCCATATATACATATGCAAATATGTGTTAATATGCGAGTGTGTATAAATATAGGTATATACACACACAAATATACAAATAATATATAGCACACACGTGCAAACACACTAGTTTTCAATACGGGGGAGAGATATAAGAGACTATAATTGACTCTATGGTTTAGTTTTGCAGCTTAGATTGGAAAAGTTCCAAAGCACTTACAGGGCTCTGCTGCCTTAAACAGGCTACTCTGCCATATGGCAGTTTTACTACTGTGGTGGTTTAGTTGTAATTGATTTATATTAGATTATGATGATATACTTGATAGTCCATTAACAAAGTGACTAAGCGAGGTTCTTAACTACTGGATATGCTCCCGTATAAAATCTAAGATTTTTGTTTTTAGTTTTCTGTTTCAGTCTTTGTTTCTGTCTCTCTTTGCCTCTGTGTTTTTATATCTGAAATTCCCATACCAGGGGAAAATGTCAATGGGAATGTATTTCGAGTCATTTTGTTTTAAGGTTGATAAAAAGTTACTATGTTAGTCTTCCATTTTCAATCCAGCTACAAATAGCTACAATTTTCAATCCTGCTACAACTAGATCTCATTTACCTGTGTTGACAGCCATCAGGAAGAGTGAAGCCACTGTGATTTAAATAACTTAATTGCACCAATAGTTTAAAGCATTATCAACATTTTTAACTAAGTTGCTAATGAGAAGAAAAAAATCAAAAGATTTGTGATTTCCTTTTTACTTTTCCTGTCTTTTCATTAGGTAATAAATAAGTTAAAAAATTAACAAGCACAACTATCTTAAAAACTATAACCTTTTAAATATAAAAAAGAATGAGAATTCTATGGATATTTTATATCACTTATCTTCTTATAATCTAATTTTATAGTCAATGATTAGCTATCATTCATTAGCTAATATGCAGTTACATAGTAATTTGCAAACCTAATAGGTGAATATTTAAAATCAAAGCCATTAAAAACATCTTATGATTAGGTGAGTGTAGAAGTGATTGTGTGGGAGACTGTGGCTTTAAAAATATCCATGGTAGATGAATTCATCTCTTCTCAATTCAAGCATAACAAACATCTTTAGCTTCTTCTTTTTTACCACAGCTTCCCAGGCCTATCTCCCTCAGGGAAACCCACTTCCTGGGCCTTAGGGCTTCTCCAAAGCACCTTATCCTGTGATTCAGTAGTCTGTATCAGTTCAGTCAAAATAAAAGGACATCCATATAAGCAAATAAAATGTGGATTTAATACAAAGTTCCTGATTTATTGAAAAACATTGACTAAAAGTACTTCATTTTTTTTACAGCTGCAATAAAGAGAGTTTACAGTTAGTAACATATAACTTAGAGGAGTGACAAATTTGGTACTTAAAAAATATTTAGGTTAAAAACAACCCTGTCACTTCTACTAAGTCATTTTTAGAGCGTAATCATTTTAATTCTTCCCCCCTCTAATTTTATAACCACAAGACAACCTTTCCAAGGAAAATCCCTAACCTCTTGTAAAGATCCTCTCTGCTTCTCATTGTTACGACCCCTCAACCAACGATTCACTTGAAGTTATGTTTGACCTAAAAATTAGGAAACACTTTGGTGCTGTCTCTTGGTACCCTGTACTCATAAATAAATATCATCAATCCTAAACAGCTTGAAGGTACAAATTTAACATAAAACCTTTGATTGTTAGCAGAGATCAAGTGTTTGAACTGTGTAGTGCTTGTGATTTGCTGAGGAAATGTTAAGTGTCCAGTCACAACGCTACAGCCAAAGAAAATTCGCAAATGCCAAAAGATTTAAGCGGAGGAAGCAACTGGCCTGGATTTAAGATAAATTTGGATATGCATGGTTACAAATTTCAATGTGAATTAGAAAAGCATTTTTAACATCGTCTCTGGAAGTCTTTGGGGAATGTTTTTTTAAATGTGAATAAGCAGTGAAAACAAATTTCTTCAGTTGTTAATTTTTAACAGCAGAAATTTTACCAATTAACTTATTGATATAGAGAAACGTTTCTTATCTTGCAAGACAACTTTTAATTTTCACATCTAATTTTGGGATTCATTTCAAAAAATCAGGAGTTTCCAAAAATGAGTCATGAAAAGAAAAATTAAGAAAGTGATGCTCAAAATGAGATGTACATCATAAATATGTATGCAATTTTATAAAACAACAGATAGCCAGAGCTGTAGAGTCAGAATTTCATGGACTAGCATTGGTCATCTTGATATTTTTCTGAAACCTCTATGAGAAATTTTGATGTGCAGCTAAGAGTCACGTTAAAAGCAGTTGTCATAAATATTTGTTCTGGATAATGCCATGAGCTACTATTTTGCAGTACAAATATGATTTTTAGTTGCTCTTAAAATGGTTTTCCTCAAAGCCATTTGATTACCTCTCCATTACTGTCCCGTAGTTCACTAGAACAGGGATCTCCAACCCCTGGGTCCCCGACTGGTAGAGGTCCATGGCCTGTTAGGAGCTGGGCTGCACAGCAGGAGGTGAGTGATGGGTGAGTGAGCATTACCGCCTGAGCTCTGCCTCCTGTCAGATCAGTGGCAGCATTAGATTCTCATAGGGTGGTGATTCCTATTGTGAACTAAGGAATCTAGGTTGCACTCTCCTTTTGAGAATTTAACTAATGCCTGATGATCTCAGGTGGAACAGTTCATCCAAAAACTGTCCCACCCCTCCCCAGGTCCAAGGAAAAATTTGCATGAAACCAGCCTCTGGTACCAAAAAGGTTGGGGACCCCTGCTCTAGAGGCTGTCTTCTGTCATAGCACTTTCCATCCTTGAGGTTAGTGTCATACGCAATTGTTGATCTTCTCTTAATTGAAGGGAAGCGATATGGGATGAGAACCTTGTCTATCTTGCTTACCTTATTATTACTAGTGATTTGCATAGTATAGGACCCGTAATGGCCAATTAATGTTTATTGAATAAATATAGAACTTAACCTATTGCTTCTTTTGCATTTTGCATTTAAAAATACTCTTTTTTTTTTTTTTTTTTTTTGAGACAGAGTCTTGCTCTGTTACCCAGGCTGGAGTGCAGTGGTGTGATCTCGGCTCACTGCAACCTCCACCTCCTGGTTTCAAGTGATTCTCCCGCTCAGCCTCCCGAGTAGCTGGGACTATAGGTGTGTGCCACCATGCCGGGTTAATTTTTGTATTTTTTAGTAGGGACAGGGTTTCACCATGTTGGCAAGGATGGTCTCAATCTCCTGACCTTGTGATCTGGCCACCTCGGCCTCCTAAGGTACTGGGATTACAGGTGTATCTTCTTTTAAAATTAGCATCTCGGCCGGGCGCGGTGGCTCACGCCTGTAATCCAAGCACTTTGGAGGCCAAGGCGGGCGGATCACCTGAGGTCGGGAGTTCAAGACCAGCCTGACCAACATGGTGAAACCCCGTCTTAAAAAATAATAATAAAAATAAAATAAAATAAAATAAAATTAGCATCTCAAATAGTGATTTGGATGGAGAGTGGGGTGGGTGATTGGGGATACTAGGGACAGTGTTGGGGGCGGGGGTGGTCACTGCCAGCACTGTAGCTTTCAAGCCTGAGTCCCTGTCCTAGCACAAGGCTTCTTCGTATTCAATCCTGAAGGGTTCCAAAAGTCAGTTAGGAAATGAAGATTACAAATACAAACTTGATGCTTGGTGTTTCATCATTATTGGTTGTCACAGCTATGCAGGTATACTGTTTACATGAAAAAAAGGAAATGTTGATATAATAAAAACATAACTTAGTAACATAGTATTAAAGATGTTCTTTGACAAGATGTCATATTCAACTGATAGTGTAGGGAATTCATGAGCCCCACATTACCTGCGGGTACCTGAGTTCGGTGGTGACAAAGGAATGAGAGAAAGACAGATTAAGAGAAAAAGTGGCACCAGGGGGCCATCACTTTATTACTCTGGAGGAGGCAGTGAAGGCCTGGAGCTTTTATTATTTACACTATTTATTGATTAGAATTACTTTGATTTATAGGATAGGGATGGACTGATGGTGGAATGAATCAGTGAAGCCGGAAGTGAATTAGTGAGCCAGAACTGGCGTGTCATCCTAAGGATTGATAACAGTGGCGGTTTGGGAGTTTCGCAAAACTAGAACATGTGGTTATCTTTAGCGTATTATTTATATGCAGCTGATGGAATGCCTGCTGGGTTCAAGTGATTCTCCTGGTCAGCCTCCTGAGTAGCTGGGACTACAAGTGCGTGCCACCATGCCTGGTTAATTTTTGTATTTTTATATTACAAGGAGCCTACGAGTCTGGCTACATCATAGTGCTACGAAGGGGTTTATGTCCTTGAGCACAATGTTTATGGTAACAGAGCCTAGGTCACCCTGCACTGGAACATAAGGCATGGGGAGGCCTTCCTTCTCAGAGGCCTCCTGCGGCCTTCCGTTTGTTGTTCCTTGTTTATATGTTACCCATAACCAATTTATGTAGGCACTCTGTAAGTCCTTTCTCCTTTGCAGTGTTTCCCAACATGATAGTGGATTTTTGGTACGTTTTTCAAGAATTTTGGAAATTGGTTAACTTGTGCTTAATACTGAGCAACAGTGAAATAATTTCAGTAAACTGATTTCTTTTGGTTAACAATCATATGGGTAGGTAATTTAAAGCTATCCACCATAAGATTTACCAAATTAAATATTAATATTAGTTTGTGAGTAGAAAAAATAAAATGATTTTATAGAATAATACCTAATGATTTTCTAACCATATCTTCTCCTAAAACATAGTTATTAGTAACAATCTTGAGAAAGTGTGACAATGTTTTATGTGCATTTGTGTTAGGTAATAGATCTTCCATTCTACCAAGGTGGAAACTTAGATCCAAATAACTTGCATGCCTTTTTCAAGGTTCTATAATGAGTTAGTAGACTATCTGGGCCTAGAAACTGGTCTCTAACTTACTTTAAAGACTTCTTTCCATTATCCCACTACTGTTAGGTCACTCTTTCTGCTTCAGGTCACTCAGGATTAAGGGTCGTATTCATCACTATTTTCCTTCAGGCACAGTGCAATTACCTCAGTGATAAGGATTGTTTAATTTTGGCTTCAGGGGAAATGAAATTTTTCAAGTCTAGAAACTTAGAACTCTAATCCAAATTTGCAAAACAACAATGAGTCTTTTGACATAACTCTACTTCATTGTTTTCCTAATTAGACATCTTCTATTTCAAATGCAGCTTACCATGGGAATGGAAGCTCACACACTTGAGTTGAAGTGGCAGCATCCAGCCCCTGTACTTTCTGATCCTGTGGTTTAGATAATTGTTTAAGCTTCTCTAGTGTAGTGTTTTTTCATTTACTAACATCAACATGGGTTAAAACTGACGTGAAGACTGAATGATAATATATGTTGAATTTCCTATGTAAATTATGCTGAAAAAATACTCTTTGGACTTGTTTAATGGAACTTCTACTTATCCAACTTTATAGGAATGGAATGTGTTAAAAGAAGTGATTGTCTTCTACTCTCTCCAAGACTTGGTGAGACTGGACACATACTTAAAATGCCAGAGCCAGGGTTAGCTACACTAATACATATCCTAATGGTCCTGATGAATTCTGGGTATTAGCTGGGTGGGCTGGGAGCAGGGTTTTGTCACTCATCCTTGTAGTTTGAGGCTTCTTAGTGACACAGAACTTTACGTTTCATACTGAGTTAAATAAGAGTGTTAGTTCTGAGAGGTGTGTTAGAGACACAGAGACTATAGATTTGCAAGCCTCTTCTAGGTAAATATTAATTCTACACTGCAGAATGGGGCCTGGGAATAGACATTTTTAATAAGCATGTCTTTTCCTAAACTGGCTGTGGTCATTCTGCTGGGTGTGAGAAGCACTGCCTTGGAAGACATGGGCTTCTTCAAACTCCTGATAAGTATTCAATTATCCTACTCCAGCAAGGATGCCCCTCTGGGTGAGGATTTCGTGGAATGCAACCAAAGTATATCCTGTTTTAAGCCCCATAACTTTTTACTGAGAATAAAGAAGATAATACATGAATTTTTACTTCTTTTCTGGTTACTCTTCATAATAATGCAATATATAGTCTAGAAAAATAGGGAAATACACACACACACACACACACACACACACACACACACATTTTTTTTTTTGTGAGACAGAGTCTTGCTCTGTTGCCAGGCCAGAGGGCAGTGGCACGATCTCTCCTGACTGCAACTTCTGCCTCCCAGGTTCAAGCGATTCTCCTGCCTGAGCCTCCCGAGTAGCTGTGACTACAGGCACGTGTCACCACACCAGCTAATTTTTGTGTTTTTAGTTGAGATGGGGTTTCACCATGTTGGCAAGGATGGTCTTGATCTCATGACCTTGTGATCTGTCCATCTCGGCCTCCTACAGTGCTGGGATTACAGGTGTGAGTCACTGCACCCAGCCGGAAATATTTTTTACAGAAACATAACTATCTCTTTTAAGTGCTGTTCTCACAGGTCACAAAATCCTGAATTTTGTATCATGATCTTAGCTGACAATGGTAATGTCTCTGATTTGTCTTACTGTGAGGTTAATTGTGAGGTTATTGACCCAGTGTTAGGATATTCTTATTGAAGTTTAACATTCAGACCAATTTGTGGAAGCTAATGTCATTATGAGAAAACTAAGGAGACATGCAGGTGTTTCATTTTATTTTATTTCCCTCTTACTATCCTTCAGAAGTGGCAGAAATAGATATTTCTATTGTCTTTAAAACCTGTTGTTTTAATTTTTTCCTAGTAAACATTTTTTTTTAAGACTATAAAATACTTGAGGGCAGATACTTTTTTTAAAAAGTCGATGTTACTCTTTTCTGGCTTCTAATTCTACACCTTGTACACAGAAGGTAGTGAACAAAAATGTGCAAATTCTTAGAAAACATTTAAATAATGTGATAATGTCTATAATTAGTTTGAAGATAAATGCAGTTTAGTTAAAGTCTGTGTAACCAGTGAAATATTTAATACTACCATTTTTGAAGAACAATGATTAGGAATCAGCCATTATAAACAAGGAAGAAATTGTTGGAAGAACTTGTTGCATTTCTGTTTTTGCAGCTCATTGGCTTCATTGTTATTGGAAATGAAGGAGTATTTATTATTTCAGGGAGTGAAAGCCATTAGAAGCCTATTTGTATGAGAGAATTTACAATATTGATTTTCTATAACCTGGGATATGTTGTGAAACATGTTTACAAAAATTACGATTTCAGGCTTGGTGAGCATTTTTTTTTTTTTTTTTTAATGATAGCTAGTACTTTGCCAGATCTGTAATGTAAAATTCAGCCCATTTTTCCATGTATCAGATATCATGTATATGTTAAAGTGTTTTTCTGTTTCAATGCTGTTTTTATTACATTGCATAAATCAAGGAATTGAAAGGCTGGTGAGTCACTTGAACTCCCTGTTGAGCATCAAATAGTGGCAGGTAACCAGCAACTGTAAGCTCAGTTGTTGCTGCAGTAATCTTTTGAGAGTTGGTGATTATGGTAGTACATTGTTTTCTTGTCTGCACTTTTCTCATAGGTAGTTGCTCTTAGCTTCATTTGACTAATGGAAATTTTAAATTCTGCTTCATGGTTCACAGGGGAGTAGAGAGCAACCATATATCTTATGCCTAGGTTTCTGTACTGCATGGTGTTTGAAAGAAAAGAGCAGCATTTACCCAGGGAGCATTGGTACCTGATATAATTTGCCACTTCTTTCTTCCTTTCAGAATCATTTCATCTTCCTTTGCCTGCATTCATGCATGTATCTTCCAGTTACACGGCAGTTATGTTGCATAACTCTGCACCTATTAATATGTCTAAACAATCTCAGGTGTTGTCACTAGTATCATTGTAGAGTCCAGGTGCATGTGTTACCACAGAGAAAGTAAGCTATGTAATGTGCAAACTATTTCTACTCTTTCCTTTTAGTAAACTAGGCTTATATTTTCCTCTTTAACCAAAAAGCATTTATTGAACTCATACAAGGGTGGACCACTAAACTAGAATGTAAAATTAATCCAAGAAAAAAGGCATATTCTGTAAAAGCTGAAAACAGCCCTTTGCAGGGAGAAGAAATATTTCTTAAATTATAACTGCAGGCAATATGTGTTTCCTGAATTGGGGGATGATGGCACTGTGGGATTACAGTTTTTAAAAAATCCAGTTCACAAAAGTGGTAGCAAAGGTCAGAGTAAAATTGGTTTAGTGCGGACTAGGAGGACATGTCACATCATACTTGCGGCATATTTCTAAAAAGTTGGTCTATATTGTTTCCCTGAATTTTCACTATTTGTTTTGCTCCACTGTGTTAATCTGCTTGAGCTTCTGTAACAAATTTCCTTGGACTGTGTAACTTAAATAACTGAAATTTATTTCCTCCCAGTTCTAGAGACTGGATGCCCAAGATCAGGGTGCCAGCATGGTCTGGTTTGTGGTGGGGGCTCCCTTCCTGGCTTGCAGATGGCCACCTTCTAGCTGTGTGCACACGTGGCCTATTCTCAGTTTGCGCACATGGGAAGAACAGGTGCTCTGGTTTCTCTTTCTCTTATAAGGATTCTAATCCTATGCAATCAGACTCCTACCTTTATGAGCGAATGTAACCGTAATTACTCCCATAAAGGCCCTATATTCAAATCTGTCACAATGGGAGTTAGGACTTCCACATAGGAATTTGGGAGGGACACAAGTCAGTCCATAGCAACTACCAATGGATCTGTTCAGTGAATGGTATTAATATAGTAAGAATATATCTTAAGTAGGTAAGTTAGCATGTAGTTGATACCCAGGTAAGACGGGGACAGCAGTGCCTTTATTAGATTGACCTCTATTAAGCCCAGACCAGACTGTCAGTTTTGGATGCAGTCACAAACTAACTCAAGTTAGTGTGTGTTGGAGCACAAACACAAGCTTAGAATAACATCATCAGCAACAACAGCAACTTATTGCCATAAATAATGAGAAAAATCCCAGTTTGAATTTGATTTCTGAGTAAGTCGAATTTGGGGCTGAGTGAATGGGTAGCTATCAACATTACATATATGCACTGAAGTAATCTGTATCCCTTATCATTAACAGTTTGGTTGTTCAGGTTGTCTAATGTTTTTCTGCCTGATTTACCAATTATGACAAAAAGTGTATTTTCATATTCCATCATGACAATGGATTTGTCAGCCTTTCTCTTGTAGTCCGCTATATTTTTACTTTATGTATTTTAAGGCTATTCCATCAAGTGCATAGAAGTCAATTTTTATTTCTTAATGAATTATTAATTCAATAATCATCTCACTCTCTGTATCCTTAATAGTGATTTTTTGGGCCATAATTCTATTTACTCTTATATAATATCTTTCTTATACACTTTCTCTATTCCTCTTCCTCTTTTCTTTTTTAGGTGTATTTCATGGATATGGCATATAGGCGGATTTTTAAAAAATTAATTCAGATGCATAGTCCATTAACTAGATACTTTCTTCTCTTTGCATTGATTGTTATTACTGTTCTAGTTCTATTTATTTTTGCCATATAACATGACATACCTTTTTTTATTTTTTTCTTATTTTCACAAACTTCTTTGTTATCAACTTTTAAAAAATGTCTTTTTTCCCCCTCTACAAACTTAGAAGACAGAAATTTTATTTCTGTTTTTTAGTGATTTTCTTTAAATGTTTATTTTCATATTTCCCACCATAGCAAAATCTATCATTAATCAACATCTATAGTCTTCCAAACTATGCACAAACTTTAGAATCATTTAATCTCTAGGACATCCTCCTATTTTACATGAATTTGTTTCCTAATATTTTAGAAATTTGCAGTTATTGTGTTTTATATGAAATAGTTATTTAGATGCATTCTGTGTTTACCTGCTTATTTACCTGCATTCTTGTTCACTGTTGATACTTGCATCTCATTTCTTTAATTTCTTTCTTTTCCCTCCCTTCCTCCCTCCCTCCCTTCCTTCCTCCCTCCCTCCTTTTCTCTCTCTCTCTCTCTCTTCTCTCTCTCTCTCTTTCTGTCTTTCTCTCTTTCTTTCGACAGGATCTTTTTATGTTGCCCAGACTGGTCTTAAACTCCTAGTCTCAAGCAGTTTTCCCACCTTAGCCTCCAAAACTGCTAGGATTATAGGCATAAGCCACAGTACACAGCCTCCTGTGGTTTCTTATTCCTGAAATAAATAGTTGTCTCTGCAATGTTCCCTTAATAATAAATTCTCAGCCCTTTTTAATCTAAACAGAAACTTTATTTAGCCCTCACTGTTGAAAAATAAATTGGCTATATTAAAGTTTTTGTTCAGTTGAGGTGGGTGTGGTGGCTCATGTCTGTAATTCCAGCACTTTGGGAGACTGAGGCAAGTGGATCACTTGAAGTCAGGAGTTCAAGATCAGCCTGGCCAACATGGTGAAACCCCATCTCTACTAAAAATACAAAAATTAGACAGGTGTGGTGGCAGGCACCTGTAATCCCAGCTACTAGGGAGGCTGAGGCAAGAGAATCACTTGAATCTGGGAGGCAGAGGTCACAGTGAGCTGAGATAATGCCACTGCTCTCCAGCCTGGATGACAAAGTAAGAGTCCATCTAAAAAAAAAAAAAAAAAAAAAAAAACACACACACGTAAAAAATTTTTTCAGTTGATTTCTCCATAGATCTTTGAAGATGTAACTCTATTATTTTCTGGCTTCTTTTCTTGCTGCTGGAAAGATTGTCAGATTAATTGTAATTCTTTTGTCAGTCATCTGTCTTTTCTTCTCTGATTACTTTTAAATCTTTTTTACTTTGATGCAGTTACACATGATCTTTCTAGGTGTGACTTTATTTTTTATCTTCTTATGACTTACGTTTGCCAAATATGATTCATTTAATTCATCAGTTTCAGAAAACTTTAGACACTATTTCTTCAAAATATTTCTATTTCTTCACTGTATTCTTTTCTTTTGGAATTCATATTAGAGATATAAACTATTTGTTCTGCCCTCCATGTATCTTAATAAATAATTTTTTAACTACTTAAATTAGTTAAGTCTAATCAATGGTTTATTTTTCCTCTGTGATTTTAATTTAAATGTATTTATTTCTAGGAATTTTATATTTTCTAAATTGGACTTTAGTTTTAATAATGATTTGTTATACCCTTATGGACTTTTTCATTACTCCTATTAAGTCGTTAATTGTTTTAAATATACCTTTTTTGGGCGTATTTTTAACTAATTATCAGTTTCCTCAACTGCAAAAGAAAACAATTGTATTTACTCATTGAGTTAGTATGGGTGTTTAATGAACGAGTACATGAAATGTCCTTAGAATAGTACCATACTGCCTGACACCTAGTAATTTCTCTATAAATATTGGCTACTATTATGATTTTTATTATCCACAGAAGATTATGAGGGCCTGTCCCTGTTTTATTGTTAGGCTGATGGAATTTGTTTATCTATGCGTTTTCTAATTTGGGGTTGTGAGTTTTTCTTAGGGGGGCCTTCATCTATGGAAATTGTGGGTGGTTTAGGAACACATCTTTCTGGATCAGTTTTTCTATTTACATTTGTCAGCTTTGCCCTAGGAATATTACCAACCTGGGGTGTTTTTGGTCCCAACTTATCAAAGGAGGTTTAGATTCTCAGAGATAGGACAATTTAAATTCTACAACTAAACCCTAATAAAGACAGACTAATGGGCCAAGGCTGACGTTCTCTCAGGAAGAACATGTGTTTTTTACCTCTTAAAGCCCAGAGCCCAGGTCAAGACAAACAAGTTTCCCTGGTAACTTTGTACATTGGTAAGTCTCTAGACCATAGAAGGGCCTGGCTTCGGGCACGGTGGCTCACGCTTGTAATCCCAGCATTTTGGGAGGCTGAAGCGAATGGATCATGAGGTCAGGAGTTCAAGACTGGCCTGGCCAATATGGTGAAACCCCATCTCTACTAAAAATACGAAAGTTAGCTGGGCATGGTGGCGTGCACCTGTAGTCCCAGCTGTGCGGGAGGCTGAGGCAGGAGAATCGCTTGAACCTGGGAGGCAGAGGTTGCAGTGAGCGGAGATATCACCACTGCATTCCAGCATGTGTGACAGAGCAAGACTCCATCTCAAAAAATTTAAAAAAGGGGTGGGGGGCTGTCTTCATGAAGTGGCCTCAGTTCCAGTGAATCATGTGGGCCTAAGCCTTAATGACTGACCACATGTGGCCACAAATGCCCAGGGTAACCAATGACAGAGTTCAACAGCCAGCCTGCAGGCAGTGGCAGCATCAGTCCAGAGGTTACTCAGAGGTTACTACTCTCGCTCTCTTTTTTTTTTAAAGTGAGAATAACAGAGCCCCATGTGCTTTTTAGAAAGATTGCCATTGTAATTAACCAGGCGAGTGCCTCTGCAGTCCTGGATTCTCTGGAGGCTGAGGCACGAGGATTACTTGAGCTTAGCAGTTCAAGGCTGCAATAAGCTATATGATCATGCCTCTGCTCTCCAACCTGGGTGATAGGCCAGATGCCGTCTCTAAAACAGAAAGTAAGAAAGATTGCCATTGTAGCCCCTGTGTAATGGAGTGTAAGTCTGGATGATGTACATTAGGAGATAAAGCAATGATCTTACCAAAAGATGATGAGTACTTGAAACAAGGCAGGAAAAGCAGAGACTGAGAAGAGGGAAGAGCAACTAGATACTCTTAAGAGAAGTTGTAAAACTTTGTTAAAGATTTCAAGGGCAATGACAAGACATAATAGTAGCGAGGAAGAAAAGATGGACTATTGGAGGAAAGGGACCCTGTAGAACTTTGATATTTAAGGAAGGATCAGGGTAAGAGGATCCAGCCAAGGAGACTGAAAAGGGACTGTCAAAATGACAGGAGGAAAACTAGAAGAAATGGCTTAAGCTGCTTTTTTTGTAAAAATTTAAGGCATTACCAGTGAATTATGACTTATGCTGACCATCTATTTAGCTAAGCATGGCCCGATTTAGATACTAGAGCAAGTTCAATAACACAGAGATCTATCACCTGAGCTTTGGATAACTCATGAAAAGTTGGCCAGGGGATGAGAAAATGGAGGCATCTTTTTAAAAGCTTTT
The DNA here is from genome assembly GCA_036589455.1 of Ateles fusciceps. Taxonomy (NCBI): domain Eukaryota; kingdom Metazoa; phylum Chordata; class Mammalia; order Primates; family Atelidae; genus Ateles; species Ateles fusciceps. The sequence continues at coordinate 1,888,633 of JAZHEH010002950.1, forward strand.
CAAAAATGGATCTTTCTGGTTGTCATTCTTCCTTCTGCTTGACTCATAATCCTACTTCTTTAAGTGAGAAGGCAATAATCTCCTAAGAAGTCACTTGAACCTTATGGAATGGGCTCTATTACTCAGTAAGCATCTTATTGGATGTCTAGTCCTAATATTTTAGTGTTGCTACTTGAAACATGATGCATGACTTTTCTTTATATATGTATTATGAATGACTTCTCTTTGAACTTGACCTGTAAAATGTTCTCAAAAGAAGTTGCCTTGTTTGTGTGTGTATGGTGTGTGTGTGTGTGTGTGTGTGTGTGTGTGTGTGTGTGTGTGTGTGTGTGTTTTAATCAATTTGGCCTAACAAAGGAGTCTATACATTTTTTTTTCCTTCTAAAACTTTGGAGCGTTGAAATGTTTTTGCTCTTGGAAGATTGTTCCTGTGATCTGTCTTGATAACTGTTCTTGGTATTTGCTTGTATTTTGAGAAATAGGGAAAGGGATGTTAGCTTTTTAAACTGAAGTTGGGATCCTTTGCTATCAATACCAAACTGTGCAGGAAAGAACGTCATTGAAATTTACATCATATAAGAAATGATTTTTTAACTGAATTGAGTGGGTACATAGCAAACTAGAGAAATTTCAGATTCAGGGATATTGACAGATGAAGACAAAGCTCAAAGAGACCTATGTATGTAAGATCCCAGTTTATTTATTTACAATGAAAAATATATTTTTCACATGGACCAGAGATTCAAGTTAGGCTTTTGATTATATACTTTTTCTCTGTAAGCAAGTCATATGAGAAGTCTGATTACCAGATAGATGCTTAGCAAGGTTGTGATCAAAATTAGGATCTAGTCACATTACACTAATATTTAAATGTATACACTTTTGAGAGTCTATTTGCCTATCTTCACAATTAGGATTAACTCACAAGTCTGATGAAGTACTCACAATGGCTTGTCAGGTAACCCTTCCTCTTGGTTTTTGGTGCTCTCATAGCTTCTTAATTCACCTTCTCAGTAGATTTTTAAAACCTTACATGCAATGTGTAATATTTTATTTTTATTTTTGAGACAGAGTCTCTCTCTGCCACCCAGGCTGGAGTGCAGCGGTGCAGTCATGGCTCACTGTAGCCTGGACTTACTGGGCTCAAGCAATCCTCCCACTGCAGTCTCCTGAGTAGCTGGGACAACAGGTGTGCACCACCATGCCCGGCTGCTTTTAAACATTTTTTTGAAGAGTTGGGGTCTCCCCATGTTGCCTAGGCTGGTGTTGAATTCTTGGGCTCAAGCTCTCCTCTTGCCTCGGCCTCCCAAAGTATTGGGATTGCAGGTGTGAGCCACAATGTCCAGCCACAGTATGTCATATTATACATCTAAATTTTCCTTTATTTGTTATCTGTTTTACTCATTAGAATGCAAATTCCATGGTTTTATAGAATATGATTTACAGAATCAGCAGATGATTTCCATAAAGGGCTACTTATGGAATGTAAACTTTGCCATTGTTGTGCAAATGCAGCAGTAGACCATTCATAAATTAATGGACATGAATGTGTTCCAGTGAAACTTTATTTACAAAAGCAGATGGAGGGCCAGATATTACCAAGCTCTGCTCTAGAACAGTATCTGTCACGTAATAGGAATTAAAAAAAAAAAAACTCTATAGAATAAATGAAATGAATCAGAAGATTATTAACATCATTCTCATTATCATCTTCTACATTTGCGCAGGTTTTATTAAGTAACTAAGTATTTGGCACGGTGCTAAATGACCTATACACAGTTTCTTATTTAATTTGTTATTTTAACTCTATAAAGACCATCTACCTACCTACCTACCTACCTGCCTGCCTGCCTGGCTGCCTGCCTGCCTGCCTGCCTGCCGGCTTATCTGTCTGTCTCTATCTATCATGTCTTTTTTTTTTAGTCATTTTAGTTTTACAGCAAAATTGAGAGGGAAAGTAGAGAAGCATCCCATGTGCCCCTGCACCCACATATATACAACCTCTCCCATTATCAAGATCCCCACCACAATAGTACATTTGTTACAACTGATGAACCTGCATTGACACATCATTATCAACCAAAGTTCACAGATTTCATTAGGGTTGTCAGTTAATATTTGTTCTACCTAAAGTGAACAAAATTTCCAAAGAACATTGACTTACATATGAAAGGTTATTTTTCTTAATGTACATAGAGGATAGAATAAGCAGTCCATGTCTGTTGACAGCTCCAGAATTAGCAAGAATCTAGCTTCATTCCATTTTGTTGTTCCACTATCTTCAACCATGCATTTCCATTCAGTGCTGCTCCTTAAGAAGATGAGTGTAGTGAGAGTAAATAAATAGTTTCTGCAACATTTGTATCTTCATCATTTCCATTTTGCAGAATAGGAAACACAGGCTTAGAAAGGTTAAGTAACCGGACCAACGTAAAAGAATTGGAGGAGCAGAGATTCTGTGTGTACAAACCAGGCCTCTCAGGTCTCTAATTGTCTTCCTGTGTTGGAGGCCATTTTCTGTCTTAAGGAGAACTTGACCTGTCCAGGTCCATTATGTATATTTGTTTTAAACTTTATTTTCCATTGGAAAATTCATTTTTCCTTCTTTTGGAAGTATTTTAATATAATAATGATATTAACACCTTAAGAACTGCCTGTAATATATATAAGTTAGTCTGAATTGATGCATTTGGTTTTGATGCCATTGAAAGTATATTCATGACTTTCCCATGAAGGAGTAATATAGCAGTACATTTCTAAAGGGCACTGTAGTTGAGTCCATAGTAGAGAGAACAGAAGCCACCACTGCCACTGTGTCACAGCATGGTCATATTTTCAATAATCAGTTATAGAAAACTCCTGTGGTAAGTATTCTCTATTTAGAAGAAATTTACAAAATAATATGAGTAATAAGATAGTAACATTTTATCATTCATTATGATATGAAAAAGTTTTATATACATATATATTATATAGATATATATATAATATATATCTATATAATATATGTGTATGTATTTTTTTTTTTTTTTTGAGATGGAGTCTCACTCTGTCACCCAGGCTGGAGTACAGTGGCAGGATCTCAGCTCACTGCAACCTCTGCCTCCTGGGTTCAAATGATTTTCCTGGCTTAGCCTGCTGGGTAGCTGGGATTATAGGTGTGTGCCACCATGCCTGGCTAATTTTTGTATTTTTAGTAGAAAAGGGGTTCCGCCATGTTGGCCAGGTTGGTCTCGAACTCTTGATCTCAGGTGATCCATCTGCCTTGGCCTCCCAAAGTGCTAGGATTACAGGCGTGACCCACTGTGCCCAGGCTGAAAAAGTTATATTTTAAGAGTTGTTTTGTCATTCTTAACAAAAATCATAAGAAATTCAAATCGTTCTATCATATTCTTACACTTATATTTTCAGTATAAATCAAGCATCTGAAGATTTTAACAAAGGATACTCACAACTAATTATCTCACATGTTTTTTGCGTAGCTCTTAAAAGTAGATTATTTTTTAAAAAATGATGTCCTAGCAAGTTTAAAATTTTATCAAAAGTTTATTTTTATTCATTTGAGTTTATTTTTAAACTGAGATGGTGTTATCATTTATAAACTAATTTCTGGCAAAAGCTTTCCATTTTATAATTTTTAAAAAATGCTTTATTGAGTTATTTCTGTGTAAACAGCAATAGAGAACCACTAAAAATCTATAGTCCAGAAAAATAGTTCTTTTTGTTTGTTGGTGTAGCAGATAGACAGGCCACAGCTATTGTTGCCTTAAAGTTCAAACATATCACTATGCTTACATACATTTTGCACATATATGTATTTGGTTATCAATGCTATATTTAAACAAGTGATATTGAGCTAATTCTGAAGATAGAAAAATCCATCTTTTGTTGTAGCACTTTATTTTCATATTTCTAAAATGAGCAATTTGAAGCCAGGAATACTTCCTTATACATGTTTAAATTGTAAATAGGAAGTATAGAGCCAGGCCCATGGACATGGCTGAGTAAATAAGTGCTTGAATGAATGAAATTAAAAATAAAACTTCTAATATAAAATGACGTGTACAAAATACAGCATTTGCATTTCTGAAGCTCGTACACTGAAAACATTTTCTAATATATAACTAACTAAAAATAAATATTTTAAAGGACAATATTTAAAAATATTTACTCGAAGTTGTAATATTGGAATAAAGTGATAGATTTAAAAGGTCATCTTTATATCAAATGTATAAATCCCAAGACCACTATTCTTGATATCATACAAACATCTTGTTCTTAGAAATATTTGTTTTTTAAAATCTTCTGTCCTCACCCACAATAGCACTCTTTTATATTTGGATGGCATGTACATTTAATTGGAAATTGCCTGCAATTTGAAATTCTGAAGATCATTTCAACCAAAGAACTGTTTCACTCTGATTAAGCCACATTGTATTTTACTCTTGCTCATGAAGTATCCTGCCCTCAGTCCTGTTTCTTTTCACCTCTTGGTCAAATAACTGCATCATTTCATAGTGAGAAGAGTACATTAAAAAGCACAATAATAATAATAATAATAAATGTTAATCAAAAAACGGCGTGTGTCTTTCTGATTGTGCCAGTGTTGTGGTATTCAATTATGCAATTTTCACTGGCATATTAATCATCTTTTCAACAAACAAGCCGGCGTTAATTAAAGCAAACCATGGATAAAGACATGTTGCCGGATCATCATTCCGTTTATCACAGTGCACAGGCTGGCCGTTAAGTAAATTCCGGACTGTGAGATGAATTTCAATGTTGGCCTCATCTTTTTTGTTGTTGTTGTTGGAGTTTGAATGCAACTCATCTAACAATAATAACAACAAACTTCAGACTTCACAAGAGAAAGATGAATTTGTCTGTAATTAATTGTGAAAGAAGAAAGAATAGCTGTATGCTTCATATATGGAATTGGGTTACTTACATGCAAATAATTTTTGAAGATTTTCTATTTTTTCCCCTTAACTCTAAGTGCCAGAAGGACAGGATAAAATAGTGAATTTATTGCCTTATATCTACCTTGTAAAAAATGTTCTTTGGTATAGAGTGACTTAGTGGTTATAGTTCATATGCAAAAATTGATGTTTTTGTAAAAAGAGTGTATTATGATGTGTTATATTTAAACATATGGAACTTAAAACCCCGAATTTTAATTAAAATAAGATATTTGTTGGAAATATAACACAAGCCATCACACCTTTCGAATTCCAAGCTCAACTGCAAATGTCCTTCATCTCTTATAATTTTAGACTCATTCTCAATTCTTTTTTATAGGTAATTATTATAGTGGCTCCAGCTTTTCAAAGCCTGCAAACATCAACGATAATCCTTATGGAAGGGATAAATCAATTTAGCAAACTGTGTTAAAACAAAGAAAATCAAATATGTTTACTGCTTTACTGTGCATTTGTAAGCTCCGCATTAGACAGTAGTTATAATTAATCTTAAAACGCTAGTCTCCGCAACTGCGTCCATTGTGCTTTTTAAGGATATAGAATTTCCACATGCTGATTATCTGCATGTCAATTACATATGTATTTCTCTGACTTTACAGATTTTGACACTGAAACTCCACTAAAGGTAATTGCTGTCAAAGTCCCAGATTATCTCTAGTACTGGAAAAATAGTGTTAAACTTTCTAAAATATGTGAACCTGAAAAAATGTTATTTTGTACAAAATGCTTAGACATTTGTTTCACTTCTTAATTAAGAAGAAAAAATATATATTGTTTCTTGGGAAAATGACATATGAGGGAAAATGGCCCTATATATAAAGGCCAACAAAGTGCCTGTCAAGTACAACAAAGGTAAGAAGTATTTTAGTACCATCAGTGTAAAGAAATAGTGTGAGATTTTACCATTTGCTTACAGCTTTGCTTAGCTCAAGGCAGTAATTACATTCATTTAATAGAGTTTTTGAGTAGTAAATATAATAGTACACATAAAATTCCTGCCATATAAGTCCTCATCGAACGATACTGATTAGCAATGATTATAATTAGATGCAAAACTTCTGTTCTGAATTTAATGTAAATAAATATAAATGAGATTTTTCATAGATTTTATATTTGTAAAATGCAACCTACATTTTTTGATAGTATAAAGTAAACTATAATATACAAATATATAGTCATTAATGCCCTGTGTTTGCAGTAGTTGGGCATGCTCAATGGATTTGCTTCCTAAATTAATGTAGTATTTTTTGTGTATTTTATAATTGACTCAATTTTGTTAGACTCTAAGTTGACTTGAGACCTCTATTATTTCCCCATTGTGGAAGCAGCATTTATAAAGAAGTAATATGGTAGGAGTGAAATGTGCTTAAATATATCTGGCTTTGGAAATGCTATAAATTTAATTATTTTCTCTTAACGACTTTCATTGCAAATTAAAAGTTTGTTCATACAGAATATGGTTTCATCTCAGGACTTCTAGTTATTAGCTTGGCCTCATATGAGGTTCTGAGCTTCTGTTTCTTTCAGCAACCCTAAATGTAACTTAGCAGCTGTCTGTGAACAAAGAAAAATGATTCTTGGAGGTGCTGCTGGAAATTCTGGCGGTGGGATTTGGAAAGCATCAAAATCTTTTTTGGAAAATCAGGTATTTGAAAGTGACGGTTATTTCCAGACTAAATCCTGGAAGAAAGATAATGAAGTCCACAATCTTTTACACTTTATGCCTTGAGATTTGGACAATCTTCTTACCGAATACTATACAACACACATTGCAAGTGATAAGAGAAGTACTTTTTTTCCCTCCACCTGTGATGTCACTTGATGACATCATCCAGTTGTGACAAACACTAAAGATTATGCACTATGATCATCAGATTCTCCCACCTTGGTCTCAGTTCCACTTGGGAGTTTTAGCACTCTGGCCCTGATATGGTATTCCAAACCATTATCTTTTTAGTTTAAGCCCTTAACAGTATACCTCCCGTAGATATGTAGATCTACCAATAGGCAGACAAGCAGTTAATCTGTTCATGGACACATCTTATGTCCCCTCTAACTATAGTCTTTTGTCTCTCTTTTCTGTTACAGCAAGTGTTACAAAAACTATCATCCTATTTTTTCCTCTGTATTTTCTCCTAATTATCCCTATGCTACAGTAACAAACTTCTCAGTTTTAGGAATTATCTTGCCTGTCAAATCCAAGGACTTCTTATTCCTTGACTTCTCTGACCTCCAAAACAACCATATCCTTCTTGAAACTATCTTCATATTGTTCTCATTAGCCTTCTCCTTCCCATGCACTTGAAGCCTCCTTAATGTGGGTATTACCTAAGATTCTGCCTTCAGCCTTGTCTTCTACTCAGCCTGCGCATGCTTCCTGGTGATCTCACCCATGTCTAAGGTGTCTCTAGGTCATTGACTTCCAAATATGTAGCATTAGCTCAGATCACACTTCTAAGCTGCCACGAAAAAAAATAAAAATAAAAAATCTCAAACTCAACATATCTGAAAGTGAATTTTGCAGCTTTCCTTCCAAATCAGCTACTCCTTTTGCATTACACTTTTCCATGGAAACCATCACTGTCTATCCATTCCCCACGCTTAAGCTCTAAGTGTCATCCTTGACTCTTGAATGCCTTCCACACCTAATTCTGCAGATGTTGTCTCTCTTCTCCCTTGAATCTGTCTCTATTCCTAGGTGCTTTTGCTTTCATAAAGGCTGTCATCACTTTTCCCTTTGAATTTACCATGTGGGACTATGCCATGTCTGTAACTTCCAGGCCTTTCCATATGCTCTCTGCTTTGAGTGTCTTGTTACTCCATGTATCATTGACATCTTCCATTGTCCTTTGAAGAAGATAACTAGGTTACTGATTCTCAAAGTGTGGTCTCTGGACCAAGAGCAATAGCATTATCTGGGATATTGTTAAAAAATTCTTAAGTACCATCCCAGACCTACTGAATAAAAAATTTGTCGCAAAGAACCAAGCAATCTGTGTTTTAACAAGAATTCTGTTGTACAGAATTCTGATGGCTTAGAGCAGGACTTGGCAACATTTTTCTGTTCGAGTCCATATACTAAATATTTCAGATTTTTTAGGCCAAAAGACAAATAAAAGATACCGTGTTGGTTCTTATATAATGAAACAGAAAGACAAATGTCCACAAAATTTTTATTGATGAAATTCAAAACTTTGTGGGCATAGAAATTTGAGTTTCATATAATATTCACATATGAAATATTAATCTACTGTTTTAAAAACTACTTAAAAATGTAAAAACCAGGCCAGACACAGTGGCTCACCCCTGTAATCCCAGCATTTTTGAAGGCTGAGGCGAGCAGATCATGAGGTCAGAAGATTGAGACCATCCTGACTAACACAGTGAGACCCCATCTCTACTAAAAATACAAAAAAAATGCCATGCATGGTAGCACGTGTCTGTAGTCCCAGCTACTCAGGAGGCTGAGGCAGGAGAATCACTTGAACCTGGGAGGTGGAGGTTGCAGTGAGCTGAGATTATGCCACTGCACTCCAGCCTGGGCAACAGAGGGAGACTCAGTCTCAAAAACAAAACAAACAAACAAAAAAAGTAAAAACCACTCTTAGCTGATGGCTGTACAAAAAAAGGCAGTGGTTGAGATTTGGCCCATGGGTGTAGTCTGGCCACTCCTAACCTACCTTTAGCCATTGCCAGGTCCCACCAGTTTGGTGTTTATAAAAGCCTTGAACATCTTGTTTACTGTTTAGTCATTCGTTTCTGTGTCCCTCTTCTTCACTACATCTTAATCTCCTTATGGACAGTAATTTCATTTTATTAATCTAAATGCCATCAAGAAAATGTATAGTCCCTGGCTTAGTAAACATCTGTTCTGTTAATATAGGAAAGAATGAATACATTGGAATACATAGCTTGCCAAATTTTTTTTTGTGAATCTTCCACCAATTTATTTGACATGTTTCTTATCCTTTAAATATTTTCTTTTGCTTGTAGAAGTTTGTTAGTTTGCTTGCTTGCTTGTTCCAGGCTTATAAATATCCGTAGGTACGAAATCATTTTATTCTATTCGCTTCCTCCTTTTAAGGATATCTCCACTTCCTCTCAGTGTTTAGTCCACGCAAACTGTAGAATAGGAGGTTTTTATTGGGGCTGCCATTTTTGTCAGTTAACATTTCATAGTTTTTTCCTGAGGAAGAAGAAGAAATTGATATTGATTCTTTGCCATACTTGGAGTTTTAACTTAACGTTGGTCTTACTGTTGAAAACCTGCTGCCACCAGTTTTACAGTTTCGCTGAACTTCTTAGTCACAGCGTATGTGTTTTGATCACACCACTATTTTTGTTTAACTTTTTGTATGGAAATAATTTTAGGCTTACAGAAAAGTAGCAAAAATAGTACAGAGAGTTCCCATACTTTACCCAGCTTCTTCTAATGTTATCGTTTTTACATTGCCATATTAGGATTATAAAAAAGCAAGAAATTAACACTGATACAATGCTATTAACTAAAGTCCAGACTTTATTCAGATTTCTGAACTTTTCTTTTCTATGAATGTCTTTTTCTATTCTAAGATCTCCACAGTATTGCATTACGTTTAGCTTTTGTATCTTTTTTGCTTTTATTTATGTATTTATTTTAGATGTGGAAGGGGGAGGTGGAAGCGGGAGGTCTCGCTATGTTGTCCAGGCTAGGTCTTAAATTCCTGAGCTCAAGCAATCCTCCTGTCTTGGCCTTCCAAAGTGCTGGGATTACTGGCATGAGCCACCACACCCAGCCAGCACTGGTGGTTCAGTGGTTTTGTATCTTCTTACCCCAATCTGTAACAGTTCCTCAACCTTTCCTTGTCTTTCATGACACTTTTAGAGAGTGGTACTCAAATATCTAGTAGACTGTCTCTAAATTTGGGTTTGTTTCTAATATTTTATCATGATTAGATTGAAGTTATGTGTTTGGGGCAAGAATGACACAAAAATAATAGGTCTTTTCCAGTGCCTTATGTCAGAAAGCAGACAGTGTTCATAGATCTTATTCTGGTGAGGTTGAACTTAATCTCCTGGCTGAGGTGGTATCTGCAGGCCCAGCATTTTATTTAAGGTAATCTCTCTGTAGTTGAAATGACTCTTAAACCATTCTGATATCGGGCTTAATCCTGAGTTGTAATCCAGTGTAGGTGACAGAAAAAGACCATCAAAAAAAAAAAAAAAAAAAAAAAAAAAAAACGGAACAAAAGCCTAAATCCGAATAATATAATATATGCTAAAGTATGGTTTCAACAGTTAGCAAAGGGATTTTGGGGGATAAAAATAAAATGATGAAGCCAAATATTAAATAACAGGAATTTGGTATAATTTAACTATTGACTTAGACATATGCTGCTGAGAAAAATGAAAATTCTCTGCCCATATTTATCAAGGCATATCAAGGGTTAAGCTGGACTTGTATCTGTTCATACTGTGTTCACATTGGAAAAAATAAACATATATTAAGAATTAACCGTTTTACTTCATAATCGCAGAACCCTTTGTATCTCTTTTAGGTAGCTTGAGTGAAGGAATGGATGAGATTATAAAGGCAGAAGCTTAGTGGTATATAGGCAGTCATGAGAAGAACTTTGTGGGATGGAGCTATGTCTAGGAAATCGAGTGACAATTTTTTAGTCTCTATTTCACTATTGTAATACTGAGAGAGTAACAATGACACTTTGAGTTTGAAGGTAAATTCAACAAATAAAATAATAATTTAGGTCAGCCACAGTGGCTCACACCTGTTATCTCAGCATTTTGGGAGGCTGAGGTGGGAGGGTCACTTGAGTTAGAAGTTGAAGTCTAACCTGAGCACCCCACCCATCTCGACCAAAAAAAAAATCCAGATGTGGTGGTACATGCCTATGGTACCAGCTACTTGGGAGGCTGAGGCAGGAGGATCACTTGAGGCCAAGAGTCTGAGGCTAGAATGAGCTTTGATCATACCACTATACTCCATTCTGGGCGACAGTGAGACCTTGTCATCAAAAGAAGAACAAAAACAGTTAAAAAAATACAATAATTTAAAACATTCATTCTTTAGCCACATATTGAAATATAACACGTATGTAAGCTCTGTCTTCATAGTTTGTGATAATGAAGTTGGTTATATTTTAAAATTTTTCAGTGGAATTTCTCATTGATTCTTTTTTAATTAATTTCTTTATTTGGACGTGTGTTGATTGACCACCTAAAATGTGGCTAGTGTCATGTCTGGTGCTATTTCCTCTAAGAAGACAGAAAATATTTCATGGATGAGAATTGGGAACATCGTATGTCCAGTATACTGTATACAATTTTTAGTTTACCAGTTATTTTGCAGTTGATTTACACAGCTATCTCCCCTTTGCTTTGAATCCTAAGCCCCTCTCTTTTCATTTTTATATCCCAAGCATCTGCTCTTAGCACAGTTACATCCCTGAAAAATAGGAGTAAGAGTTAAAGGGAGGAAGAGGTGGAGGGGAAGAGCATATGCAAAGATTCAATAAAACCTATAAGCAATTCAGTCCTGGTGGAGTTTGGTTGGGAGGATGGGCAGTGAAGGTGAGAGATGGGCAAGGGAATGAATAAGAGGTGCCTTGCATGCTGTGCAAACACATTTAGACTTGATCTGCAAGTGATAAGTCATTATGACCAGCCTACTAATATCTATCTCATGGTAGCTGCATTACCATAATAAGAGTACAACCTAATTTTTGCATCCTTGCAGGCATTGGGCCAGGCAGTTCATAACAAGATTGCAAGAGTGGAACATAAAGTATAAGAAAAGAGATTTCTCCCCATTTCTGAGCACATAGCCAACTCCATGAAACATTTATAATAGGCATAGTTTGCTTCAGCCTCTTCAGCAAGAGCAATGCCCCTCTTGCTCTTCCCTCCTCTCTCTGCTGGTGTTCCCCACCCTTGGCCCCTCTCTCCTTATTTATTGTCTCCATTATTGCACCGATACCACCTGACTCTCTTTTCTGCCACAACTCAGGCAATGGGATGTCAGTGTAAGGGCATCTTTTCTAGATTCCAGAAAAAAAATTGGGGGGTGGGGGAAGGAAAAAGGTGGAATGACTGATAGTCACATTCTAAGACTTTCTTATTTTTCTAAAGAGGATACTTGTAATCCAAAACAAAACAAGCAAGCATAAGAAACCTCATAGTCAGAGGATGTTCAGGCAGTAAATGTAATAGATTGAAGTAAAATATATCTGAAAGTGAAAAGAAATTGTAAGGTTTTAACGGAAGAAGAGAAGATTCCATAGTCAGATTCCCAAGCTCTCCCTACTTTCCACAACTTTTTAAAATATGTCACAGATACTCTAAACGGCTTAAAATTAAATCTGAAACACTCATTTTTTTTCAACTCCTCATACCCTGTATAAATTTAACGATTATTTCTAGCCCAAAATGACTGGTTTAGAAGAGACCCAGGAGTTTTTACAAATAGCAGTTTTTAAAAGCAGAAAGGAGCTTTTTGTAGGGGCAGAGTTGGGGGAAGTTTGGAGCATGGGTGATTAGAAATGTAGGATTTGCAATGACAGGATTAGAGTCAAGCCTTCTTCAGAGTGATCACAAAGCAATTCTTACATGGGACTTTTGTAAATTATTTTAAAAATAAAATGTAATAATTTGCAATTCCAAGGCACCAAGTAATCTTGGATATATTTTGTTTTGCATTTTGGTGAAACAGTTATTGTCTCCATTATTGCAGAGAAGAATAAATTGGATGATTTGTCTAAAACTCTACTATTCCAAATTATAATTTCCATAAGCTGTTTTCTGCACCTTAGTGGCTAAATATTAAAAACTTTTGTTATACTGTGTGTTTATAATTGTAATAATTTAATGATTTCTCATTTTATCAGCCTTTTGAACCCAATATATAGCACATTATTTATCCTACTGAATAGCATGCTAAATATCAGCATGAAAAGAATATGTCTTTAGAAATTACCGACATAATACTTTTAAAAATATAAGATAAGGAAATACCTTACTTAAATTTGAGAATAAACAGAAGAGTTGAATGTCAGTATAAACCAAACACTTAAGAAATTATTCTAAATAATGTAAGTGAATGGCATTTTTATATTTACAACTAAATGAGGTGTCATTTCTGGCCTGTATCCATTCTGTATATGTTATAATTTTTTCCAAGAAGAGTTACATCTCTGATGTTTGAAGAATTTTGACAGCTATTGAAAGTAAACAACTACACTGAGATTTTTATTCCTGAAAATAATAAAAAGAGCCAGAACATAAGGTTTTAAGAAGTGATAATATATGGGTTATTAGCTAAGTGTATTTTCATGGAAATTTAATTGCATAGTATTGAAGAAAATATAATCAAAAAAAACATTTTGTCTAAACATAAACCTATGTTGTTTTAAAATTTTTTATCTTAAAAAAAAACAGTAGTGTTTGCGTCAATAAAATAAAGATATTTTATATGTGTACTTTAGTTAAAATAGTCCTCAAAATTCCAATTTAAAGAATTCTGATTCAGACGAAAGCTAAGGTAAATATATAGATGTCTGGTACTTTAAAAAGACTATAAAGGCTATTGACATTGAAAAAAAGATGAAAGATTTAGTCAAAATTAGTTAAGCATATGTTTACTTACAGAATGGTTTCAAGAGAAAAAGCAGAAGTTAAAGAGAAAGTGAGTTTTAAAATACAAATTGTCAAATACAGATGTGTAAAGACAATTGTACTTATTGTCACTATAACAGTTCCAATTTGTAGTGCCCAACCCTTAGAGTTTTCCTTTCAAAAAGTGTTCTGTTAAAAACATGTTTTGGTTGTGAAGTTCAAACAATATGGATTTACTTTTCTCTCTCTCTCTTTTTTAATTTGAGACAGAATCTTGCTCTGTTGCCCAGGCTGGAGTGCAGTGTCACAGTCTCAGCTTGCTGCAACCTCTGCCTTCCAGGTTTTCTGCAATTTTCCTGCCTTAGCCTCTCAAATAGCTGGGATTACAGGTGCCCACCACCACACCCAGCTAATTACTTTGTATTTTTAGTAGAGATGGGGGTTTCACCATGTTGGCCAGGCTGGTTTTGAACTCCTAACTTCAAGTGATCCATTTACCTGGGCCTTCCAAATTGCTAGGATTACAGGTGTGAGCCACTGTGCCCTGCCCCATCCAATTTACTTTTTTTTTTTCCTTTGAGACAGAGTCTCACTCTGTAGCCCAGGCTGGAGTGCAGTGGCACAATCTTGGCTCACTAGAACCTCCGCCTCCCAGGTTCACCCCGGCCTCAGCCTCCTAAGTAGCTGAAATTAAAGGTGCATGCTAATTTTTGTAGTTTTATTAGAGATGGGCTTTCACCATCTTGGCCAGGCTGGTCTTGAACTCCTGACCTTGTGATCCACCTATCTCGGCCTCCCAAAGTGCTGGTATTAGAGTCATGAGCCACTGCACCTGGCCCCAATTTACTTTTCTCTAAGCATTGATTATAAAATTTCAACAATAAGATAATTTTTATAAACTTTGTTAGGTAATTTTTTAATCAAATTTTATTAAACTTCTATGTAATCTGTATAATAAATAGTTTCTGAAAAAGGTGAGGAAAATGATCCATAATCTTGGGACAAGGTTTAAAGATCCACTTTGTATTATATTGTACTAAAAATTTATTCATATGACTAAATATTATTGATGAGATGTGTCTCATCTTTCCTCTCCCCAAAGTGTGTTAGAGTCTACTTATATACATTTCTGAGAGGTCTTCTTATATTCTGAGACCTTTAATATGTGAGATTTGCAAACAATTCTGTTATTAAAAAAACTTTGATTTCTTTAACTCTTCTAACTGCTCTTGTTTTCAATGCTGTTTCCTGTAGTTTAATCTCTTTTCTTTTCTGGATATAAACTCCTGTTTTGCTTAACCGTAAGAATGAACAAAGTGTTCTCTATATTTAACTATATAAATTGAAACTAGTCTATAGTTTGCCATCAGTTTTATTGACTTTTAATGTATCCTTTTTTAGGAATGAATTATCATATTAGTATTTTTACATTTTCTGTCTGCTGTTTCTTTAATTGTAGTCATCATCTTCTTTTTTCTTTTCTTTCTTTCTTTCTTTCTTTTTTTTTTTTTTTGAGACTGAGTCTTGCTCTGTTGCCTGGGCTGGAGTGCAGTGGCACAATCTCAGCTCAGTGCAACCTCTGCCTCCCAGGTTCAAGCAATTCTCTTGCCTCAGCCTCCCGAGTAGCTGGGATTACAGGCGCCTGCCACCACACCTGGTGGCTAATTTTTGTATTGTTAGTAGAGATGGGGATTCAGCATGTTGGCCAGTCTGGTCTAGAACTCCTGACCTCAAGTGATCCACCCACCTTTGCCTCCCAAAGTGTTGGGATTACAGGCATGAGTCACAGTGCCCTGCCCATCTTCTTTTCTTTGTAATAAATTAGTAATTAATTTTTAATTGACTTTTATTCAGAATAAACTGTATTATAAAAAATCTCCTGTAATCTCTTTGAAATTTTCAAACGTGTTAAACAGGTAAAATAAAGAACACAATGTTTTAATTCAAAAGAACATTAATATGTATTCTTTAGTTGCTTTCTGTTTAATCGCTATTTATGGAATTATACATCAAAGTTTACTGTATATAAAATAAACATACATTTTTACTTACATTAAGAACATAAAGGATGACATTAAATGAAAATTCAAGTAAAAGTAGATATGACAGTACAAGTGCACACCAATTAGACTTTCAACTTTAAGATGGTTCCCCAATAAAGAAAGAGTAAGTGATATATTAAGGAAAAATTACATATTGACTTAGAAAATCCTTTCGAAGATAAGTTTTTTAAAAAAATATTTGAATCATTGAAGAAAGGTTCAGTTTAAAAGACAATGGAGTTGGTTATACCCATTTTGAAAGCATGGAAAATAAGGACAAATTAGAAAAGAATATCAATTAAAAACAGATGCAATCAAAATATAGAAGTTGAATATAAATGTGCTATAGATATTGAGGATTGAAACTGAAGAGTTACTAATTAATACATGGGAGAACCTAAGGAGGGCAGGAAAAAAGTCACCATTTATGGGGAAAGTAGTGGCTGTCCCTATAAAAGAAAAGAAGAAGAAGAAAAAAAGACGATCTTGGTAATTATAGACCAGACAGCTTAACTTTGATACCAAGGTAGATACTAGAGCAAATCGCCCAACAATCAATTTGCAATCATCTAGAAGAGCAAAAGTTAGTGGGTAGCAACCAACATGGTTTTGTGAAGAGCAAATTGTGCGAGGCCAATTTAATTTCCTTCTATGATAGAGTGACAGGCCATGTAGATAAGGGCAAAGTAATAGATGTAATCTGTCCCAGCTTCAGTAACACTTTTGATTCCTCTCCACATGACATTCTCATCAACAAGCAAGGAGATACGGTCTAGACTATACTTTGGTTGGGTGAGTGCACAGTTGTCTGTGGATTCATACTCCACGGTTGATTATCAGCTACTAGTCATCATCCCTGGGGGCCATATCAATTGGCTTATGAGCAGGTGGTATCATTAATAAGACCAGTTATGTTTCCGTTGATGAAGATGGAATTGTACTGGTATAGAGGCATGTAGATAAGCCAAATCCCTTTTATACCAAAAGGAGAGAGTCCAACTTCAAGGAAATATTTAGCAGCATCTGGTATCTTATGGGCACATCTAAAAGGTTACAGTACAGGGACTGAATAACAAGAAAATAAAGCTATCAATTTTGCTAATTATCATTCAGTCTTAACGGTTGTTTCAGGGTGTGTAAGCGGTGTCAGGTAACTATTGGTATTCTGATAGGCTCCCTGGAAATAAATTATATTCATAAACTCTGTAGAAACCACACCTAATGGGAACAACTTGAAGAGGGTAGAAGAGGGCTTTTATATTAAGCAGGAAGGAATGTTGATATGTAATGATCCAGAAATAACTGAATGAACCACCTTTATCCTGACCTAGATTGTAGATTTGAGAACATTTAGTTTACACATCATATGCTGGTGAGCAATAATAAAATTTGTTAACTATGTAGATAAGAATAAATTTCCAAACAATTTTGACATTTCAGGAAAATAGTCCATGGAAAAAAAGATAAAGACCCTGGGAATAAGACAGATAAAAGATAGGAAAAAAGATTGGCCTGGCTCTATGCATTGGGAACAGACTCCAAAATATCAGTGAGCCACACTTGGTATCTGTGAGCAGGGTTATGTGATTATATTATTAATAAATTAACAGGAGTGTGCCATGAAGGCATAACATACTTTAATGTATTTGTAGAGAGAAAATAATAAAGATTATTAGCACATAGTTCCAAGCACCCTTAAGGAAGGTACTGTTTACTCACATTTATAATGCCTTATGTAAAGCTATTTCAGTAGAAAAGGTATGCAGTAAAGGAGGAAATGTGTTTTTATTATAACTCACCCTACCGATGACCTAGAAAACAATTTGAAGTGATTGAATGTTGAACTTGATTCCTTGGTTCACAGTAGAAGAATTTCAAGGCTTATTAATCCTTCAGTCTCTGCTGGGTATCCATTCTGTTTTGTGGCACTTTTTTAACCCCATGATTTCATGAATAACATTCCCCTGCAGATAGCTGGTTGGAGCTGCCCTTATTTTTTAAATGTTTGTATTCTGTGGACTGTCAAGAAGGAAGGAACAGGGTTTTCGTAGAGATAACTCCCCTAGGATTAAATCCAAGGGAGTGGTTCTTAAACATTTTCTTCCACAACTCCCTGAGAATTCCTGCCAAGAGCACTGCCCATTTCATCCCTCTTAATTGCATACAGGAAGACAGAAGAGGATATTATCATCTTGTCTTTATTTAGTCTAGGGAACACAAGATTGCTCGGAGAATATGGTTGACTGAGAGTTGATAAGCAGCAGCAGGAACAGAGCAGAAGTGGAAGAGGTTTTAAGATAGATGAATGCTGCCATCACTATTAACAAGTATGACAGACCTTGGCTCCGTGTCCCTCACATGATTTGGAACTTCCTAGTGATGTGTCAAAAAATTACACTTCCTCAATTTAAGAAACTCTTCAAAGAGAAATCGCAGAAGTGATGGCATCACAACTTCAACAGCCTTCTTAAATTGGATGTCATTAAATAAGGCAGGCCATCGCGCTTTTTTAGTTTGACTTCTGTGATAAGTTTTCAGTTCCCAGCCTGCGTGAAAACACTGTAAGTTTCATAGATGTGGCTATAACATGCAGGAAATAAGGAATGTTGTGAAAATGCAAAGTTAGTTACTACTTGAGGATCAATGTGTAGATTTAGCACATTAACTTGTATTTGGCAACCGTGCTTTGACACCGTGTAATAATGATTTCTAATTAGAAATAGATGTGCTTATGTTAACCTGCCTTGTTGAGTCCTGAGGTTTATTAAGTTTGCTTGGGTTCCTAGGGAAGGAAAAAATTAAGAGAGAACAAGTTTATAGTACCTAATTGTATTTCCCATAAATTATTGTGGGAATAGTGTTTTCTTATTGATGAATTAATCTACAATTAAAATTTCAAAAAGAGAAAAGTTATTAATAATGATTACCAGGTTTTTCTGAAACAAATATATTTGACTATACATAAAAATGTCAGTCTAATTTGTATTATGAAGGGACCCTAGATTGCAAGGCACACAGAAAATTACAGGGGTTTGGAATACAGACCTAGGTGTGAATCCTGACTCTTGATCATTACTTCAGCTCTCTGAGCCTTAGATTTTCAGCAGTAAAATGAAAGAAATTGTATCTATTCTGCAAGATTAGTTGCTATGAGAATTAAAAGAGGTAATTTAAGAAGCAAAGTTGCTATAATCAAAGTGCACACACAGTAAATCATCTATAAATGGTTACAAGTACTACTGGTACTAATAATATAAATAGCACTTTGTTACTGTAAAAAGACCAGTAATAGCAAGTTTAAGAACTGCAACTTTCAGTCACATTGATTTAGGTCTAGAGAAACACACACACAGCACGTATGGGAATGTGTTAATCATTTAGTTTATTTCTTTATTCATTCACTGCATAGATAAAAATTCAAAATAATGGTTGTCTTAGGACATATTTAACTTACACTGGAAAATAGCTCCCAAACCAGCATATTAAAACATATTTTTTTTTCTGTTGACATTCTAATAAAGTCAGTAAAATAGAAATACAGTATTTGGCTTTTACTGTTTCTATAATTAGTTAAATGCTATATTACCTCACTAAAAACCATGTAAGAAAGATCAAGTATTCTGTTACATTTCAAACATTATTACTACTCCTTTAAGAAAATTCATAATGGTTAAGCTAATGATTAATCACTGGTAATCAATGAGATATATATAGCCAATTTATACACAAAAGGCAATAAAATGCCATGCCATAAATTCATTTTATGCCTATTGTATAAAGAAATTTCAGTTTCAAATTCCAGTAATGGTAAAATATGACATAAAATGTATGAAGAATATTTTAGCCTGTGTTTGACAGAAATATTTTATGGAGGAATAATATATTGTAACTCTTTCTTTAACAATGATATTTTTAAAGCAGGAATAAATCCGTTTCCAAATCATACAGAATGAAGAAGCAAAAAAAGTGCCTTCCCCAAAGTCAAGTGTAAAGAAGCACTGTAAATATTATGAATAAATGTCACCTCCTCACAGTATTAATAAATAGGAAAATAAAGCATGTCTGTTATCTTTTTTGGCATAATTTAAGATAGTTTTTTTATTTTGGAGCAGCGAGCAGTAAGCACTTGTTAGATATCATCATTTGGTCACAGATTTGTAAATATATCAATTCTGTTCTGAGCGAAGGATTATGCTTAGCCTACTCCACTGAAAATAATTACAGACATATTCATAAATGTTTTGAACATATGAATTCCATCAAATTTTCATCTACATGCACATGCACAGAGTTTACTATTAGGAGTTATTTTCCAAGTGCTTTATAACACGTGACTCTAAATTGTTTTCTTCAGGAGGTAGAATCTTCTAATTCAGATTATTTTTTAAAAACTATACTATTTTTAAAATTTACTTTATACTTGACACTTTTACTTTTCCAACTAATAAATCTCTCTCAAAGATACCTTCCGTCAGGAATACAATATTTTGTTCTATTGTCTGTTGCTATTAGAATGGAAATTGGGAAAATAACATTAAATAAAATTGCATTCACTGTTTTTTTTTTTTACTGATAGGAAACATTATCTGCAAAAGATGTATTCACTTATTTTCCCATAAGTCTCTAAACAAAAAAATAAAGGAAGTAAAATCATATACATTAACAGGGTTGAAAGTAGATCCCTTGAAAAACATAATAGATAATTTTGGAAACGTAGATAGAACAGATGGATCCAGGAGAGTCACACCAAGGCCATGTTTAAAGTTCATGCAGACAACTGTTTTGTTATTAATAAGATGATTTTATAATGTTAACCTAAAGATCCTGAATACAGTTATCTAAGATGAAAGCATATCTACCTGCGTTCGTATATATGTTTTAATACATGTCATGTGTCTCTCAATGCTGCAGACCACACAAATCAGAAACTAAGTGATCTCACGTTAGGGGTGAGTACCTGTGTCTATCATCTAACAATGTGAGAACTTCTTTATGAATCTTTTTGTTCAAACATGAGATAATTATTATCATTAGGCAATCTTATATATTGGGAAGGAAGGTAGTGTTTAGTTATGTGTCTAGACTGCGCCTGTAACCACCGTAACGATTATGGGCAAGTCACTTAATCCATTTGAGCCTCACTTTATCATCATAATTTTGTGGTAATATTACCTATCTCAAAGTGTTGTATGGGAAAATACAAATAGCAACACATTATAAACTGTAAAGAGCAATATGAATGTCATGTACCCTCAGGCACATTGAAGCAGCTTCTATTGGAATAGAGTGTAATGCTTAATGCCCTAATAGAATTATACTGTTTCATTCTCAGGTGGTTTGAGGACAGTATGCAAAGATGGCCCAACCAATAGCATGACTGTCTTATTTAGTTTTGGGGAAAAGTTGTGCTGGTACCCATGGAGAGGAGAAAACAGTAACCCCACTATTCCCTCCATCACCACCACCCTATATAATCAGAAAACTGAGGTAGAATGGAGTTGAGAGTCATTGAAACTGATGAGTGTGTTAGGCTGATGGCAGTCTTTCAGCTGTGGTGGAAAATTAAGAATTTTCTTAGATAGAAACAAGGTATAAATAAAATTTATTGGAGAAGAAAAAGTTCTTTGTCAAGGAAGGAAAGAGAGGGAGTTTCCAGGCTGCTATGAGTGCCAAGGAAAGAAAAGGTCTTCACTGAGAAGCTGCAGAATTCCAGATGCTTCCAAGAAAATCTTACACCCACCTACTATTATAATTTAACAATCACGTAACATTTTGAGAGAGTGTCTAGTTTCTTTTGGAGAATACCTCACCATTTACAGCAGCAAAATCCCATCTGATAGCAAGATAAGTCCCTCTGGCAGCTGCTAGAGTACCAGTCCAACCAGTAACACAGTTTCCTGGCCATGTCACTAATTCCTGCTGGAAACTTATCAGCTTCTGTCTCTAGCAGAAGAATCCTGCCTGATTAAGAGAAGAGGCTCATCTGCTGGTAGCAGACCCCCGCCCCAACCTCCCCAGTTTATCAGCTTCTGACCAGTTCATAAATCAGTCCGTGGGATTTTTTTTTAGGGAAATGGGGGTGTTGTTTTGTTTTATCAAGTATTTCTCTCAAAACAATTAATACTTTAATAAGAGACCTTAACCAGCAACATTAGGAAGTTAGTTAGAGACATCTTGCAGGCGTCTCCTCCCTTGTCAGTGACAAGGTAAGGTAATCCTATACACAGGCTGCTATTGTGAGCTGAGAAACTGGCCTCCTTCGCTGCCAGAGACCAGATGCACCTCTTCTATCCTAATCTGTAAACGACTTAAAGGAGCCTTATCTCGGGGCTCTTCGGCTTCATTTCATGCTTGATTTACTTTAATTTGTCTGATAGGGCACAAGGATTTGGAGGCGGCCCATCTTTCTGCAGAAAACGTTCAGATTTTTTTTTTTCTCCTCACATTGTTGTGTTGGGTTTTGGATTTAAAAAAAAAAAAAAAATTTTTTTTTTAATGTGGAAGAAATCTTGCTCCAGTGCAGCAAGCTGCTTGAGTGTGTTTAGATTTAAGCTACCCCAGCAGAAAAGAGTTTGTGAAGTGGTGTGATTGTGTGATGGGCCCCATTTACATTGAAATCACATTATGCGATATATCAGGTTCCTGAAGGGAGCGGTGCAGTAGAGCGCCGGGCCCACAAGATACTTTGAAAGGCCTATATATAGCAGCAACAATTGATAGGAGATTTTACAGGAGACTTTATAAATATGTAAATAGGTGTTATCTGATTGGGTTCTGTGGCTACACATCTGTACCTCAAAGAAAGCAGAGCTGTGAGAACTACCAGGAAAACAGTAGTTTGCATTCTAAGTGAGTCTGAGAAATAGAAATGTTTTACAGGTTGACAGCAGGTCAGGGTGGAGGCACTTTGCATACCTTGGAGGGGAAGCTTCCCCTGCAGTGAAAGGGATCCCTTCCCTCTCCCAGAAAGGGAGACTTTCCACTCACCGACTTTCATTTGTTTTATAACAGTGCTCAGATCGGTAGCTGTCGACCTTTCACCCTTCTTGTTATTTCTTTAAATTGTTCATGCGATATGGTGCCATGGGGAATTGCTCTTAATGTTTTTTTGCATTTTAAAAAATGTACTTGCAGTGACCCAAGGGAAAGAAAATAAAGTCTTTGGTACATTGATCCCTTGATTAGTTATTTCCTAAATGAAAATGGAAATACTATTAAAGCAGTAATAATGTTCCATCTTAATAGTTGAGGAGTCAATAAATGGCTCCCATGAGCTTCATTAAGGATCTTAATGAAGCCATTTTTGATGGCTGAACTTTACATTATCCTTTTTTCTGTTCTCTTCTCACTTTTTATTATTTTTTTAACCTAGAAGTCATTTAAGGAAGATAAATAGTAGTTATGATCTGTTCAACAGATTTTTTAAAAATATTAGTATCATTGCTACTGCTACAAATAAAGTAGGCAATTTAAATCTGTATCACACTGATATAGTTAGCAGATATATTCCCCAGCAATTTTATATTCTTGTATTTCATGGTCATCTATACATTATATATATATATATATATATATATATATATAACTTGTGAAGGAGGTATTTCAAATCACTGTTTTGTGTGTGTATATATATATATGTCAATCACTATTTTATATATGTAATATTGTGTTATATATTATATGTATTATATATAAAATAGTTATTTGAAATAGATGAATATTATATGTGTGTGTGTGTGTGTGTGTGTGTGTATATATATATATAATAGTGATTTGGAATACCTCCTTCACCTAGTTCCAAAGCAATAATGGAGATTAACCAGCAGTCCTGGTTCAACTATAGTTTTCCCAACATTTAATATTGAGCTGTTTGTACCCTTTATGTAGTCTTATCCTTCTTTTTCCTTTGCTACAGTAGAACCATAATTGCAGCCTTCTATCTCTAAATAGATGGTTCTGGAGACTGTTAAAGAGCCAAGTCACCTCACTCCCTATATGAACTCTGGGTTTAAAATAGTTTTTGAACAATTTACATTTAAAAAATCCGAGAAAAGCAAGAACAACTTTATTGCTGGGAAACACTACTTGTGACTCTGTTCGTTGGACTATTTAGAAATATCAGGGCAGGGGGCTGTGTGTATTTTTTTTTTTTCTTTCCAAGGAATTGCTTCAATTTGGAATCTTATCCTGGAGATGATTCACTATAATGAAATGATAGCAAACACCATTCAGTCATGAAATAAAGTGATTGATTATGGTTAAAATATGCAAAAGATATTTTATCTCTCTGCTTCTGATCTCCCTCCGTCCCTCATTCACAGTAAAGGTCTCTGGGTGAAATGGCATGATTTAAGGTGATTGGAATTACTTTCTGATTCTTGTGGAGAGGTTGCAAAACACCTCTGACAAGAATTTACTGATTATTGAAGTCAACAGTTGTCTCAAACACTGCTTCCAATGACAGCATAATAATCAAGCTGTTGGTTAGGAGGAACTGGATTGTAGACTCAGGCACTAGGGTGGGGACATAAGGGACTGGGTCTGCTTCCTGAAGCCTCAGGAATGCTCATCACTTCATATTCTACAAGGAGTGTCTCTAAAAGAGGAGGATTGAGAAAGTCTTAGAAATTTTACCCTTTACATTGGGTTTCATGTATTCACTTCAAAGTGCTTTGGTATCTGTGGTCAGTCTCGCAGGCAGTTGCTTAGTGTTGAAGACAACAGGTCTGCAGACAGTACAGCACCCCCTGATTCAAGCCTGCTGGTAGCTCTCAGGAATGCTGTCTCTGGACCAGCCACTAAATCTCCCCGCTGAGCAAGAATGGCCTTCAACAGTGGCTGGTCATGTCCAGCTGGGCATGTAGGATGTCTCTATCGGTGATGCTCTCCAACTCCCTCATCCTTCAGCGGCTTCCACTTCTACTAGCTCCTTGCTCTGCCAGGTGCTAATGTTCTCACCTTTCCTTGACTTTCTATTTTATAGACAAATCTTCTCCTAGGAAAGATTTCAGTCAGCCTGTCCACACTGAGAGGTAAATAACTGACAATATATAAGTTGTTCTCTCTTTCCTGTCTATTTGCATTTTAGCAGGTTTCAAAACATAAAGGCAAAACAACTCCAGTTGCTGTAGTTGGGAGGTGGATGTTCGTTTCTCAGTTCTTCACCTAGATGGGGGCTCATGGCCAGAACCAACCCAAATTATGGCACTGATTGTCATAAACCTTTGCTTTATGTTAACTCTGGAGACTCTGTTTGTTAAATGGATAGAAGTATTCAATTTAGACACTTTCTGAACTCCTCACTTTGCTGATATGATGTTAACATTTATTTGAATTGTATTGGATGGATTGTTTCAGTGGTAAGAGTTTAGTACCAAAAAGCCAAATGATCTAATGTAAACTAGTAATTTATTTTAGAGGAAAAAGCCTTTCTTTTGAGGTCACAAAATTATACCCTGAGCCTTTAGCTACCACTGTTGCATACTTTTGATTACAGAAATCTCTTGGTCAGTTCAGACCAAACCAGTAGTCCCAAACCAGCAAGCCAATAGTTATGGCACTCAAGAGTGAACTTTCCTTATAAAATGCACCACAGGTCAGACTTGGTGGTTCACACCTGTAATCACAGCACTTTGGGAGGCTGAGGTGGGATCACTTGAGGTCAGGAGTTCAAGACCAGCCTGACCAACATGGTGAAACCCTATCTCTACTAAAAATACAAAAATTAGCCAGGTGTGCTGGCACATTCCTGTAATCCCAGCTACTCAGGAGGCTGAGGCAGAGAATCACTTGAACCTGGGAGGCAGGCAGTGAGCTGAGATCATCCCACTACATTCCTGCCTGGGCCACAGAGCAAGACTCCATCTCAAAAAAGAAAAAAAGGAAAGAAAGAAAAAGAAAAGAAAAAAGGCATCACAAATGTATATTCTTAGAATGAGCTTAAGACATTGGAAGTCCTATTTAGACTAAGTGTTTGGGCTGTTTAGAAAAATATTATTTACATTATTTACATGTGAAGAGGATAGGTTTTGAAATCAGATTATCATGGGCCATATCACAGCTTTGACACTTATAAACCAGTTGATCTTGGGTCTCAATTTTCTCTACTATGAAATGGAAATAATAATGAGTTCCCCCAACAGACTTGTTAGGATTTAATGCTGTATTCTTTTATAAAATGTTAAACATCGTACCTGATATGAGGAAAATAGTCAATGAATAGTGGATATAGTAGTCATAATGCAAAAGATCAGTTTCATGCATTTTTTTATCACTAGGTGTTCAGTAGCCAATCACGTAGTATACATTTTCCTTTTTATGCTAGCTTTTAATGGTCTTTGATTAATGGGTGGACTCCAGAGGTTTTATTTATGTTAAAGGGTGGATGTGCCTGAAAAAGTATTGCAGAAAGAGAAAGAAGCTGTTAAAAATTTCAATGATGTAATATGCATGCTTAACTTTGTAAATGTCAGAGGAGGATATTGTTTGTTTTTCTCTAAATCAATTGGTCAAATAACTGCCTTTGATATAAGAAGGCAGTGGGTTGCTTTTACCTTGGGAATTTGAATAAGAACGATAGTACTTGGAGATTTTTATATTACCTTACATATCATGTGCCAGAAATACATGTATGTATATTGTGTGTAAGTGCATGTTTCAAAAATTTTGTTTTCACTTTTTAAATGTAGAAATAGCTTCAGTTTTCCCTTGTTAAGTCATGAATCTTTAAAGGTACTATTCACTATTGTGAATCTTTAAAAGTACTATTATGCTAGTTTGTTTTCAGTGTTAACTCTGCATAATCAATGATTTACATTTATATGAAAAACTGCTTTCACAATGAGTGAGTTTCAGTGGGCTCTTCAGCTCTTGTGTTTGTTGTTGTGGAATGGTGGGCCCAACATGCAAAATAGCAGATAAATAAGGAAGACTTCTAGAAATAGCATGAATCAGATTTAGGAAATTACATTTTTCTTTAGATTGGACATAATTTTCTACACTAGATATTTTTAAGGCCATTTATGAATTCCAGCTTCTCTCTCTTCTTATATTTATGGTTTCACTAAAATCCTCAGGTAGTGAAATACCTGCACTCATGAATCATTTGCAGATAATAGTGATTTAGACATTCTCTGTCCAAACTGATAAGGGTATCTGATCCAAAGCGAAGCCTATTTTTTAAGGTCTATATAAGGAGTTCATGGGGGAAAATTTCCTTTCTTTCCGATCTCATGTACATCATCACATCAGTAGTTAGTATCCTAGATGTAGAAATGTAGAATAAGGCAAACTGGAGAGGTGTTCTGTTGTTTGAGTCTCCAGATTACTTTATAAAAAGCACATCTACTCCAGACAGAATCCCTCTTTAATTTGTGCTATTAGCAGTCTTATGAAAGATGGAGGTATACATTTACATTTTTCTTTGTGTCTGCATTCTTCAAATATTTGAATCAATATGAAATTTTTTTTGAAAAGTTATGTATTTTTAATTATGAAGAATGAGATCTATGCTTTTAAAAAGGCATTATATTTGTTTATAATATTTTACATCTTTATAGGGTGCTAACATTCTATTTCATTAGTGGATAGATAGGTTTATTTGGAGGATTTTCTAAGGGTGGAATACATCTTTCACTTCAGGGAGTAATCTTGCTGAAATCACTCACTCTCAATCTGCAGAGTGCATAAGCCTCACCTTGGGAGGTAGTTAAAAACATGGATTTTTGCATTATACTCACAAGGATTTGAAATTAGTAGGTCTGGAGTGTCTTTTTTTTTTCTGAGATGAAGTCTCACTTTGTGGCCCAGGCTGGAGTGCAGTGGCACGATCTCAGCTTGCTACAACCTCCGCCTCCCAGGTTCAAGTGATTCTCCTGCCTCAGCCTCCTAAGTAGCTGGGATTACAGCTGCCCACCACCATGCCTGGCTAATTTTTGTATTTTTAGTAGAGATGGGGTTTCACTATGTTGGTCAGGCTGGTCTCGAACTCCTGACCTCAAACTATCCACCTGCCTTGAGCTCCCAAAGTGCTGGGATTACAGGCATGAGCCACTGTGCCTGGCTGAGTTTTTTTTTTTTTTTTAAATAAGAAAGCCAGATAGACCTTAAAATACATCATTTACTCTCTGATGGAGATTTAAGCTGATAAATTACAGTTTCTGATTTATACATGTAACCTTGGTGTATCTAGCATCAGTCCCACTTGTAGCCCAGCTGTACGGATGTCTAGAGGGTGTATTGTGACTGGATGAACAGTGTGGTTTCTTCACAGTCTCCAGTCTCACACCCAGCTGTGTTGGTTTTTGTGAGAAGCCTTACTATAAACAGTACATTGCTTTTCCTTGCCACAGCAATTGTTGCCTCTGCCAGAAGCGCACTCTTCGTTCACCTCTTTCTGAGCTTCAGACCAATTATCAACTCCCCAGGGATGTCTCCTGTAACCTCCCCGAGGGTCTCCATATTAGGAGCTTTCATCCTACCCTTGCTCTTCTTTATAGCACTTGTCACAATTGCAGTTCATGTCTTTCTGTGTGAATGTTTGAATTTTGCTTGTCTTTTTCACTAGACTCAAGGCTTTTTTTTGTTTGTTTCTGGTTATACTCAGTGAGCTTAATATAGAGGCTGCACATAGTAGGCTCTTAATCAATATTCATATGAATGAATGCATTAGAGTTAATCCTTCTTCTGGATTTCTGTTAGAGGTACATAGTAATTAAGGCTGTGAATTGACTTACTAAATTGTTAGTGTGAATGAATGTTTGAAGGACAAGGGGTAACATTAGCATCTTCAGTAACTCGGATTTCTTTAAAGGCCCTGGAAGGTAAGTGCTGAGAGAGAAGAGGATGTACACTAAACAAAATCTCTTGAACTCCATGTTACAAGAAAAGTTAGAAAGTTATTGGAAGTATTGAAGGGCCAAATGTAATTAACTGTTTATTAATTTCAAATGGGAAGATATGTTAGGATGAAGTTTAGTAAATTCAATTTTTTCTCATGCAAATATTGCTTGTGGTTATTGAAAATGCTTAATACTAATGCGCTCTCCATCTCCAAGAGGACAAGAAGATAGGTATAAATAAGAGGATCCAGTGTTTATTGTGTGCTATGTGCCAGGCACTGTGTTTCTCATTTGCATGTAATTTCTCATTTGATCTTCACTAGTGCCCTATGAATAGCAAGAAGTAAGATTAAAAGCTCGAGGGAACATCTGTCTACTCACTCAATACCTTATTTTTTAAGCCACTCCTTTTTGTTTTGCTTTGTTTTAGATTCCTAGGCCAAGATCTTTAGTGCCTACCCTGCATTCTTGTATTATTTAGAAACTTTTGTTAACAAATAACAAATCCTAATATGAATAAAATACAGATAGCAATAGTTATGGTTTACAAAAGTGAAAATGGTAAAGGATTATGATGCTCCTCAGGGTGCAGGCTGTGATTCTTCGCTGTCTCCTGGCTCTGCCATACTTTGGGCTTTAGCCTTATTCTTAAACTAGTTGCTCTCACAAACTAAACACACACACACTGGGGAGCTCTTCTGTCTAGGCAGTTTTAAAGAAAACCTGAACATTAACTCTGCTCTGGCTTGAATTACATATTCACATCTTGAACCAGTCATTGTGGAAGAATGAATAAACTTCTTCTTTTTTTTTTGAGCCGGAGTTTTGCTCCCGTTGCCCAGGCGGGAGTGCGTGGCATGATCTTGGCTCACTGGCTCACTGTAAACTCTGCCTCCCGGGTCCCAGGATCCAAGCAATTCTCCTGCCTCAGCATCTCGAGTAGCTGTGATTACAGGTGCCCACCACCACACCTGGCTAATTTTTGTATTTTTACTGGAGACAGAGTTTCACCGTATTGGCCAGACTGGTCTCGAACTTCTGACCTCAGATGATTCACCTGGCTCGGCCTCCTAAAGTGCTGGGATTACAGGCATGAGCCACCGTGCCTGGCAAGAAAGAATAAACTGAATAGTCTTAGTCGTGTCCTATCTGTTACCCCCCTTGAGATAGCAGGCAATCAATTTCTCTTAAGCCACATAGAAATTGTACGCTCATGGGAAGAGAAGAAAGAACGGACTATGGGAGTACATTGGTTTCCTCCTGAAATTAATTATTAAAAGGAATGCAAGCAATGTTACAAATATATTTGGGGATATTTAGTATTTGAAAATGATGTTCTTATCTGAATATACTTTTAGATAACCCTGAATAGTGGTAGTTACTTTTTGAATACTTCTATTTTTAATCTTCAGGAAGGTTGGTCTATTTACAGTTGAAATTGGGCATTATTTAGGAAAAACACATTTCTGATGTCTAAGGCAGTCCTTAATGTGGCCATGTATTCGGATGTTTATAATGATGAAATAAATAATTTATAGTACCTGGAATAGTGCTACTGGACTAATTGTTTCCCTTTTCTTCTTTTGGCGAGGTTTGCTGCTCTGTATGTCTAATATGGTAATTGTATCATGGGTAGGTATCAACGTTAAAATTTGTCCAAAGCAGACTGTGTTTCCAGCACGGTTCCAGAGTATTAGCTATAATTTCTGCCACAAGCCTATGAAATAGGCACTAATCCTATCCCCCACTTTACAGGAAAAGAAAGTAAGGTCTCACAATTAGCCAGTGATAAAGTAAAAACGCCAACTCATGTTTTTTGCTTCGTTAGCTCTAGCTCTAACCGCAGTGTTATTTTCTGTCCAGGGTCTTAAAACTGAAAATAATCTTCTGTTCATCGTCTGAGTGACTTTCACTTACTTGTTGACCTTTTTCCTTTTGCTTCTTAAAACAAGTTTTGTGGAACCCCTCACTATACTTCAGATTTACTAAAGAATAAAGAATGTGGAATAGAGGATTAAGCATGTTCTGATACTTGCAATAAACCGAAGTAGGGTTTATAACTATTATTACTATTGTTAAGGATAGCAGTGATTGAATCTTAAGTAACAAAATATTTTAATGGAGAGATTTTGTTTCAGTGAATGAAGTATTTGGCAACAGGGGTTCTGATGTCATGTCCAAATATAATCAGGGTACATGCTGTTACTCTTAAAAGTGATGATATAAGAAAGTTTAAAAGTAATTTTCACAGCTTTATTGAGATATAATTGACAAATAAAAATTATATGCATTTACGGTGGACAGCATGGTGTTATGACATGCATAAATGCTGTGAAATGATTACCAACATCAAGCTAATTAATATATCTATCACCTCACATATTTATCTTTTCGTGTGTGTGTGGTAAGAATACTTGAGAACTACTCTTGCCTGGATGCAGTGGCTCATGCCTGTAATCCCAGCACTTTGGCAGACCAAGGTAGGAGGATCACTCGAGGGCAGGAGTTTGAGCACTTTGGCAGACCAAGGTAGGAGGATCACTTGAGGGCAGGAATTTGAGACCAGCCTGGGCAACATAGTGAGACCCTGTCTACAATACCCACATGCGCGCGCGCACACACACACACACACCTAGTTGGGTGTGGTGGCAGGTGGCTATAATCCCAGCTGCTTGTGAGGCTGAGCCTGGAGGATCACATGAGCCTAGGAGGTCCAGGCTGCAGTGAGCGATGTTCATACCACTGCATTCTAGCCTGGGTGACAGAGGGAGACCCTGTCTCAAAGAAACAAAAGATCCATTCTCTTAGCAAACAACCAATACCCTTGATCATTGTGTGCCTTTTTTTTTTAGAACTGGCCAATGTTTACTCTATTACCATGGCATGGATAATATTTTCCTCTGCAAATTTTGTGACTAAGTTGATTTTATCTCAGTTGATTCAGTCAGAGGCACTTTGAAATTGGATATCATCATTGCTATCTCATAGACACCTTTTTTGAAACTACCTAAGGATTAGGAAAAATAAATGCCACCTTTGAAGAGAGGCAGACCACAGTAGTAACTCATATATTCATGTATTTGTCACCCTTTCCATCTGTGTTTACAAACCATGCCTACACACCTGTGAATCATCAGCATGTTCATACAGGAGTCTCTGCTGCAATTTCCTTGTGCTTGGTGGATCTATTAACATAGATACAATTATACTTCATCATTTTAGCTCAGATGGATAGCAACTCGTCTTTCATGGTACAGTTTATTTATTCAAATTAAAGTTTAATTTCACTTGTAGATTTGATAAAACGCTTACTCTCTGTTGATTTAGTCTTCTCAAATGTCCAAACATTTTTATAGTTTTACACATCTCTCATGCATGAAAAATTGAGAATGTGTGTGTTGATTTGCTGGAAATGAGTCATGCAGATTCCTTTGTGTTATTACAGCCACATAACTGCTATAAGCAGAGAAGAAAAATAGGAGGAGTTGGCCTGAAAGGAGGTGTTTTCAGTGGCAACAAGCTCTTTGAAATATAATTGTTAGGAAGGAAAATATGAAAGCCTAGTTGAAGAGTACATACATTTGAAAAAACTACGTGCTAGACAAGCAAGATATTGTGGTATTCTCCAAACCATTTTTGACTTCTACACTTTGGAACATGAACCCTGTTGGCTTATTTTGAGTTTGAAATAGACCACAATTTTAAGGAAAGTTGTAGATTACGATGTGATATATCACTGATGACAGTTGTGCCAAATTTAAGGGCATTAAGGAAAAAATAGCAAATGGACAAGAAAGTGTTTTGATACGTATTAGTTAAGGGGAACTTTGCTTTAGGATTTGGAGACAAGAATAATAAATATAGCCAACATATATTATATATTATATGCTTCTGATGTACTTTTAGAGGATTCTTTTCATTTGTAAGACCCGGGGCAGAAAATAATACCATTCTACAAAAAAAAAAAAAAAAAAAAAAAATAGCAAATATAAACAAATCATTTAATTCTCTCAACATCTTCATGGGATATGTACAAATAATATCTCCATTTTATACATGGAAAAAAAAAAACTGAGGCCAAACACAATTCAGTAACATGTCTGCTGTCATATAGCTAGTGAGTGGCCAATCTGAGATTTAAACGCACTTCCAGAGCCTATGTGTTCAAGCTGTTGTGTTATGGTATATAATGAGTGAGTGAGAAGGAAGAACATACTTGAAATTTTGTATGGTTTTGAGAATCAAATAAAGTACTGTAAAATGCTTAGCTCAGGGCTTGAAAACTAGTGATAGTTCAAAAATAAGAATTGTTATTTACAGTTTTGAATTAAAGATATAATTTCAAATTATTTGAATAATGAGAAATTATCTCCTACCTAGGAAAAGAAAGAAAATTGAGATAATACCACAGTATCCTCCCAAAGATTATTATTTTAAGAAGTTTAAGATGCTTTTGAATATACACTGCTCTAATCCTGAATTTGCATACACATGTTTGCCTCCATTGTCACAGACTGGAGATAATGCAGTTAATAGGTTGTGGAACACATTGGTATTATGCAGATGTTTCTGAGTTATAAAGAAATTGGAATTCAGAACTCACATACATATTATAATAAAGGAAGCATTATCACACATGCAATATAGGAACACTTGACTGCATGGTGTGGGTTCCTGAGGTTGATCATTAATGGTCTCAGGTATGTTGAATATTGCTTTTGATGGCCTGGAATTTGGTTTCTTTTTATGTGTTCTTCAGGATTTGCTTAGGAAGGTTTAGATGTGATTTTGTATATTTTGAGTAAACTATTGTCTTGCAATTACTATAGCTATATAGTAACCTTTATTTCACCTTCATTATGAGAATGCCCGTAGGAAAAATACCTTTGTCCTGGCCTAAAATTCTCTAGTTTCTAACTTTCCTTTTCTAACTAAAAGAATTGTTTTGATAACCTGAATTCTTTGATAAGCTATTTTGTTAGGAACAGAAATATCCTGTTATTGTAGAAGACTATACCAAACGGAACAAAAATAAAGAACATAACTACTCAATTGATGAAAGGGATCAAAAAGATAGACATATTTAAGTATTAAATGCATGCAGGGCAACAGGACATTGTTTAAGGCAAACATTTGCAAGTACATTAAGGCCAGTTCCTATCCTAATACAAAAAAAAATGAGTAAGATAGAAAAATTTGTCTTAAAAGACATTTAAGTTTATATAAAAATACAATATGTAAAGGAATCATGACAACATTTAGTATGTATTTGGGCAGCAGCCTCTTAAGTACTATGCACAAGCTCAACATGCAGGTCAATTACTTGTTAATATCAACGGGATATGAAGGCACAGCATGGAAAAAATAAGACAAAATCTCTACGTTGTTGCAGAATCCAGTGATAAACTTTGTAACACTATTTAAGAGAAAAAATATATAATTTAATTCAGCCTAATTAGGTTACACATTTTAAGTACACACTCACACACATATTTATATGACATAATCCTTTTCCTCTGGCAGCATTAATCTAGTTGGGTAGATAGGCACGTGCATAGTAGCAGATGGTTGATTGTGATAAGCATTGTCGTAGAGGAACAAAGCGTTCCAGTGATGTACTGGGGTGGAGATTATTTCTAGGTGGGAAGGATATGGGGAAGCTTTTTTGAAATAGGTGGTTTTTGAGGTGGACTTTGAAGTATGAGTAATTCATAGAGAGATTATTTCATTATAGGAAGAAGTATCCAGGTTTAGATAACAAAGTGAGAAAAGATATATGGACAATTTTAGAGGGTGGGAGACATATGGGGAGGGCTGGGGCCTTGAAGTGTTGAGATTAGCTGATTAATTGACTGCTGAAGACTTTGAAAACCATCCTGAGTAGGTTGGGAAATGACTGTGCTCACAATGATGACCAGAAATTTACATATATGTTACAAATTTGATGTAGCTAAAAGGATCAGGATTCAAGATAGTAGACTGAACATATGTGCCCACAGTACTTGCTGTCTGAAATCCTATAAAATTTGTGTACACACACACACACAGGCATGCACACGCTTGCACACCTCCCCTTCATATACACACATGATGATCTGGAAAACAGGAAAGAGGGCCATCAGTAAATCTAGAAACTGTGAGTAGTTTCTAGAAGATAGAAAGTAAATAGAACTGTATAAAAGCAGAAAACCAGTAATACAGCTCCAGATATTTTCAAGAAAAAAAAACTGTTTTGAAGTATAAGAATATTTCAGTAAAACTCTTAGCTTAGAGGAATATATTGAGCGGGGAAGGATGGGTCAATCATCACAGTATGTAATTAATAGCTTTAATAAATTATGTAAATATAAAATGAATTGCATTTAAGTCATACAATTGATAGATAATTGTAGAAAAAATATAGAACTTAAAAGTTTAAGGGTAAGGATTGGAAGAACAATAATACAATGTGAAACTTCCTTTTTTTTTTTTTTTTTTTTTTGAGATGAAGTTTCACTCTTGTTGCCCAGGTTGGAGTGCAGTGGCGCAGTCTTGGCTCAGTGCAACCTCCACCTCCTAGGTTCAAGTGATTCTCCTACTTTAGCTTCCCCGGGAGCTGCGATTATAGACATGTGCCACCATGCCCAGCTAATTTTGTATTTTTAGTAGAGACGAGGTGTTGCCATGTTGGTCAGGCTGGTTTTGAACTCCTGACCTCAGGTGATATGCCTGCTTCAGCCTTCCAAAGTGCTGGGATTACAGGCATGAACCACCACACCTAGCCAAAACTTCGAAATAAGTAGAGGAAAAAAATGAGGAAGAACTTGCCTTCTATGGATATAAACACCTATTATATAAGTACAATAATTAGGTCACTAGATTATATAATAGTATAAAAAACAAAGAGTAGTACAGAATTCATCCAGATATTGTTTCAATATGTAAGTATTTGGTGTGTAATAAATGCATATGGAAATAAATTAGAATGAACTATTTAACAAATGTCATTTAGTCAGCTGTTTTGCTATTTGGAAATAAATAGAATGATATGAGACCTCAAACTGCTAGTAGCTCTGGCTTCTGGTGAGAGAAGTGAAA
Source organism: Ateles fusciceps (assembly GCA_036589455.1). Classification (NCBI taxonomy): domain Eukaryota; kingdom Metazoa; phylum Chordata; class Mammalia; order Primates; family Atelidae; genus Ateles; species Ateles fusciceps. The sequence goes on from JAZHEH010002950.1 coordinate 1,924,177, forward strand.
TAAAGAAAGCTTAAAAGGAAAGTTACCCTTTTCAAAAATATATGTTTTGGATTATTTTTATAAGACTATAAACAGGTATTATATAAAAATTTAAAAGGAAAAGTGAGGAAAGGTGTTTGGGAGAACAGCATCTTTTAACTTTCCATATTGAACTAAATACTGTTTTCTGCTGGGAACATACAATACATTTTTGAAAATTAGCATTAAAACGTGATTTATAAATCACCAGAGTTTGTATATTTGTCTATTAAGATGAGTATTGGAAATATATTTATGTGTAGAGTTCAGATATTGTTATTTAAATCTGATATTGTAACTTTTGTATGCTTTGTTTAGCTGTGCACGTTTGGAAGTTGAAAGCTTTTGTGCGAAACTGACTGGGTTTCATTGCAAAGCCTGTCCTCTTAACCCTGAAGTGATACTGCCTTTCTCTGTAGCACAGTGGCTATCATACATTAGGCACTCAGCAAATATGATGAGTGGAAATATAACCTAATGGTCTGATAGAATTAAATGCTGGGTCTAGTGTCTTACTCTAGCCCTAGCTCTGACTTTGAGCAAATTAATTTTAATTCATTTTTTTCATCTGTGAAATGGGTTTAAAATTACCTATCTTACAGATTTTTTTGAGATGATAAGATGAAAATATTTAGTACAGTACTTTGTATATAATAAATGGTCAACAAATGTTAGGTACTATTTCTGGAAGAAAGGTATTCAGTAAGGTTTTTCAAACATTGACCAAAAAAAGCGAATAAAACTTTTATATCCATATTGTGTGAGACTTATACCAGTACCCCAGAGAATATAAGCTTGATACCACTTGCTGTCTATTAGGAAATGCAGAAAGGTAGATCCAGAGTACAAAATGACAAGTGATTTCCAAACCACTAGCTTGTCTTCCACACTGTGGTAGCAATTCTGCACCCACACTGCTCTCCCTGCTCTTGTGTTACCCCCAACCCCTCCCCAACCAATGATGGGATCTTCAGCGTGCAGTAAGTGCCCAACCAGGAATATACTTAAGGTTGTGCCTTTTTAGACATCAAGAGTCACAGCATCCTGAGCTTTGAAGTAAATCCTCAGAAAGAATTATTTCTTCTCTGCTCTGTTGCATCTGACAATTACTGCACCCCACTACCTCTCTGCCAGTGGTGGTTGTTACTATGTTGGTGAAATTCTCTGCAGATACTGACCTTCGAGGAGCTGTGACGCTAAAATAACACAAGGATTTAGTTGCTTTATTACTTAGAAGAGATGATCAACAAATTGTTTGACATATTAGGAATTTATTTTTTGTGTTACATTGTGTGTGTGTGTGTAGCCTCAGCATCAACTGAGAGTAATGATGTTCAGGCCCCCTATGGTCAAAAGCCACCAGGAGAACAAGGAGAACATAGTGACAGAATCACAGTGAAAGTGCATGGATTATTTGTAGCTGCCCATGTGCAAGTCCTGACTTTCCCCAGATTGTTCCCTGAACAAGTCTCTAAAATCTGTTTTGTTCACTGCATCAATTCAAAGTTCTACCTACCTAGAGTTATTGTGAGCGTCAAATAACATGTGAAGATACCCATAGCCTCTAAACATTTATTTGTTAAGTATCAACTCTGTTGAGAATCAATATATATAGGAAAGTGCTTATACTGCTTAATTGAGGGGCTTTAGGGAGCTATAACTATGTTAATGCTGGAAAGTCTACTAAATGCTATACAAAATATTACCTTTTCTTGATAGGTTAAGGCCATCATAATTGTTGGTTTTTATGACCATACATTCTGTAAGATCAGAAGAAGGACTTTGATTTCCAATGATATCCTTAGTACTAACATTTTTTTCTCAATCAACATTTACAGAGTGAATGAGTAAATAAGTGAAAGATGCCTAAACTATACTTATTACTCCTTTCTGTTTTATCTAATTCATCATGGCCCTGGAAATTATAAAAACATTCGTGTGTGTGTGTGTGTGTGTCTCACACACATGTAGACTATTCAATTTTAGCATTGAAAAATGTTCAGCCCAATAATTTGAGCAAGGTACCCTTTCTTTACTCTGTGGGCGAAGTCAGAAAAAGAGTCTGTAAAGCCTTTGGTGCAGAACAGGATTTTCTCTCCACATCAGTTTTAGATGATATCTGTGATCAAAGAGACATATGCTGTTCGTATGCTTCCTCTGTACTTCAGAACTGGCTGTGACCTGGAGGGTGTACGAGTGCCCTTATGTGGTTGCCTAGAAACTTTGGCTGCACAAGTGTCAACTTTCTTTTATGGCTCTAAGGGAGAAGGAGCCTCACGGAGAGCTCTAGACTTTGTAGAGGGGAGAAAAAAAGATTCTTGTGTGTTTAAAACAAGTGTCTCACCAGGAGATAATGGTCGAGCTGTGGGTTATAAATGATGCATTTTGTTCTTTTCGTCTTGCTGATGGCACAAGGGAAAAAAAAAGTTCATCTCTCGCTTATCAAAATACTGTGACATTTATTCTTCCACAGGAAAATTTTCAATCACAACCTTCTGCAGTACTGACACCAAATTTACCCAATTGTAAAATTCTGCAGTGTAATTAAAACCTGTTTGTGAGCCTTATTCTTTTATGCACCTCTCTCAAACTTAAACATACACACAGACCCTCACTAAAATTTGGCTTTAATTTTGTATTGCATTTCTTTGGGAGCACATCTACTACTTATTATGCAAATAGTCTTTGTTTGGCTCTTGCCATCAATAGTATTTTATGTTGCCATCAGCATAGTTATTTCTACCTTCTCAGCTTTATTAAGTCTATAAGCTTTCAAGAAAATGAGCCTTACCAAGTTTCTTCTAAAACAAATGTATTTTGAAAAATATTTAAAAAGATGATAAAGGTGAAGGGGCCATTCTATGCCAGTCACCTGATGAATATGTCATGATTATTTTGTTTTATGAAAATAATAGGCTCATTTAGGATTAAACAGTTATTTAACTGAAGAGATTTTTGCTCTCCAAGCTGCATGTTCCATCTGTAAAAACCAGACTGGTGACTTGGTCAATGTCAGATCAATAGGAATAAGGATTGTGCAACTCAGTTTTCAAATATAGTGTACTAGGAAGTTAGATGATATGATTTCCATGTCCTACATGAGATTAAATTGATTTTGTAGTTTTAATGAAAATAGGCATAGCATGTAGAATTTAATATTCCTTAGTTGCTTTAGACGTGTTGTATAAAACATATGTCCTGGTTGTCTAAAGGACAAACCAGTGTACCCAGATAAAGAACTTTTAAGATCGCTACCCTAATAATAATTTGAGTCTGCAACCACAGCAATACAAATAAAACACTTAAAATTGTCAAGGCCTACATTTTGAATGATGATCAATTTAAAATGGTATTTAAATAATATATGGATATATTTTTATGAGCTTTCATACTCAGTACATGTGAAATGAATGATCCCTACACAGGTGTAAAGTTCACTCATATGTAAACTCTGTTCTTTATAGCTCTCAAATATTTCCTGATAAATTAATGTGTTATATTTTTATAGAAAGTTGAGACAGCAATGCTTTTGTTTTCAACTTTGGGACTTTTTTTTTACTACAGTTAACTGAATTGATATTATAGCATTTTTAGGGATAATTTTTTCCCGTTTCTCTTGAAAATCTTCTCTTTCATGTCCTCCTGGCCTCTGCTCTTCAAAATATTCCAAATTAATATACAAAATCAATCCATCCAGAACCTTATAGCTAATGCTAATTGAAACTTTCTGCACATGTTAAAAACTGTAAAATCCAAGGAAGTATGAGGAAGTAAAGGGAAAACTTGGGTTTATTCACACTACTGCATGTTACTGTCTACTTTAAAGAAAATGCAAGAAAAATATTAGACACAGGTAAGTGATCAAATCTAATGTGAAGAGAAGATACTAAACTCCTGTATGTGGTTGTTTTTATATGTTTGCAATAATTTTTTTCCTACTAAATACAGAAACTACCTGACAAGACTCTTCTGTTTTTTAATTTCATATTTTGTATTTGAGGTTGCAATACTGAGTCTTCTTAAAAACAGTGGGAATAGTGATCTTAAGTGAGATAAATTAAAATGGAGAAAATCAGACTGGGCTTGGTGGCTAATGCTTATAATCACAGCACTTCGGGAGGCTGAGGCAGGTGGATCACTAGGTCAGGAGTTTGAGGCCAGCCTGTTCAATGTGGTGAAACCCCGTTTCTACTAAAGCATACAAAAATTAGCAGGGTGTGGTGGCACACACCTGTAGTCTCAGCCACTTGGGAGGCTGAGGTAGGAGAATCGTTTGAACCCAGTAGGTGGAGGTTGCAATGAGCCGAGATTGTGCCACTGCACTGCAGCCTGGGCAACAGAGTGAGACTCCGTCTTAAAAAGAAAGAAAGAAAGAAAAGAAAATCAGTACTCCAATAGCAAAGACCTGGAACCAACCCAAATGCCCATCAATGATAGACTAGACAAAGAAAATGTGGTACATATACACCATGGAATACTACGCAGCCATAAAAAATGATGAGTTCGTGTCCTTTGTAGGGACTTGGATGAATCTAGAAACCATCATTCTCAGCAAACTGAACCAAGAACAGAAAGCCAAGCACCGTATGTTCTCACTCATAGGTGGGTGTTGAACAACGAGAACACATGGACTCAGGGGAGAGGAGCATCACACACAGGGGACAGTTGGTGGCGGGGTAGAGGAGAGACAATGGGGGGGTGGGGGAGGGAGGGGAGGGTGGGGAGGGGATAACATGGGGGAGAAATGCTAGATACAGTATGCACCTAAAGTAAAATAAATAATTTATAAAAAAAAAATCAGTACTCAAGAAGCAACATGATTGGTTAAAACTCCAGTTTGCTAATGGGAAACAAAATCTGTATTTGGGGGTATCAAATAATTATAAGAACAAATATAGTAATGCATGCATTCCTCATGCCATAAAATTATGATTAAGACCATCCACATTGAGGTACAGGGGAAATAAAATGTTTGTAAATACATAGCTGGGCATGTGTTTTCCCTTTCTCTTCTCTCTTATAACATGGACCTCATCCTGTCCTTTACATGTTAGGTTGCCTCCAGTTACCATCTGTGAGACCTTGCACAGGTCATTTAATCTCTCTGTGCTTCAGTGTCTTCACCTTCACAATAGTGATAGCAGTGTGTATTTCACAGGGTTGTTAAGAGGAAACGAGGAATGACTGATTGCAAATTGCATAGGACAGTGCCCTACGACATAGAAAGTGGTTTGAAATTTTTTGTTAAATAAACAAAAATAGCATTACTCTCTCTGAGCCTAGTTCAGACCTCAGAAATCTTACTATGGATGTTCCTAGGGACGAGGTAAGATGCAGCATGTGCAGCCATGCCATTGTTTTGAAAGTATATTCTCCGTGTTCAATCTGTGAACTCTCAAGTGTTTTCCTTAAAACTCTAAAAGAGCCTTCACTTTGGCAAGGACGACCTGGCAATCGGTTAGGGAAAGGGGGGTGTCATCCTTTAGTCTAGGACAAAAGTATGAATTTGAAAAACACATGGGGAGCAAAAGAGCAAAGTTCTCTTGTTTTTCACACAAAGAGTGGATAACTGTATGGATTTAGAAACATGTCTGTATGTATATAGAAAAAAGAGCAGATTTGGAAAGGGCAGAGTTTTGTTTTACGTTGTACATTGAAACTCATAAAGCAGAGCCGAACCAATGATTGAGTCTTATTAAAGGGCCCCCAACCTAGGCCAGGTGCTGGCAGAATGCCCTTTTTGTAGACTTTATTACATTTAAGGTGTTACAGGCTTGTAAAACTGGGATTTTAGGGAGCCAGAGCTGGTTCTTAGATGTATGCTGGACTTTAAGAGCTTGCTATTCAGAGTGTTCCAGTGTTTGCACCATAGGGAAGCTAATTGGAAACCTGGTGTCTCAGGATCCCCAGACTGACTTGGACACATTCTGTGTTTTAAAAAGATATAAACTGGATTCAATCATGAGGAAAGTGTGGCATCTCATGGAAGCATTGGAATCATGTCTTTATACAATGTTAGAACTGTAAAGGATCTTAAAAATCACCTAACACTCCTTCTTTATTTCCAGTTTCATGGCATTAGAAGATAGTTCTTCAGTACATATGGTGTACCAGGTTTCCAAACTCTGTCTTGTGTTGACAAAGATAGATAGGATGTGGTACTTGCTCTGGAGGTTTCTGTAGAAGGGAGGTAGATGTAAACTAGTAGGTAAATAAAACATAGTGTGCAGATTGCACTTCTAGAAATGGACGCAGAGAGCTGCAGGAGAAGCCCTGAGCCCAGATAGGAGAATCAGGAAGGCTTGATGGGGAAGGGTTTATATTGAGCTTGGATCTTGAAGGATGAGTAGGTGTTAAAGTTGATCTGGGGTAAGCTCTAAGATTCTGCATTTCTAAGAACCTCAAAAGGCTATGAAGGAAACTTACAGGATATCATAATGTTACCAGAGCCCAATAAGGGGGCTTGACTTCTTTGGGAATTCCTGGGAGACTGCTGTAAGGAAGCTGAATTTGAACTAAACTCTGAAGGGTCATTACGAGTTGACTAGGTCAGGGAAAAAAAGGGAAAAAGGAGAAAGGGAGAAAGCATTTCAGCATTTTATACACAGACATGAATGTTGCTATACAGATTTGCCATTCCGGCCTGTTTTGCTTCCATTATGATAGAATAAAAGAATGAATAGTTGAGAGTTTTAATTTTCCTGACACCAGGTAATAGGAGATTGGTAAGTATGGGGTGGATTATTTGGAGAGATCGTGTACAAATTATGATTAGGTCATGAAAGTAAGTATTCGTGTAACATACATTGGGTAAATGGAATTCTAAAAGCATGAAAGGAAAATGAATTTCAGGCTATTATACTACATTTTATGGCACCAAAAATTTCCATCATGACATTGTGGAGATATAGGAGGAAATGGAGATTCAAGCTCTCACATGTCACCATATTTTATGTATGGGCACAATGCGTACTATGAAATTCAGCCATATCTCTTCTCATTTCAGAACTCTAAGCCAGCCCCACATTCTTAAAAGACTCTTCAGTGTCTGAAGAGAAGAAAGTTTTGAACCTATTTTTTCATTCTACTGTAGGGCTTTTGAAAACAGGGTAAAAAGTCAAGATATATTAGTTTTCTAGAGCTTCCATAACAAGTGCCACAGACTGGCTGGCTTAAACAACAGAAATTTATTTTTTCACAATTCTGGAGGCTAAAAGTCTGAGCTCAAGGTGTAAACAGGGTTGATTTATCCTGAAGTCTCTCTTCCTGCCTTGTACATGGCCATGTTCTTCTGGTTTCTTCATATGGCCTTTCTTCTGTGTATCTCTGTGTTCTCAACTCCTTTTCTTACAAAGACACTGGCCTTATTAGATTAAGGCTCACCCATATGACCTCATTTTTCCTTGATTGCCTTAAATGCCCTACCTGTACATACAGTCACATTCTGAAGCACTGGGGGTCAGGACTTCACATACATTTTTTAGGGAGGGCACAGTTTAGCTTATAACACCAGAGGAATTTTGAACATAAATCCGCCATCAAATATTACTATAAAATACTATATATATATGTTATGATAATTACTATATATTCCTGAACTGAAGTCTAGTGACTGTCACAGTACACTGAGTGACACTGAACGTTGCTCTAAATGAATGCAACCCAGACATAGATTCATGGTTGGCTTTCATGTGCTCTTCTAACAACATAACTCAGCATTTTTTTTTTTTCTGGGATTTCTTAAAGTCACCTCTCAGTTAGGGCCAAGTGAGCCCACAGGGCTTAGGAAGAAATCATTCACCAAATAAAATGGGAATTATGTGAAGAAGAGCTAAGTTTATGTAGAAAACATGCCACTTTGATTTTTTTTTTTTTTTTTTTTTAATGAGATGGAGTCTTACTCTGTCACTCAGGCTGGAGTGTAGTGATATGATCTCGACTCACTGCAACCTGCAACCTCTGCCTCCCGGGATCAAGCATTCTCCTGCCTTAGCCTCCTGAGTATCTGGGATTACAGGTGCATGCCACCACACCTGGCTAATTTTTATATTTTTCACAGAGATGGAGTTTCACCAGGTTGGCCAGGCTGGTCTTGAACTCCTGACCTCAAGTGATCCACCCACCTCGGCCTCCCACTTACAATTTTTAATTCATACACCTATGAATATACTTGATTTAAAAAGTCAAAAAAGATGAGATTCATGGCCGAAGTATGCCTGTTACGTTCTTAAATGTGATTAAAAATTGGGCTGGCTTACTGACAAATGTAGTACAATTCACAAGGCAAATGCAGTGTTTGGCCCCTGCTATAAGGGAGGTGTACGGATGGCTGCCCTCAGTGGGATACTTTCTGTAGCCTTGTAAAAGCCATTATTATCCTATAGAACCAGCAAGACCAAACTTTCATAATCTTTATGAAAATCTCAGCATCCTTGGTGTATTAGCCTAGCGACAGTCTGATGCTCTGTCACATACTTCTGTTCTGGCTGTCCAGCCTTAACATAGATAATGGTTAGTTCACTGGAGTACCAGTCTGTTCTGGTGGCTGTAACAAAAGACTAGGTGGCTTAAACAACAGAAATTTATTTTTTCACAGATCAGGGTGACGGCATGGTCAAGTTCTGGTGAGGGCTTTCTTCCTGACTTGTAAATGGCCGCCTTGTTGCTGTGTCTGCATGTGGCCTTTCCTCTGTGCAACCATGAGAGTGAGAGTGCATGAGAGAGAGAGCATATGCTTTCTGAAGTCTCTTCCTCTTCTTATTAGGATACAAATCTTACTGTATTAGGGTCTACCATTATGATCTCATTTAACCTTATTTACCTCCTAAAGACCCTTACTCCAGATAAAGTCTCATTAGGGGTTAGTGCTACAACATATGAATTTTGGAGGAGATGCAATTCAGTCCACAGCAACCACTATCCATTTGTTAAGACAGTAGTAAATGCAAGATGCTGGACTAGGTACTGAACTCTACAATGTAAGGTATCCAGGAAGCAGGCAAGCCTAATATGTTAGACTGATGTTTAAATATAATAATGTCCATAATTTTATATGTAATATTATGTAAAATCCTATGGGTTATTGCTCAACATATTTAATGAAGTGTTGATATTTGGCTCAAACTCCTTTTTCTAAGAAATAACTGTCTCAAATAATCCAGCTGTTACGGTGGCAGTGGTAGAGGTCTGGATTATGGAGAACATGTTTACAAAAGCTACTTCTGTGTTCCAGTAATATGGGTTACCAAGATGGCAACAAGAAGATTGAAGGATGTTAATTGAGCTACATCACACTTTATATGTGCTTAATTGCCCACTTGTATTAGTTTTCAAGGGCTGCTGTAACAAAGTACCACAAAATGGATGGCTAAAAATACAACAGAATTTGATTCTATTATGGTACTGCAAGCTAGAAGTGTGAAATCAAGACTTTGGCAAGGCAATGATCCCTCTAAACTCTTGAGGGGAATCCTTCCTTGCTTCTTCATCAATTCAGGTCATATACAGGTAATCCTTGGGATTCCTTAGCCTGTAAATGCATCATTCCAATTTTTGCCTTCATTATCACATAGCATTCTCTGTGTGTCTTTGTTTTCTCAGGACCGCCTTCTTATAAGGACATTAGTCATACTGGATTGGGGTCCTCCCTACTCCAGGATGATCTCATTTTAGCTTAACTAATTACATCTGCAACCGTGTTTCCAAACAGTGTTACATTCTGAGGTATGGAGAGTTAGGATTTCAACATAACTCTTGGCAGTGGTGGTACAATTCAACCTATAATACTTCTGAAAGAGAAAATACTTTCAGAATCATTTTTGAAGATGGGAATATTTTTTGTTTTGACAGAAATAATGCAGGATATAACTACATATTTTCCAAACCCTTACTAAAAATGTCTAGATAAAAATACTTAAGTACTAAAGTACTAACAGTTAAACTAAAAATGAAATTCAAAGAACTTTTTTGCTACTGTAATAGGACATTTATAAATCCAAATCAATTTATTCCTGTTGATATTTCTTTTATTTTCTTTCTTGGAGACAGGGTCTTGCTCTGTTGCCCAGGCTGGAGTGTAGTGGCGTGATCTCAGCTTACTGCAACCTTTGACCCCATAGTCCCAGAGTAGCTGGGACTACAGGTGCACACCACCACACCCGGCTAATTTTTGTATTTTTGTAGAGACAGGGTTTCACCATGTTTCCCAGGCTGATCTTGAACTCCTAGGCTCAAGCAATCCACCTGCCTTGGGTTCCCAAATTGTTGGAATTACAGGCATAAACTACCATACCTGGCCCCTGTTGATAATTTCAACATTAAATTTATGTTTTATACAATGTAATTATGAAGAACAATTATTTACAAAAGTAGTGCCTTATTTTACATATTCTTGTAAGTCCATAACATATTAATTTTTAAGAATCAGATTGTCAAATATCTTTAGATATACTGTTGCAAGTTTGGGATTGAATAACTTTTGGAAATTATTTGCATCTGCCATATAGGAGGTCAGATGTGAACAAAGTGAATAATTCAATTGCTATTAATTTTTGAATTGTATTGCTCTGGGGCCATAAAGCATAGTTCTTAATTCTTGTAAATCAGAGTTACAGATTTTAAAAAGTCAATCAAATATTAAGATTTTACTTTCAAAGTGATACTGTATTCCCACACGTTAATGAATAGAATGCTTGCCTCATACATAATTATTTGTTTTAATTTTCCTTTGGAATAAAAAAGATGCAACAATATTGGCAAATTCCTTTTGTTCTACATGTAGTGATTGTGCATTTTACATCTCGTTACATAATTCTGCCCAGTGAATGATGTAATTGGGAGTACAAAGTACCTGCTCTGCTGGGCATAATTTATACTCATTATGCAGGTTTACAAAAGCTATGGAAGAAACTAAAAAGTAAGAGAGATCACCAGTGGCATTACATTTTTGTGACAGAAAGAGGCATCATAGGCTGTAGCTGAAAATCCCAACATTAGAAGATTTGTGAGTGCACCTGGGGTAGCAGGGAATGTCTGTATCACTGCATCAGTATTCAGAATGATACTTTTTATATCATTAATTCTTATAATACTCCAGAAATTAGAATGTGTAGAATTTACAAATCTGATTCATGTGTAACAGTAATAAATGAACTTTGAACATGTCTCTCAATATTTATATAACACAAACAAAACCATGAAAAATACCCTTAGATGAAAATACAGGTAACCTGAAACTGCTTCTCCTAAGTCCCACGGGAGTAAAGAAGACCACAAATATAATATTTCTCTTGCCTATCATATAATTCTCATAAACGTAGTTCAATTAGACTGGCCACAAAAGGACAGTTTTAGAAGAGAAGATGTTTATAGATTTTGATGAAAGCTGTGACAGTATAGATAGGAGTCACTCTGGGTGGTCAAGCTGCATTTCAAAATGTGTAAGGAGTAGTCAAGGACATAAGACACCAAATTTCTTTCACAGTTGTTGATTGATGAGAAATGTGTGACTTCTTGGGCAATCTTCAGAAAATAATGAAAATGTTTCTTAAGTAACTGGAAGAGTACTATATATAGAAAATATATAAGGTATTCCTGGAGAATTTTTAAACTTAACATCTCAATTTGTCTTCTAATAGTAACAGAACAGAGAACTCTATATACTAACTCTGTAGAACATTTCCAAGTATTACTCCTTAGGCCCTTTTCCTTCTTTCCTTCCTCCTTCCCTTCCTTCCCTTCTTTCCCTTCCTTCCCTTCTTTCCCTTCCTTCCCTTCCTTCCCTTCCTTCCCTTCCTTCCTCCTCCCTCCTCCATCCCTCCCTTCCTTCCTCCCTCCCTCTGTCCCTCCCTTCCTCTCTTCCTTCTTCCTTTCTTCTTCCTCTTCTTCTGTTTTTGTCTGTCTTCCCAACCAAAAAGTCAGTTCTATAAAAGGAAGATAACTTTTTTGAAAGCTTTAAGCTTAAAGATGAATAAGAGTTAATTAAAGAGAAGAATATATAGACAGAGGAACAGCTTTGCATTGTCCCTGGTACATACAGCAGTTCAGTGAAAATACATGTGGCTGCAACCAGGAGAACAAGAGAACAAGGAGACAACCAGACATTTAAGAATTATTAAAGAATTTTGCCTTTGACTTAAGAGGCATGAGAAGACACTAAATTATTTTGAGCCATGAGTACTGAAGGAGACGATGATACTTACAATTTGAAAATGATTGCTTTGGCTGTGGTGTGGAGAACAGATTGGAGGGAGTCAGTCGTGTGCTTTCATCCAAATGACCAAAGAAAAATGTGTCTATAGTAACAGCAAGTTTTCAGACACTACTTACATTGAGACCATAAGATAGAATTCTTGTAATACATGGTGTATCTCCTAAGACACAGCATCTAGCTATTTTAATTTCCCCCACAATGTTCAAATAAGGTCTTGAATCAAACATATGAAGGCATATCATTGGGGAATAAATAGACTGGAAATTCCAAATGTCTTTGCCATTGGCCTCTTTCCCATTAAATAAATAAATACTTTACGTTACGATCCAGATTTCCATAGAAGCTTCATAATTCATAAAGGAAAGACAGACTGTTTCCCCAGTAACCTCTGTGTTTCTATGTAGCGTACATACAGAACCACAGTTGGGGTTTTTATTTTTATTAAGGCAAGCTACTAGAAGCAGTCCTATTTGATGCCTATCTCTTAGGAGCCAATGTTTCAAAATTAGTTCTAAACCTAAAGGAGTAGAGTGAAAGCCACAGTTAAACCCAAATATCAGCAGAGAAGACTGTTGCGGAAATGTTTTGAAAACTCACTCCTATGTTGCATATAATAAACAGGATTTCAACATGTAGTCCATCATATAAGTTGAGTATTTTGTTTGCTTTGGAAACAAACTGACCTCTGTGTTATGGTCTACAGTTTTGATTCTCTGGATAATAATCCTTTGCTTTGATTTTTCTGGGCTTCTTTTCAGCATTTCAAAGAAATTGTAAAGTCAGCCACAGGCCTAGAAGGACTGTGAGGTTCTTGGAAAATTATAGTGTCTAAATTCATCTGATTATTATAGCCTCCCAGCTTGCTTCAGATGCTCAGCCCTGGAGGGAGAGTTTAACTCTGTCTGCTTTCTGATTAGAGTCATTCATAAGCATGTTACATGGGATGCTGGAGATTTATGTTCATGGACTTCAGTATTCCCAAGTGACCACTCTATGACATATTTTTAACCCTTTGTGACTGTTTTCAAAATTAAGAATTTGATCTTACTTTTCATATAATCATTATTTTTTATTTGTATACTGCCAGGCTGTGTACACAGTTTTATGAATATTTTAATTAGAGATGGGAACTTGTCTTCATAGGCAATAGTCCTTGACAGAGACCTTTGAGTTCCAGAGAGTTATGGAATATTTCAAAGTTTTAATGAGCCCTGGTTTAAACAAAGATACAGTTTGAAATCATATTATAGTTTAAACAAAAATTCTATGTAGTAATAGACCTTGAATAAATTATGTATTATTTACCCCTAAGTTCTAAAAGAATATAATGTGGCCTGACTTCTAAAGACACCAGGTCATATTGGGAATATTGCTATTTTAATTTTACTGCTTAATAATGAATGTGGTGTGTTTTAATATTTATGTTTTTTTGTCCATTTCATCAATTTTCTTTCATCTCAAGGTATTATTATTGGTAGGCAATTGCTAACAAATTAAGGAGAAGAGACTTGTTTTTAAGTAAATTTTTTATGTTCTTTGCTAAGTTTCTTTTCTCCCTCTTGTCTCCTTTCTATTTTTTATGGTTTACTGTGGAATCTTATCTTTTTTTAATGCCGTACTCCTCAAGTTGAAGGTCAGAGGCCCTTTCATAATGCTCAAAAAGAAAACAGATTTCTGTTAAGAACTACTTTTATTTGCACCAAGATAATGGGGTCTCTGTCCATGTTGCAAACAATGAGAATTCCTTGAGATGTTTAAAAGACACATTTATGAACACAGGACACATTGTTGGCTTTTAAGTGTTGTTTTCAAGTTGTGAATGTTGAATAAGATAGCCAGAAGATCACATACCATTAGCATGATGAGTGCTAGGGAGACTTGTATCAAAGCACGGGGGCAGTCAGGGAGAATGAGTGTCAGAAAAGAGGAATGATATGACCAAGGCTCCCTTCTGGAACCCGTAGGAGAGTTCTGGAACGCATCCAATAAAATGGGCATTTCACAGTGGTCAAATCAGAAGTATGCTGCAGTGAAAGCATCTTCCCCTGAGCCACAATGTATCAGCTGTGGATTTTTCTCTTGCTACCTTGTGATGATCATATTTCCTAGGATGAAACAGTAGGTCATCACTGCCATAAATTCCTAAAATCATAGGAGTAGTAATGATCTTCAGAGTTCTTCTAGTTGCTAGTCTCCCTGCTAAATTGGATCCCATAATCATGGCCCAACAATTGTTTTATTGCATTCATAAAGTTGTAAAGATGAAAGCTTACCAGAGGCTAACTTTTTTAAGACTATAAAGCATTGTAGTTAAAGTCTTACTACAGTTTGACCCAGTCATGCCAGTGGTTATTCAGATTTTTTAAATTTGTTTTCTGTTGAGGTAGTGGTTACCAATTCTTCCTTTTTTTAGGTCTAGACTATTAATACTAAACCAGACTACCAAGACATGTGACCTTTTAGTAACTTCAGCTCCCAAATGAGGAATGGATTATTGATTTTTCTTGTAGAAAATAAAAGTTAAAACTGCTTCATTGAAATCTTGTATCCTTTAGCTAGGCCTGGTGGCTTATGCCAGTAATCTCAGCCACTTGAGAGCTGAGGTGAAAGGATGGCTTGAGATCAGGAGTTCAAGGCTATCCTGGGCAACACAGCAAGACCCCATCTGTAAAATAATAATAATAAATAACTTAGGCATGGTGGCATGTGCCTGTAGTCTTAGCTACTCAGGAGGCTGAGGCAGGAAATTGCCTGAGCCCAGGAGTTTGAGGCTGCACTGAGCTATGATCACATCACTGCATTTCAGCCTGGGCAACAGAGCGAGACCCTGACTCTAAACAAATAAAAGAAAAAGAAATAATATCTTTTTATAGGCTCTGTGTTGACAATAAATCTTTGCTAATAGACGTATCAATCCTTGCCAATTCAAACGGTAGAGATACATTATATTCTTAATAGTTTTGAGAATGATATTGAATTCATATCCCTCAATAAGGAAGAGTGTGGTTTGGAACAGTTTGCAGGTATTGATTGTAAGTCCCAACCGTACCCAGGGCAAGTTATTTATTTATTTATTTATGAGACAGAGTCTCACTCTGTCGCCCAGGCTGGAATGCAATGGTGCCACCTCGCTCGGCTCACTGCAACCTCTACCTCCCAGGCTCAAGCAATTCTCCTGCCTCAGCCTTCCAAGTAGCTGGGACTACAGGTGTGTGCCACCACGCCTGGCTAATTTTTGTTCTTTTAGTAGAGACAGGGTTTCACCATATTGGCCAGGCTGGTCTCAATCTCCTGACCTTGTGATCCACCCACCTTGGCCTCCCAAAGTGCTGGAATTACAGGTGTGAGCCACCACACCCAGCCAAGCCTTTGCTTCTTAATATATAAAATGGATATGATGTTTTTCACTTTGTATAATTATTTTGAGGAAGAAAGGAACTATACCCCTAAGATACCTAATAAGCCCTTGATAAATCATACCCAGGCTTCACCTCTTCCTGCTTCTTCACTTCAATGGAAGGATAAATATTTCTATTCCAAAGTGGTAGATTTTATTTACCTTGGCTGGTAGATGTTATGCTTACGACACTGTTGAAATGCTGTTATTACCTCTTTGAAAGTATCTCCTGTCATTTAGGAGAAACACCTTTTTACTTTTCAACAGTTTAATATTATATTTAAATTGATGTGTTGTCTGTCCCATAAAGGCCAGGATATACTGGAGACTGTCACCGACATAAAGTTCGAAACGTTATCTATGACTTTATTCCATATTATTATGGGCTTTTTTGTAGCCTTTCAAGGTCATTGTTATTTTTTTGATCTGTTTAAAAAGCTATCATTTAAAAGATATGCTTTAAAAAGCTTCATTTTGAATTAAAACAATGAGATGGAGACTGGGTGTGGTGGCTCACGCCTGTAATCCCCACACTTTGGGAGGCTGAGGTGGGAAGATCACCTGAGCCCGGAAGTTGAGACCAGCCTGGGCAGCAGAGTGAAACCCTGTCTGTACAAAACATTAAAAATAAATTAGCTGGGTGTGCTAGTGTGCACCCGTAGTCCCAGCTACTCAGGAGGCTGAGGCTGGAGAATCAATCATTGGAGCCTGGGAGGTTGAGGCTGCAGTGAGCTGAGATCCTGCCACTGTACTTCAGCCCAGGCAACAAAGCAAGACTCAGTCTCACAAAACAAACAAAACACCAGACAACAACAAAACAAAACAATGAGATGGTTCATGTTTTCTTCTGCCTCTTGCCCTTTTTGTTTCAGAAGTCCTTTCTAGGAATGCTCTCCTACCTCAAAGAGATAGCTTTGCGTAGCTGAATAGCTCAATAATAATATGAGCTCACCATCAACATTTATTGCTCCCAAAATGTTTGTATTCTGTACTATAGTGATAGATGAATGATATTTTGTTGAGATACCATAAATGGTAATACATATGCTTTACATAGTTCAATTGACTTTATGAAAAGCTTTAATTTGATCCTGAAAATGGGAAGGTGATGCATGAAATTGCTGAGTATAGTCCTATCAGGACCATCTGATCTATGGTTATTTGCTTATAGTAAACATCATAGGGGTATCTTTCTGAATATTTTCTACTACAGGCATTTTAATACACTACACATTTGGAGCCACAGTTTCATTGCAGTGACTACACATCTTGGAAAAAAGTAACGCTTTGCCTGAGATGTATTTATTGACTACGGGACAATTTTTATGTAGAGTCATGACTATGACAGATAGTAAACAAACCAATAAAACTGACCTCCAGCAATTTACATGCACCTTTGTGAGGCTGGAGGGAAGAACCTTGGATTTATTATATACCTCTTTTTATCACAAAGTTATAATTATATTGGTGTAGGAGATAGTCACAGGGCTCCAAACGGAAAGTTATTCAATATCAGTACAGTCAGATCACGGAAGGCTTCTGTCATTTCACTGACGTTAAATCCTGTAAGTATACCTGGAAGCAAATTTAAATCTTTGGCCTTTCTTAGTTATTCAGTTACTTGTTTTATTATTCATTCATGTTTCTTTCACCTGTTCAAATAAGTTGGGCTTTATGTAACTTTAAAAAGCAGAATATATGC
Organism: Ateles fusciceps; assembly: GCA_036589455.1. Taxonomy (NCBI): domain Eukaryota; kingdom Metazoa; phylum Chordata; class Mammalia; order Primates; family Atelidae; genus Ateles; species Ateles fusciceps. Next base: position 1,941,505 of record JAZHEH010002950.1, read on the forward strand.
AGAGCTTATTATAGCAATATTTTTGGAAGTGTTATTTATTAAATTCAGCTTTCCTCAGCACTTTCTTTTAAATTTTACTTTGGATTATTATATCCAGATTCTTTGTCTTTTTCTTTCTTGCTCTTGCTTTCTCAACCTTTATCTCTCTCCCTCTTGTCTCTGTTTCTCTGTGTATTCCATACCCCACCTATTTTATTTTAAGGTGAAAGCATATTTTTTAGACTATTCTTATGTAAAAACAATTCAGTAATTCATTTTAAATGAGAGCTTTTAGGACAGCTGAAATATATTCAGAGGGATTTTGTTGGAGGATGTTAAGCAAGTGGACTTGATATTTATCTCCATGCAGGCTCTGCTACTTGAGCAAGGTTTGGTGAACTAATGACTGAATGTCATCAAATCTTAGCCCTCTCACCTGCTAAATGAAAATAACCTGCTTCATATGGTTTTTATAACAGTCAAATGAGATAATGCAAGAAAGGCAGCTAGCTTGGTAGATGGCTCATAGTAGGCACTACAAAGTGTTAGCTATGATATGCTGTAAATGGATAACGACATTAACATGTTTTATTATCAATAAATGACATGTTAAAATTCTAAAAACTATTTAAATGAAATCTATTTTCTCTTAATAAATGTAAGTTTATTGGATTTAATCCTCTCCATAAAACTTAGTTTGGAGACTCTGTTTTAAAAATGCTCGGTCCACTTAACAGAAACTATATACCATGTATTTTCATATTTAAGTGTTAAAGTGGCAACTCTACATCAAGGAATTATTTTCAGCAGACTGCATTGTCTCCCTTTTGTAGTTCTTTCCTATGAATCTTCCTAATATCACAAAGATGAAATATGAACATATGGCTGAAAGTAAGAAATCGGCAACAAGGTCCCACATTCAGAAGATTGCAGCTGGAAGTATTTTTCCTTTTGCTTCCATTTCATCAAGTTATTTAACTCGAGAAAATGTTTATGAATGTGAATTTGTTTTTTAAATTATGCATAATTTTCATCTCAGTGCCACTACTTGACTTGGAAAGTTTTATATAGCTGGCAGTTTTGGTAGTTTTATTATTGCAGACTGACCTGTAAGATTCAAATTTTTCCTCTCCATAGTATAAACACCATCCCACGTCTCAAAATTAGGCAGCTGGTGCTTGTTTGTAAACCAAGGAAGGGAGGGCCTCCTCTGTTATTTTCTACCAAACCTATGCAAAGTTTTACTGTCATCCCTGATGAAATATTTTTAAGTGCATGCTTTAGGTTAGGTCTTGTCATGCATATTGTACTATTTAAATATTATAAGAATCCTGTGTGATAGGTATTATTTCTCTCATTTTTATAAATGACTCGAGTTTCAGTTTAAGTGACTATCCTACTATCACACAGTTGTTAAGTAGCAAAGCTGGAATTCAAACCCATGTCCATCTGACTTCAAAACATATTCTCTTTCGATTCCACCATGCTGTGCCTATACTTTTAAGTGAAATATCATAAATATCCTGGATCAAAGAAGAATCTCTGTATTGGAAGAAACACTTGACTTATTGAACAGAGTTTCAGATGAACATACCCATTTAAATGCATTTACATCTTGCTTAAAGGCAGTACTTTCTGAGGAAACTGAAAATAAGCAATTAGATTTAATTCACTTGTAGGTGTACACCTAAGGCCATACCTACACCAGCTAAATAAATGGAGATTTTAGTATCTTCACCAGGGAGCAGTAATATCTGTGTTGCCATTTTAGGAAATGTATAATCTTACAATATATTTCCATTTAAAACAGTATAGCAGATTAAATTCATTTCAGCACTGTATATCTCACATTACTATTTTATTGCAGTATTGTAATGACTTTATCTGCCTCAGTATAACATCTGAATCTTATAAAAAGGAACAGATGAGAAAATGGACACCAAATACCATTTAAATCACCTTCATTTTGAATACATTGCTAATTTTTTAAAATGTAAATTATTTTTCCAGAAATAAACCAATATTTGAAGATGAATAATGAGTATTATTGATAAGTCTTGGTATATATGGGAAAATGAGTAAAATAATAGATATTGTTACAAATTACTTTTTCGGGTTCACCAGAAATAAAACTAGACTCCAAAGAGGAAATACTTTGTTATTTATGCAATTAATAATTTTTATATATAAAATAGTTATTTTGCTAGCTTTGTAATTAATTTATTGATGATAGTACAAATATTATAGTTAATGTTCTACACATACACAATACATAATACATATTTAAAAGAGAAATTCAATCTCGTTAATTTTTATTTCTTTGGTGAATTGGATAATTAGATATTCAGTAATATTTGTCTCCTTTCAATTGCATAAAACCTGAGGTGATAGATTTTATATTTGCTTCAGTTGTTGATTACTTTTATCTGTAGTGAGATGTATTAAATACTTTTGGTTTGCTTTGTTTTGATAATTATAAGTTACTAGTTTAAGGGCTCTCAAGTTTCTGAATCCATATTCTCTCTTTTTTTTTTTGAGACGGAGTCTTGCTCTGTTGCCAGGCTGGAGTGCAGTGGCACAGTCTCGGCTCACTGTAATCTCCACCTCCTGGGTTCAAGTGATTCTTCCACGTCAGCCTTCCGAGTAGCTGGGAATACAGGCGCATGCCAAATGCCTAGCTAATTTTTGTATTTTTAGTAGAGACGGGGTTTCACCATGTTGGCCAGGATGGTCTAAATCTCTTGACCTCGTGATCCACCCACCTCGGCCTCCCAAAGTGCTGGGATTACAGGTGTGAGCCACTGCGCCCAGCTGAATTCATATTCTTAACTGAAATATTTATATTTGACCCTTGAATAATACAAGTTTGAACTACATGGGTTCCAGAATTTTTTTTCAGTAAATACAGTTGGCTCCTCCCTATCAGTGAGTTCCTTCTTCACAACCAAATGTGTACTGAAAATACAGCATTGGGCTGGTTGACTTTTTGTATCCACAGGTTCTTCAGGGCCTACTGTGGGACTTGAATGTGTGTGGATTTTGGTATTCTGCAAGAGGTCCTGGAACGTATACCCCCCATGGACACAGAGGGATAATTATAAATTCACATGCAGCTGTAAGAAATAGTCCAAAGAGATGCCTTGTACACTTTGCCAAGTTACCTGTGATGGTTATCAGTTTGTAAAACTGTGGTATAATATCACAACCAAAATAGTGACATTGATACCACATACTTATTCTAATTTTTTCAGCTTTGCTTATACTTGTTTGTCTATGAGTGTGTGTGAATATATGTGCATATTGAATATGTAATTTTTAAAATAACTTTCTGTCCTCAGGAAGTCAGGGGGGGTCATTAAGTTGTTACTAGTATCCAAAAAGATGTTTACTTGCTGTTTAAAGTGAACATTGAAATGTATAATTAAAGGCAATACCAGATCTTAGTGGTATTAATAGACCGTTTAGTTCGATTTGTATTTCCACGATGAGAAGTGAAATGAAAAGCTCCTGGATTAAAGCTCTCTGAAGAATTTGCTTCTATCTCCTTTTAAGAGACGGGAAATATAAGGCTGGGCATAGTGGCTCACTCCTGTAATCTCAGCATTTTGGGAGGCCAACGTGGGTGGATGGCTTGAGTCCAGGAGTTTGAGCCCAGCCTGGGCAATGCAATGAAACTCCATCTCTACAGAAGTTACAAAAAATTAGCCTGACTTGGTGGTCCACACTTGTGGTCCAGCTACTCAGGAGGCTGAGGCAGGAGGATCACTTGAGTGCAGAGGGTAGAGGTGACAGCGAGCCCATCGTAACATAGAATCATAAATTTAGTAGCCCAGGGAAACTTAATAATATGGGTTCTTCCTGAATCAATATGGATTACATAAACTCAATTTCACTCTTTTTAGAAATCATTTTCTTATATATTTGTGAGAAATTAAACTAATTAGAAGAGTCTTAAAAAGGATCTTTAGTTTTCTGATTTTTAAGTGACATATCTTTTCTTTCATTTGTTACTTTCATGTCACCTTCTCATGTATAATTTAAATCATCCTATATATTTTTGCAAATACTATCTTTCTTCCTTCTGTCCCTCCATCCCTTCCTTCTTGTGTGTATTCAAGTAGTATTTATTAAATCCTTCACTTTATTCCAGGTATCATATTGTATCTTAGGAACAACTTATTATTAGACATGATGTTTTCCTTCATGAACCACATAACTGTATAGTTGGCCAGACATTAACATTGACATTAGTCAGGCATACACACACATCCACACACACGCATGCTACAGTGTGGTAGATATTCTGACGGACATTAGTGGGAAGGTAAATGGAAGACATGAACAATTCTAACTGAAGGTAGCTGGTTATCAAAAGGCATTTTGGAGACCTGCCTCTTGCTGTCATTTTGTTAATACTGTACAAACTATTTCCATATCATGTGTTCTAAAACTAGGAGACTTTAGTATTCTCAAATTAGTAAAATGCGGAAATAAAATAAAATGTTACAAAATAAATTTCTTAGTAATAGGATCACAAAAGCCTTAGCAGAATGAACAATTTGGAGAATGGTCAGTTCTAGTATGGGTGTTAGAATATTTGTAAAATAAATGAAGATTTGTCAGCTTCATTTCAGTAGAATACGTTTACAACTAACAATACTCTTCATGAGGTCGAGTGGGCATTGCCATGATTTGTAATTGGAGTCTGCTTTACCCTGCCCTAATGATGTCAGCTTTTTCTTCCCTTGTAATTGATTGTGTGTATGTAAATTAATTTCTCTTAAGTGCTTTAGAATTTATTAAGTAGTTTCATTTCAGATCTTGTTTACATTATTCTCTTGCTTCTACCTCCTGTTTCAAACCTCATCTCTGGCCCTACCACCTTGATAATAATTTCATATAACGAAGCTGAAAATGCAAAGGTTTTAGTGTAATTTAATGCTCTGGAGAAAAGGAGTTCTAATGGTTCATGTAGCTATGATTAAATATGAAGATGGAAGTGTTGGCTTCTTCATGGACACAAGTTAGGTTTGCACTGTTGATTTAATAATCTTCAGCTGAGCAAAATTACTTATGGAAAGTGATCCCCAAATGCAAGATGATTACAAGGCCAGAAGCGAAAGTGGTGTTCATTACATGTTTGTTCAGCAAATGAATAAATAAATGGAGTGGTGAGAACTAAATTCCACAGTTCGTACACAGCTTGTTCACAGAACCATCTTTTTTTTAACATATCATGAGTTAATAGTAAGTAATGGTAAATACATTGATTGTGTAGTTGATTTGCTTTTACTTTGTTGGCTTTGAGAATTCAAAAGGGGCAGATTAATAATATGCTTTAAAAATGTTATTTTTTTCTGAGGATATGCTTTTTTTTAGGTTTAACCTCCTTGGTTTAGAAGCTCAAATAGTTAGAATGACAAAAATCATGATGATGATGATGATGATAATATCTGCATTTCCACAGGATTCTGACTAAGGAATAACCTTTGATTTTGATAGAGATATTTATAAATGTGAGGAGATATAGTAATTAATATTTTTGAGAAAATAGTGGAGAAATTGCCTGTTTATATTTGAAACACTACCAATTTTCCCATCAAGAAATTAAGATTGTCCCTAGCTTTTTAATGTAATTATTCGTTATACATTTAATCATTGTTATTTGGTCTATCAGTGTTTGTTCAGAATTTCTGTGTTTTCCTAGTGGCCATCTCTCATGTAAGTGGGTGACTGTTGCTATACCTTATTCTTGATCAACTCTTCTCTCCCACATTGCGACTTACCTAATTGCATTAATTTGATTCCAAGTGTTCTATTGAATTAAAAAGAAAAGGGAGGTAATATATAAATCTACACTAAATAACTTAGAGAAAATAAGGACTATATTCTCAAAAACTTGAGATTGTGCTAATTAATAAAGATGGTTTTGCTTCCATTTTGTTGGCTTACCATAGGCATTAGTTTATTTCTTAATTGCTCTTCCTAAGTCTGTTGTGAAAGTGAGACCACATAGATAAAGAACTCAATATAATATTGGCCATATTATAAGTACTTAGTAAATGTCATAAGTTTTATCTTCGTTATTTTATAATTGAGAAGAATTGAGGAAGGCAATGGAAAAAAAATCTAATGACAGCCAGTAAGATGAATAAACAGTTGCCATTGTTTTCAATATGGTTGTGTGAGTATTTTTTTCCACTAATGTGTAAGTGCATTCCTTATTTTCTCCTTTCTGGAACTCTGTAATGTCAGGATAATGTCAGTGGAGCAGTTAATCCTGGTTATCTAGAAATGGAATGGGTGACCCACCTTTGATGTTGACCTTCATAGCCACATACCTCTGCCTGGCTTAGCTATAAAGTAGGAAGTACCAGTGTGGGCTGAATGACTCCATTACCTGAATCAGCTCTGGGATTCTGTTCCTGTTACTTTTGGATTCGGTATGATCTTTTATGCCTCCTTTTTTCTTCACCTTGAATGAAAGTGGTTCTAGGCGAAGGCTAGTACTAGATTGGCTAATTGTGATTATCAAGCAAATCTACATATTGAATGCAACTAGTCTTTATCCATATGTTTTATGTCCTTCTTTATTTATTCTCAATTATAAAATGCTAAGATAAAATTTATAACATGTCTTGAGTTCTTACTATGTGTGGAATGTTATACTGAGTCCTTTATCTATATGGTCTCATTTTCATGATGAACTTAGGAGAATCAGTTCGGAAATTAAATCGATACCATGGCAAGTAGCAACCAGTTGAAGGATCTACAGTGAGTATAAGCTCGTAGTGCTCAAGATAGTTAACAAAGTTTTTTCTAATATGATCTGAATTATTGAATCCCAGGAGTATATACTTCCCATTTTTAATGATTTATAAAACCAATGTAAAAATCTATAAAACTTACTTTGATAATGTCCCATATGTTTTCTCCTTATTATCTATATATGCAATAATTTCCCAGAATAAAAGTATCACAAGTTCCCTTATTTTTTGGCAGAGAGTGTTAGATTCATCATATCAGAAAATACAAAATTGGGACATTCATGTATTTGATGGAGGAGAAAATATTATGGATTGTTACTATAAATTGAAAGTAAGGTGCTCAAGCCTATGTTCTTTGCAATGGCAAATCATTATTTTGACTCTGGCTAAGAATTGTGCATAATGATTTCCATATTGCTATGCCTATTCGACTTTAACTCTACTCTTGCTATACGTATTCTACTTTAACTCTATTCTGAATAACTGATATTTAAGATAAACAATATAAAGAAATCAGAGACCGGGCTCAGTGGTTCACGCCTGTAATCCCAGCACTTTGGGAGGCCAAGGCAGGTGGATCACCTGAGGTCAGGAGTTTGAGACCAGCCTGGCAAACATGGTGAAACCCCATCTCTACTAAAAATATGAAAATTAGCCAGGCATGGTGGCAGGCACCTATAATCCCAGCTACTTGGGAGACTGAGGCAGGAGAATCGCTTGAACATGGGAGGCGGAGGTTGCAGTGAGCCAAGATCACAGCATTGCAATTCAGTCTGGGCAACAGTCTGAGAAACTGTCTCAAAAAAAAAAAAAAGAAAGAAAGAAAGAAACTAGAGTGGGTTTAAAAAATGCTATGCTTTACATTCATGGTTTTACTTAAATCAGTGAATATACAGAGGAAATCAGATGTAAGTTATTTATTAACATATTTTGGTAACTCATCTTTACATTTATACCTATCATTTCTTTAGAAATATAAAGACTTTTTGACAGATATACATAATTGCAAACCTAATTTCTGTCTTCTGATATTACTTATGAGCGTTTTTGGTGTTTGTAAGCCACATCTACCCATTTACATGGTGGAGTTTTACAAATATGCCTTAAATGTAATACCTTTTTGACTGTGTAAGTATTCTGAAATACAGTCATCAAACAATAAAAATGACTTTAACAATTTGAAGTTTTTTTGTGTTTTTTTTAAAGAAAAGCAGTTGACTTCTTGCTTCATATGGGTAATTTATATGATCGTGGTCATTTCTGGGTGTCTGATTCTGCTTTAAGGATCACACCATTAGTTCTGAATGTGCTCATTCAGAACTTCACCAAGTAAGTCATAGGAATAAGTGATGAAAAGAAATTCTTTTATTTTTAGGCACCATACACTGAGAGGACATGATAAATACACTCACCTCTCTGATCTTTAGTGCTGGAGGTAATAACTTTCAGGATCCTTATATTAATTTCAGGAGTTCATATGAAGCTATCAAAAAGAGCAAAGTACATTTTTCTAATAATAAGAATATTTTATAAGAGTAGTATAATTTAGGTTGAAAGCAATTTCAAAGACACTTTCCAATAATTTTTAGAGCATTTTGTTTAAAATTAACATATTTACAATATTGAACAACAGAAACTCCTACCATCAGTGATGATTTCATGGTCTTAAACTGTTTTTTACAACAAATTCCAGCCATTTGTTTCACCCAATTTGGCAGTGATTTTATCTCAAGGCAATATTCTCTCATTCATTAAATCTCTGCCTTACAATTTTATTTGTAACACAACAAATGGGTTAAATTCTCAAGTTAACATTCTATTTGTTCATTTTTTAAAGAGATTCTTTCTGATTTCTTAAAGAGATGGTGTATATTGCTTTGGTCCTTTGCCAGTCCTCCCTCTAGATGCCATTTCTGATTTCTCCCAGTTGCCTTAGGAGATTTTTTAACTTACTGGTAAAATTTTGTCTTTTTTTATTTTTATTTAGTTTTTATTTTTTTTTGATGTGTTACTGAAAAAAAAAATGTATGTTTTGTGGATTTGGAGTAGAGAGTTCTGTAAATGTTTATTAAGTTTACTTGTTCGAGGTCTAAGTTCAAGTCCCGGGTATCCTTGTTAACCTTCTGTCTCACTGATCTGTCCAATATTGACAATGTAATGTTAAAGTCTCCCACTATTATTGTGTGGGAGTCCAGGTCTCTTTGTAAGTCACCAAGAAGTTGCCCTATGTATCTGGGTGCTCCTATATTGGGTGCACATAGACTTAGGATCATTAGCTCTTCCCATTACATTGATCCCTCTACCATTATACAATGTCCTTCTTATCTCTTTTGGTTTCTATTACTTTAAAGTCTATTTTATCAGAGATGAGAATTGCAACTCCTGCTTTTTTTTTTTCTCTCTCCTTTTGGTTGGCAAATCTTCCTCCATCCCTTTGTTTTGAGTCTCTGTATATCCTTGCATGTGAGATGGGTCTGGATGCAGCTTACTGATGGGTTTTTTGGAAGGGCTGATACTGGTTGTTCCTTTCTGTATATGGAGCTTCTTTCAGAACCTCTTGTAAAGCAGGCCTGGTGGTAATGAAATCTCTGAGTACTTGCTTGTTTGTAAAAAAATTTATTTTTTCTTCACTTATGAAACTTAGTTTGGCTGGATATGAAATTCTGGGTTGAAAGTTCTTTTCTTTAAGGATGTTGAATATTGGCCCCCACTCTCTTCTGGCTTGTAGGGTTTCTGCTGAGAGATCTGCTGTGAGTCTGATAGGCTTCCCCTTGTGGGGTAACCTGACCTTTCTCTCTGGCCGCCCCCTAGTATTTTCTCCTTCGTTTCAACCCTGGTGAATCTAATGATTATGTGCCTTGGGGTTGCTCTTTTTGAGGAATATCTTTGTGGTGTTCTCTGTATTACCTGGAGTTGAGTATTGTCCTGCCTTGCTAGGTTAGGAAAGTTTTCCTGGATAATATCCTGGAAAATATTTTCCAGCTTGGATTCATTCTCTTTGTCACATTCAGGTACACCTATCAAACGTAGATTAGGTCTTTTCACATCGTCCCATATTTCTTGGAGACTTTGCTCTTTCCTTTTTACCCTTTTTTCTCTAATCTTGACTTCTCATTTTATTTAGTTAAGTTGGTCTTCGACCTCTGAAATCCTTTCTTCTGCTTGATTAATTCGACTGTTAAAACTTGTGCATACTTCGCGAAGTTCTCGTATTGTGTTTTTCAGCTCCATTAATTCGCTTATATTCCTTTCTAAATTGTCCATTCTCGTTAATATTTCGTCAAACCTTTTTTCAAGGTTCTTAGTTTCCTTGCATTGGGCTAGAACGTGTTCTTTTAGCTCACAGAAGTTTCTCATTATCCACCTTCTGTAGCCTGATTCTGTTGATTCCTCACATTCATTCTTGATCAGGCCTTGTTCAATTGGTGATGAGGCACTGCAATCCTCTGTAGGAGGAAAGGCATTCTGATTTCAGGTGTTTTCAGCCTTTTTGCGCTGGTTTCTTCCTATCTTTGTGGATTTATCCACCTGTCGTCTGTGTAACTGCTGACTTTGAGATTAGGTCTCTGAGTGGACGTCCAGCATGTTGGTGGTAAAGTTTTTTCTATTTCTTAATTTTCCTTCAGCGGACGCCCCTCCCCAACAGAGTTGGACCTTCCCAGGTTCAGCTGTGCTTGCTGTGAAACTCTCAATCCTCTAGCAGTTCCAACTGCTGTTTTTTTTGTTGTTGTTGGCGGTGGGGGGGGGTGACCAGCCTTCCCCTGCGATGACCCACTACACCGCTGAAACAGTGGCGTTAAGATTCGTGGCACTTTTCTGCCCGGGAATCTCCCAGTCTTGTTCCCTGCTTCAGTCCGCTTTTCAATCAGCTGAATGGGAGACTCTGCCTTCCCAGAGCTCCAAATGCCAACTAAAAGGGCACTCAGTCCCGTATACTCCGGACTGAGAACCGCCGCGCCGGGGCACCTGCAAAACGGCCTCGCTGGCCAAAAGAGTCACACTGGCGACCCGTGAGGCTCCTTCACCAGGAATCTCTTGGTCCGTGGGCAGTGAAAATTCGTCTGAAAATGTGGCGTCCACTCACTCTCTGCGCTTCCAGTGTCAGCTACAATCCTGAGCTGCTGCTAATCGGCCATCTTGGATCTCTCTCTCTGGTAAAATTTTGTCTTATACCTTCAGCAAACACTTGTTATGTTGGGTCATAATTATCTCACCATCATTAGAGTAACTCACATAAGGAAAAAGTCCACATTAGATTCATTTTACATCTTCAGTATTCAGCACTGTGACTGGCATTATAAATGTTTAACAAATACTTTTGAATGAGTAATTATGTTTTTAAGTGAAGTTCAGCTGGATATGATTTTATGAACAAAATAGTCCTGAAAACAATAATGCCTTCAGAAGTTTGATACCTGCTGGGCTATTGTAGGCCTATTGGTCACACCCCAAATAAGCATATGTAAGGATTCTCTGTTAGGGACCACTCCACAGAGAGAAACTATGCTCATGAGTAATAGTATCAGCCTTCCTTCCCTCCTTCTTCAATATCTGCCCTCTTTATATTCCATATTCATATTAGAAAGGGAAAGATCCAAGGCAAGTGAGAAAAAGGAGAGGAGAAGATAGAAGAACATATATATATATAGAACATATTTATAGTTAACTTAGTGAGTGTGCTGTATATGTGATATAGACATATTTTACAAGTTGAATAAGGCGAGGGCGTGAGATTTTCTAGTTTGTAATAGGTATGTAAATATTTGCATTGGGTCATTTCTGGAGAAAATATTATCAATACAAATGAAAAGATGGGGAGTCATTTTGGTGTCTTTTACACTTGGTATTCTTGGGAAGAAAAGCTCACAAATCCTTGCTCCTCTCCCTCCTTCCTTCCCTCCCTCCCTCCCTCCCTTCTTTCCTCCCTCCTTCCCTCCCTTCCTTCCTCCCTCCTTCCTTCCCTCCCTCCCTTATTCCTTCCCAACTCCCTCCCTCTCTCCATCTCTCCCCTCCCTCCCTCCCTTCCTTCCTTTATTTCTCTCTCTCTCTTTTAAAATGAGACAGGGGCTCACTCTTTTCCAGACTGGAGGGCAGTGGCACAATCACCACTCACTGTGGCCTCTAACTCCTTGGCTCGGAGATCCTCCAATCAGGGCCTCCCAGGTAGCAGGGACCACAGTCACAAGCCACCATGCCTGGCTAAGTCTTTGTATTTTTTTGTAGAGATATGGTCTCGCTATGTGACAATGCTGGTCTCAAACTTCTGAGCTCCCACAGTCCTCTTGCCCTGGCCTCACAAAGTGCTGGGATTACAGACATGAGCCATTGCACCCAGCCTAAATGTATCATTTCATTTCTTATGCTAGCAATGACATAACATAATGTCATTTAGTGCTTATTCTTCAGAGAAAATATTTAGTTGTTAAATATACTAAAATACAAAATTGGAAGTATGATTATCAGGTGGAGGGAGGGAACTCCATTGTCTTAAACCAATGAATCTTATTAGCTTTCTTCTTTCTGAAATTTTTGGGACAGAAATGTAAAATGTTTTGTGAACTCCGACACTCACATCATAAGCTTGCCACCCTTAGCCCTGTGATGCTTTCACAGTGTTTTGTTTGTTTAATCTTTCCTGCCACCTTACCTCCTTCAGAACTCGCCCTGTGGCCCTGTCCTTCAGGCACTTACATTCCGCTTTCCAAATTTACTGGCAGCTAATCTTATAAATGAATCACTCTAATGGCTGCTGATATGATACTGGGTTTGAGGTCAATCCTTTCACTTAGTTAAGTTGTTACATTTTTTTGAAAGAAGCAGTCTGATAAAATATGAAAGGGTCAGAAGACCAGGATTGGAGTCCTAGTAGCACTACTAATTTTATAACTTAAATCAGTCATTTTAGCTTTGAGCCCCAGCCCAATCAATACAATGATAAAAATTATACCTACTCTGTGTAATTCCTATAGCCCTACAAGGTACAAAGCATTGTGGCGATATCTGAAAAGTTGCATATAGGGAAATAGAAAATACGTACGGATTACTCTTATAAGGAAGAAAATGATGAAATGTGTTAGAGGTAAAAATCACATACTTTGAGAATTCAACGGGAGCAGTTACCTCTGAACTTCTGACAAGGAGAGGCTGTATGAATCAGGAAAATGTTCACCAGAGAATGGCAGATAGGCTTCAAGGGATAGCTAGGGTTTAGACAAAACGCTAATGATGGGTATTTCAAGAAATATACCACGCAGCTGAAGCCTTCAAAACACAGCAAGACTCAGAATGTACTACACTCAAAACACAGTATCAAGGAGTCTGCTTTTGGCAAAATACTTCTCATCAGTTATGTGTATGTAACTTATAAATATATGCAACTCTGAAGATATGCAATTGTTAATCAAAGACTCCAGAATGACCAGGAAATGACTGGAGAGTTCTTCAGCTTTAGGAATTACACTCTTGGAAGTATTTGCTGAAATGAATAATATTTTCAACAATATAAGTTTCAACTATAGAAATAAGCAACTTGTGCCAAATTATAGCCTGTAAGTTAGATCCTCCTATCGACTAAGGCATTTTCAAACTAAATAAATACATATTATGTTTGTTGAAGATGCGGTGTGTGACACAGTTAACACTTTAATACTGCATAGGACTTATTCTCTTAAATTCTGGGATCTGCATCACGGTTTCATAAAACATTTAGATATTATGCAAGGTGCGCTGGCATAGTATTAGGCATGAACTCAAGTATCCTAGGGTTTATATTCATTGGTGTTATGTTACAGTTTTATTTATGGTTCTGTTTTCTACTCTTCCACTCTATTTTTTTTTTTTTTTACAAACTCTTTTTAAAGACACATGATACTTGTTATACATGTTTTCTGAATAAAAATTTAAAAATCTGTAACGGAATTCCACTTCAGATAAGTCTTCTGAACATTTCTATTAGTTAATGAGAGTACCTCACAGTGTACTATTAGCTTCCTGGTTTATACTAAAAGCTTTCAAAGTAATGCTTTTATTTTTCCCTTGTCATTTATTCATCTGTCAAATCATTCTGCCATCCTTTGGTTTTATAATATTGTGACCTAAAAAACTCACCTCTCCACTCCCAGCTGGAACCTCCTGAGGACCTTTACTTCCAGGCAAAACTCATCGTAATCACAACTGAAGTCTAACAATATTTATCTGTCAAAGCTTATCATTACATTTCCTTCTATCTCCAGCTATACCATCTCATCATGTTACAATGCATGACCATATCTTGTTTATTATAGATGTCAGGCTAACACACTACCTAGCACATCTACAAACAAACAAGTATATGTGATTATTAAATATCAGCAATGACTTGTGATAAGTTCTAAGTGAATTATCTTCTTCTACATTAATGACTACAACCTATGAGAAGCAGGCAATTTTAGCAGACTACACGTTGACTAAATAAATGAATGATTTTGACTGACTGAAGTTAAAGCCATAAATATCAGTGAGTTCTATGGATATTCTATACTGTGTTCTTTAAAAATTATTTCTTCCTATCTTGTCATCAGACAGGATCAGTAGTTGATTTTTATCCTGTTTCTCTTTTGGAGTTTTTCCTCCTGGAGAAAAACACACCTTTCCTGACCCATACTCTTCATGGCCTGACCTTTCTGTGGCCCGCCTGCTGGTAGACTGACTTTTAGCTGCTGCACATCCCACTGCTGTTTCCTGTGCCTGCTGGCCAAGTCCTCCTCCTTCCAAGATGATTCTCCCCTAACCAGAGCTCCCAAAACATAACCTCCCTCTGTTTCTTCACATTTGGATCAGGAAGTGGTATCAGGTCAGCTGTGACATGAATGTTGTCTAGAAGGTCAGGGAGGGTTTCTGGCAGCAAAGAAGCACACTGTTTCAGGTTTCTTGAGTGAAAAAATAGTGAGCTACTCCCTCCCACCGAACTTCCAGCAGCTAAAAAGACTCGAACAACCACAGCTCCACCTTCTAAAGACTTTTCCAAACATTTGCAAGAGCTAGTCACGCTCCAGGTGAATATTTTCAGACACCTGAGATGAGCTGTTTCTTCCCGTTTCTTTGTTCATATAAATAGACCATAGAGCAAAGGGCAAAATATGGCCGTTTCTTTCTCCCAACCTTGAACATAGCCTCTGAATATAAAGCTTATTTTGTATGCAACTATGTAAGTGAAGATTTTCTAGTTATTTCATGGTGGGTTTTGTTATTTTTGTTTGTTTGTTTGTTTTTGAGACAGGTTCTGGCTCTATCACCCAGGCTAGACTGCAGTGGCACACCTGTTGTCCCTGATCCCCCCCAGCCTCAAGCACTCCTCCTACCTTAGCCTCCTGAGTAGCTGGGACTACAGCCCGTGCCACCACGCCCAGCTAAGCTTTGTATTTTTTTTGTAGAAACAAGGTGTCACCATGTTGCCCAGGCTGGTCTTGAACTCCTAGGCTCAAGTAATCCACCCTCCTCAGCCTCCCACATTTCTGGGATTACAGACATGAGCCATCATACCCAGCCCACGGTGCTGTTTTTAAAAACACTTAGAATTTTCTGTTTCATTACCAGTAGTATTACTACCTACCCACATATTTCATCTCTATTTCTCTGTAAGGAAAATGACAATTGAAAAGTTTTAATGGGCCTTAAGAAAGAAAGAATAACCTGTCTCAGAATTAATCCTTAAGACCAGCCAGAATAATAAGGTAAAAGGTTCCTGAGTTTGTATTATATGTCAATATTTGGTAGCATATGAATGTAAATTTGCTTCTTATATGATGCTGTACACATTGATTTCTTTTTGGAAACTATAGCCACAGAGAGCATTTCACATTCTTGAGAAATACAGTGATTTTACTGTGTGTTTTAGACCATTCTAGTGTGTTGTGTTAGAGTTTTTAGGTACTAAATTCATTGCATGAAAAGGGAATGTTTCTATTTTGCCACCACCATTATGTTATCTTTTCCAGTGCAATTACAAGCTAATTCAGAGCTCTTTGTATTGAACTAATAGCTTCTGATTCGCTGCTGTCACCCAGTACCTCCTCATGCTCTTTTAATACCATCTGCAGTGCCCCCAGCACTTACCTAGGGTGAGCATTTTTCTCTAAGTAGAGACTCATCTTTGGCAAATCATTAATGGAACATCAAAAAGATCCCATCTGTTAGAGTTACATATGGCTAAGATCAGAATTATCAAATATCTCATTTTTTCTTTATTCCCTTTGTCTTTTTTTCCTTTCTTATCCACACAATAAATGTAGTTGTCAGCAGGATAAGTTCATGCGCCGGATAAGGTCACAATTTCATTTAGTGACAACTTCCAACAGTAGGAACTTACAAGGTTCGATTTATTAAAGAGTCAGAAGGGATAAGATCGCTGCATGGCCAGCCTGATTTATCAGGGTTTGACTGGAGTACTTGAATAGGGAACATCGTATTTCAAGTTTATGTTCAAAACTGTAGTTTAATATGTGTTGTGACTGTATGACTCAAACACTGAGAAGGAAAATTAAAAAAAGTATCCCTATAAGGCAATTTGTAGCCACCAACCAAGAACTATCATTTCCTGAGCCAAACCATGCTTAGAGATGGATCAATATAGCATAATATAAATGGTGCTATTTGTCTCAAAATGCAGATGAAATGTGGTTATTAATGCTTAAGGAAAGACATATAGTGGCAGGGTTGCAGCTTGGCTGTGAAGATAATCAGCAGTGAAATGATCTAACCATCTTCTGTATCTGGCAGGCAGCTGTCAAATGGTTAAACCATAGAATAGCAAGAGCTCTGCCATACTTCAGCCACCTTGGCTGACTTTGAAAATGTTTTGAGACTTTTAGAATCTTTGAGTGCTTTTTGAACTCAGCATGACTTCAGGGCTGTCCATGTTTGATACCATGATGTATAATGTTTTCCAACCATGAAGAAAATATAAATATGGGTTCTGACGCTATAGCCTTCTGCTCTAGCATGGCCTGATAAATATTATGAGCTAATTCATGTGGTCTGCTTTAAAATTTGGTTATATATTTAAAATCAAGTTCAAACCAATCCAAAGTTTATTTTCAGCAAATGAAATATGATCTTCTTGTCATCTCATTTACTTGCAGCTATGTCCTGTGAAATCTGAGCTTGGAGTTAAGGGATGTTCTGTAAATACCTTATATGTTTATGTCATCAACTTAATGCTGAATTCAGGTGAAGCATGATTGCTGGTAACTATTCTAAAAGACATCTGTCTGTTTCCCTTTGGTGTGCTACTATGTTCATATCCTTTGCTTTCTAAAGAGGCATCAAAAAGGCCATATTAAAAAAATGCAATGTCTTCATAGCACTTTCAAAGAAAAAAATATTTGAGGGCATCTCTGGTGATTTTAAGTATTTCTTTCCACCAGTGAATTTCTTTTATTTAGGCCAAAAAGTGGCTTGATATTTTAAAAAGCTGAGGGATGTTTGGTAGTGATTTCTGACCTAGGGCTTTTTTTTTTTTTTTAAATGAAGCTATCAGAAGTCTTTGAGTAATCACAGACTTTTAAAAGTATGCATTATCAAGAAGATAAGAGAAACAGCCCTGAGCACTAACAATATTATCTTTTACCAAAATTGATTAGTCCGTCCTATGTGTCTCAAATATTTTCTGTGAACCTACCCAGCATGTTAAAAAATCAGGCTTCTTTTTGAAGAATAGCTGCAAAAATATGAACTAGGCAGAGAAGAAAATTTTTTATTTTTTTATCCCGCTTCATACTCTACAGATGAGGTAATGTATGTGAACGTATTACATAGAGGGTTGAACAAATGAAATGGATGCTTGTTGTAATACAAAGAGCAGACACTTACTAAGACAACTCTCTTTTGTCTCCAAAAATCAACTTCAGCTGTACTAAAATTGAGATACATGGTATTATCAACATTTTCATCCCATCAATTGTGTTCTATTTGTATTTTTCAAATATCATGTGTCACAAACTCTATTAATTATCAGAAAATAAACAGAATTTTTAAAGAAATTTGCAGATTAAAATGTTTATGTTTCTGTTGAGGTGAAATAAGTTACCAAGGAGAAACCTACTAGGGAATAATTAAATGCAAAACTGTGATGTTGGACTATAAATGCAATGGGAGTATTAGGGAAGACAAATTCAGTCTTCTCTAGAATTCAGAGAAGCTTCATGAAGGAGAATGGCTTTGGGCTTGACCTTGCAACTTTAAAAGGGTCTATTAAGGCAGGCAGGAATCGGGTGTGTCTGCCAGATAGCAGGAACCATTCTCGGAAAGTGATGGGGGAGCTAAACTGGAGATGAGGAGGAATGGAAGGGGAAGAAGACTTTTTTTGACGGGACGGAAGAATGCATTTGGGAGAGCGGTAGAATGAAGGAGTCAAGCAAGTACTGTGGAGCAGTATTGTGGTATTAAAATTCAGGCAGAGATGTTCAATTAGGGATGGCTAAGAAGGAGCTAGTGAAGGAAATTGCATAAATGGGTAACAAGATGAAAGTGGAGTTTTAATCAGTTTATTCTGGTGGAGATTTGGAACCTGAATTGGAGCTGCAGAATGAATGGAGGCTGGTGGGTCATCTACATCTGAGTTGATGAAAGTTTTAAAAATGCTGATAAAAAGGGTGAATCCAACAGATAATGGAAAAGAAAGTAAGTCAGGATGTGAGGAGTGATCTGGATAAAGGTGACAAAGAGGGAATATGTCATCAATGAATGGTTGGATGTGATGATAGAAGTCATATGGACATGCTCTTAGAATTCTTCAATTTCTTTTTGGTAAAGTATTAAATATCCAGTATTTCCATATTGTTAATCCTCACAGCAACCTTTTCAGAAAGCTATTGCAATTCCTCTTTTGCATGCAGAAACTGAAGTTCAAAGGGTTAGGTCACTTGCTAAGGCTTATTATAGTTATCCTTCTCTCATTCAGTTGTGAACCCATTCCAGTGTGTATCCTGGTCTACCATTTCACAAAACTACTTTCACTCCAAATACCTGTCATCGCCTTCTCATCCAAAGAAATCTTTCCAGTTCTTTCCCTCCCCTCTCTTCTTTTTCCCTCCTCTCCCCACCCCTCCCCTCTTTTCTTCTTTTCTTTCAACAGAGTCTTGCTCTGTCACCCAGGCTGGAGTGCGGTGGTGCGGTCTTGGCTCACTGCAACCTCTGCCTCCCCTATCCAAGCGATTCTCCTGCCTCAGTCTCTGAGTAGCTGGGATTACAGACATGTACAACCACGCCCAGCTGTTATTTGCATTTTTTAATACAGATGGGGTTTCACCTTGTTGACCAGGCATGTCTCAAACTCCTGACCTCAGGTGATCCGCTCACCTTGGCCTCCCAAAGTGCTGGTATTATAGACATGAGACACAATTCCTGGCCTCCTCTTCTTTTCCTACTTCCATAAATTTTCAGATTCCTTCATTGATTCCCCCTCTCCTTCAAGTTCTCAGTCAACCCCTTGGTGTCTATGGTACTAAAACCAATTTCTTTTCTATATCTCTAGCCAATTTTCCTAAAATTTCTATGCCTATTCCACCATCACTATGCCTTTGAAGGTCTTTAGAGGTCTGTCCTAGGTCTTTTTATTTTATCACGATATACTCTTTAATCCTCTGGCTTTTATTACCATGTTACAAGGTAGTTTTAATTACTGAATAAATACCAAGACCTTAATTCTAATTAGGACCTTGCTTCTGGGCCCCAAGTCTATACTTGCCTACCTAAAATTACCTGTTGCCTTCTTTATATTACCTATTGCCTTCTTTTTTGCAACTTTAATATCAACGTTACCAAACTATAACTCTTTATTTTACTCTTAATTCTTGTTTTACTTTCTGCTCTCTCTTATCTCAACAGGTATGTGGCCATTGGCTCATGTGACAAAGTGAGATACCTGCATAACATTCTAGGATTCTCTCTGCCCTAAGTCCTAAAATCTAAATAATCACTAAGTTCTATGACTTTTACTTCCGAAGCCATATGGATTTTATTTCATGGAATTCATCCAGGTCCAGGCTTGTTTTGTTTGTTGCTTTATACTTTGGCGTAACACACTATCTGGTACTTAGCAGATACCCAATAAATATTTATAGAATAAATGAATGAATAAACTGATGAATGAGGCATAAAGGAATAAACAAATCAAATAAGAATTGGAGCTTTTCTATCTTATTTCAAAATATATAATCTTTTCAAGTCAAATGTCCATCCTTTGATAAAGTGGTTCGAAGACCTAAGTCTCTGACCCACCAGCCCAGTGCCCTTCTACTTCTGTATCTCGGGTAGGGGAATCATGCTTTGATGGACTGTCAGTGTTGAAAAACACCTTAGCAAGTTGAGAGTGAGTGCAAACCACTCAACAATGACAAACCAAGGACTCAGAAAATATATAACTTATTTGAGGATGTTCAGCTGGTTGTTGAACAGAATTGGTTAAAAATCTGTTTACCCTTAGTGCAGTAATGTTTCCTCTATTTATGACACCTATATTATTTTTTTGAAAAAAATAAGATATACTCTTAAGCAGTATGTAAGTTAAATGTAACTTCCATTTATGCAATGTTTTATTTCTGTTGCTATCATTAACCTATGTAACTTTGGTAGAATATACATGCTAATTATTTGCACTATGCTTGCAGTTTTTATAAATGCTATTATGAATACACGAATATTTTTATTTAACTATTTCAGCATCAGAAAGGATTTCCCTAAACCCTGAAATAACTTGTTGACAAGCAAGAAAAGGAGACTGGGGCAAGAAAAGAGACTGGCAAGCAAGAAGGAGACTTGCTTGTCTAGTAAATTTGAAAAGATTGACTTGATATGTTGAACAGTTACTGGACTTTCTGTTGTGGCCGTCTTTAAGAGCTTGTAAAAGTATTTTTGGTCTGCTTAAAATTTTAATGGATAGTCAAAGACACTTCAGAAACTTTGGAGATATTTGGATATCACTTTATGATCTGTCCCAAGTTTGTAGTTCTTAACCCATTAAAAGACAGCTGCTTGTAAATCCACAGGTATAGATAAGGAGTCACTGTTTGAGTCTGAACGCTTTTCAGATGAAATATGTCAGTGGTAGAAAGAGAGGATAAATTACTTTTTTAAAGTGTTTTCAAAGATTCTAATGATTCCTCTGGCATCACTTAAATGTAACGACTGGTCATTTAGTGTGTAAAAATAAGCAAATTATTTTGGTATCTTTTTATTTAGAAAATAAGATTTTTAACTTGTATTTATCTGAGAGATTCAAATGTATTTTATTTTACATGGTAAATTGTAAGTAAATTGTTTTAAGTATAAATAAAACAATGGTTGCAAAAATACTGAGAACTCCTATCCGATAGAAATTAAACAGTTTATTTTCAAATAAGAAAATTATCCTAAATATTTCAATAAAGAATGTGAATATGCATATATTGAGTCATGTTTTCCCACTGGTTCCTCTCTGACATCAGAGTAGATTGTTATCTTTGTGCTCTGTCTCTGAGGATGTTTCTGTAAAAGGTCTCTGATTCCAATGTATTAATCAAAAAGATGGCACAAAGATGAAAAACATTTTCAGAGGAAGTCTCATGAATGGATTTGCTGTTCTATATACAGAAAACAAATTATTCTTTCCATAGTTTCTGGACACTGAATAAGCATCAGAATCTAGTGCTGAGGCATTAATATGTTATTTACTATACATATTCTATTTATAAAAATATCTTTTAGACGTTTGGACTTACTGAATTGTTCTGGGCTTATTTTCCTCACTGCTGATCATCATTTGCTATTGATAAACCAGAATAAAAAAAGTTGGAGAATGTGTATATGTCTTCATTTGATGTGTTCTTCCATTTTCAGTGTATTTTTCAAGTGGGAAAGAAAGAGTGTGAGAAGAAGGGAAATGGAAGTGTCGTCCCCTGAATTTAAATTTTTGACTGGGAACGTGGAATCGTTATTAACATTGCATCTTTATTGCTCAGATATAGATAAATTTAAATTTTACAATGGATACAATTTAGCCATTGCCAAAATATTTTAGCTGATTATAGTTTATATACTTTAGTTTTGGTTTTCAGGATAAGCACTAATGAAAACATGAAAAATGATGTCTGACATTTAAACTATTAAAAGGAGGTGACACTAAATAGAGAAATAAGAGATATAATTGAACTCAAGTTGACAGTATTTCTTTTAAAAACACGTCAGATTGAATCTGTGTATTTAAAGATAGCTACTGACTTGAAAAGAAGCTAAGGCCAGATTAAGGCAACAATTTTATATGTTACCTGTCATGAGATGTATTTAGAAAATATAATTACTGAATATATTCTATTTTCCTCAGCTTTCTAGTCTATTTGGATTTTCATTTACATTAAAATTGGTGCAAAAGTAATTGTGGTTTTGCCATTATTTTTGACCAACCTAATATTTTTTTCTATTTCGTTACTTCCCATTCTCATGTCTGCTGTTGTTCAGGCTGAAAAAGAAATAACATTTAAAAACAACAAATTATATTACTGAGATAAAGTTTTTAAATATAAACATTTTAGGCTGGTGTGGTGGCTCATGCTTGTAATTCCAGCACTTTGGGAGGCCGAGGTGGACGGATTGCAAGGTCAGGAGTTCGACCAGCCTGGCCAATATGTACTAAAAATACAAAAATTAGTGGGGCGTGGTGGCAGGTGCCTGTAGTCCTAGCTACTTGAGAGGCTGAAGCAGGAGAATCACTTGAACCCAGGAGGCAAAGGTTGCAGTGAGCCAAGATTACGCCATTGCACTCCGGCCTTGGTGACACAGCAAAACTCTATCTAAAAAAATAAATAAATAAATATATCTATATCTATATCTATGTCTATATACACACACACATATATACACATACATATCTGTGTGTATATATATATTATATATGTAAACATTTTAGTATTGTGATACGGCATGGTAATACCCTTTGGGGAATAAATATCCTAGATTTAATTATTTTAAAGAAAGGCTACAAGTCCTGATTGTGATTTTTCTTTTTCTGCCTATCTCAAACAGCTTTTAGGCTATTGGTCATTTTTTTTTTTTTTTTTTGGACATTTGAGGCCCTCTTTTATTTATTTGTATATTACTCCATTCATTTACTTCTTAAGCAAGCGTTTAATGAATTCCTACTTTATGCAAGTGTGTATGCTGTCTTTACTTCCTGTTTCCCTTTAATGATTCCAAAATATTACTCTGGAGTAAATAAGAGGAAGAAGACCTTCCAAATCTGGTTATTTCCAAAGTGCTTTTGTTCATACTCCTTTGGCAACATAGAATTCTATCCAATATACCAAATACAGAAAAACAAGTAAAAACTTCGTCTATACATTTTTTTATTGGAAAAACATGTCTTGCTATGTATTATACATATAGCCAGTTTACCTATTGAAACTGGTGGTAATTTCAGAAAATTACCAAGTAATTCAAAATCTCTCCACAAATTGTTGTCCAAGAGTCTCAAATAAATACAAGAATTTTAACGCAGAATGATTGTCCTAATGTTTCTTGTCTATCTGTTTTGGCATTGGATCAGTGCTTTTTAAGAGAATGTTATTGTTTCTGGTTCTTAAAGACTTAACTAAAAAGAATTGACTTCAGTAGATGATGCATTTGAAAAGGTGCAAGGAAGAAATTGGACTAAATTTGAATACAAGTATAAGGACAGGTTTTATTTTCCTCTCAGGATGAGTTGTTTTTCAGACAAGCATAATTAATTCTCTTTATATGAATCCTGAGAATATTATGTGTGTTAAGCAAACACACAAAAGAGGTAGCTGCTATTAAGGCACAAGTGGAAGTATTCTAAACATTTCTGTTTCATTGTCTGCAGGAGAGCTGGAGGTGTTTCAGAAAGATGGGGAGCGAAAAATTCAGAGTCGGCAGCAACTTCCCGTGGGAACAACCTGGGGGCCCGTTGCTGGGAAGATGGATTTGAATAACAATTCTTTGGTATGTGGACGTTCCAAGATGGTTAATATTTTATCATCGACTATTAATATTTTGTAATAGCTCAGAAATTATCTTTGCTTGTTTTCCAATGAAATCCCTAAAATTAACCATTTGTTTTTGCTTCTTCATGGATGGCAAAACTTGAATACTTTTCAAGTGGTTTATGTCTGACAGTAATATACACAGAATTTAGAAGGAAACAGGTTACTCATACTAAATAATGGCCAGTGAGGTAATATATAAAGTTATTGCTTTATCTGCCTAGCCAAACTAAGACTGCTCACATTTAATAATATATACAATTGCCTTTATTTTTCAGATGACACAAGTTGTCATACATTACAGATTTACATGAAGGACAAGAAATAAACAACTTTGTTATTCCTTGGTAATATTGTTGGTACCTTTAAAAGCAGGGATGAATGATCAGCATTATTCTTTTTGTGTTTTTATAAAAGTTCTGAGAACAGAAAGTCTATCTCTTGGTATGATTATATCAATTATTGATTAAATAGACATTGTAAAAGTAATGAAGGCCAGGTGTGGTGGCTCACACCTGTAATCCCAGCACTTTGGGAGGCCGAGGTGGGTAGATCACTTGAGGTCAGGAGTTCGAGACCAGTCTGGCCAAATGTGGCAAAACCCCATCTTTACTAAAAATACAAGAAAACAATAGCCAGACGTGGTGGCTGGTGCCTGTAGTCCCAGCTTCTTGAGAGGCTGAGGCAGGAGAATCCCATAGAGGAGGATTCTGCAGTGAACCAAGATCACGCCACTGCATTTCACCTGGGTAACAGAGTGAGACTCCGCCTCTAAATAAATGAATGAATGAATGAATGAGTGAATAGAATAGAACAGAACAGAACAGAACTGAATTGAATTGAATTGAATTGAAATGAAATGAAATGTAAAAGTAGTGGAAAGGTAGGTCGTTTGGTTACATTTAAACTTTATTTCTTCATCAGATATATTAGTTTGCTATTCTTGCCTCAGCAACTCACCACAAACTTTGTGCCTTAAAACAACATAAACTTATTATCTTGTAGTTATTGAAGTCAGAAATCCAAATTGGGTGTTGCTGGGCTAAAAGGAAGGTGTCTGCAGGGCTGAGCTGTTTTTTGGATGCTTTATGGGAGAATCTGTTTTCTTCTCTTTCAGTTTCTCAAGGCTGCCCATGGCCCTACCTTTATAGCCCCAGTTCCATCTTCAAAGCCACCAGGGGCTGATGGAGTCTTTCTCACATCCACATTCCTTCTCTGACTCTTCTGCCTTCCTTTTACACATTTAAGGACACTTATGATTACACTGTGTCCACCTGGGTTATCTAAGCTAATTTCTCTATTTTAAGGTCAGCTGATTAACACTTTCAGTTCCATTTGCTTCCTTAATTTCTCTTTGCCAATGCAAAGGAATGTTCACAAGCTCTAGAGATTAAGATGTAAACATCTTTGCAAGGAGCTATTCTGCCTACCACATGGAATAAAAGAAAAACAATAGCTGAAAACCTCTCTTATAATAAGTGATAATACAGGTGATGAAATTTGGGAAGAAAAATGTTTCATATTCCTTAGAGGAGCCAGGCATTTTATAAATATTAATTCTAATGAAAGTCCTCTCTCTCTAAATGCTATTTATGTAGGAAGAGTCTTGTGACTTTTAAATGACTCTATCTATGCTAAAGGGATATAAAAATCCCAGAGCACTTTTGACAGATGTACTGAGTTTGGTACCATTACATTCCTTTTTCAATTTATTACATGAAGGAAATTCCTTCATTAAATTATTACATGAAAACATTGATATGTATGGATCTCTGTTTATTCAGTGCCATGTGGATGTGACAGAGGTTGTTGGTTCAACTAAAAATAATCATTAGAATAAATAGAAAATATTTGTGTTACCAAACTTTTAAAGAATGCAAAAGATCTCAGGGTTGTATTTCTTCCTTCATAAATTCACGTATTTATCCATAAAAGGATGAAGTAGGGGTTTTCTCATGTATTTAAAGACCAGACAAGTTGCCTTTATAGTCCAGGCTAAATAATTAATAATCTGAGCAATTTGTTCTAGGTGGACCAGTGCAGCTACTTCAAAAGAGCTTTGTGATATGGTCACAAACTGCAGGCCTCAGTTGGTTGAGTTGTATTAACAGATTCTATTGATTCCTTTCGGAGAGCAATATTAACTGTGCCCATTTCTCAAGCTAATGAATGTTAAGAAGGGCAAGGGAAAGATTGTCTAAACATCAAAGGTTGAGTTAAATGCTATTCTGATTTTATCTGGGAGTTTCTGTTTGTCTTGCAGCATTGCTTACTAAACATTTTAAGCTATATCATATTTATCTTATTTATCACAGTGTATCAGATACCAACACAACCTTTAGTCATTTGTCTGATATTCCTTCAAAAGTGTACTGACACTGTATCAGCTATAGTTGATGTGCAAGATGAACATTTTTCAGTTTACTATATTAAAAGAATACATTTACTAAAATGCTATTTTTGATTAATCTTGCTATTACTATCTGCATGTATACAGAATGGTAGTTTTATGACATTTTTACCATATGCTAAATCATGATGGATGGAAAATAAACCTGTCTGAGAAAGTTTGATTTTTTATTGAAATAATTGATGATTTTTAGACAGGTGATGTTATTTTGCTGTTTTAATAGTTCTATATAGCTCTAAAGCTATTTTATGCCATATTTAATATTTTTAAAAGGAGTTATTTTATATAAAATTTTCAGAATTTTACTATTTAAAACATGAATACTCTTCAGGTTATAAACAATTGGGTAATGGGTGATAATTATTTATAGAAAACAATACATCAGTTTTCTTCTTTTGTCTTAGGATTTAAATATAAAATTATTTTATTAGTTAAAATACAGCAGTTTTCTTTATTAAAATTTAGTTACCTCACTAAAATATATTTTCAAATGTTTTTCTTTTGAAATAATATCCTCTTCCAGAATTTACTTCTGAGCTTATATCATTAAATTCTACTAGTAGTATTATTCCTACTACTATTATACTGTACATCAAATTGGCTAACATGTATGGCTGGAAAATGGAAATAAATTAGCTCACTTAATCTCCAAATAAACCCGTGAATTTGGTTCTATCCTAAATCATATTTTATGGATAAGAAAATAAAAATTCACACTTCTGATTCCAGAATCTGCTTTTTTAAAGAGTATGCCACACTGCCTTCTCAGTATAACATCTGTAACATGATTTGAGCATGATAAAATTGTTGGTGATTTCTTAACATGAATCCTAAATTTATGAAAATCTCTGGGAGGAAGTGTGCAAAAATTGCAAATATACCTTTTTTCCCTGTTGGGCAAAATATTTGTTATGTAATTAGACTACTTGAGCAGTTAAAAATTAAGTGAAAGACTTCTGCAATTTTGTTACCTCTTCATAATTTGGACAGTACTATAATATGTATTTGATATCATGAATATTCCTTATAAAATATGTAGTCTACTAACCCTTCCCTACCCAGCCTTGTATCAAATTTGGATTAGCACACTCTCTTAAATTGCTTATTCGCCAACTGATGTAATGTTACTCTGCTCAAACTCATGGTGTTGGCTCGGGAGATTCAGCTCACTAATTAATCCAACACAGTAATTAATTGAGTCGCCATGCCAGATGTCAAATCCTTTTTATATCTTTCAAGTCCCCATCTTGAAGTACGTTAGCAATATGCCACCTTCTGCAGGAAGCCTTTGCAGACCAGGCATTTAGATGTATATAGAACATTTTAAGAAACACAGAAACACCAAACAAATTGGTTTGACAAAAAGTTGTTCTTGGAATTATATAACACACTGAATATAGAAATAGAGTCTCTTCTGTCCACACCTTATTATCTGGGTAGATACTTCATGCTTTAAAAGTTTTAGCAACAGCAGCATAGTAAATACTTTCACTGGGCCAGATACTGGTCAAAGTGCTTTACATGTTTTATATCATATTTACTTCTTACACAAGTGCAAGAGAAGATAATATTTATCTCCTTTGTTACAGAGGAGTAAACTGCTACTTTGGGAAGTTAAATAACTATCCTAAGATCAACTCCATTCCACAACCCATGCTCCAGTCTTAGAAATGTTTTCTGTGATATGGTAATAATAATACTGCCGGGCTTACAGAAATTTTGGACTAAATGAGATGGCATATGTGAGTTATCCACAAATTTCAACTACTATTACTAGTCATTAATCTGTGGAAGTGAACCCATTGAAATCTTTTAAGTTTAAAGCAAAAAATACTCCTTAAACAAATAACACTATAGACCTTGGCATTTAGGGATTTTACATGCCTAAATTTGACTGTTTGCCAAGGACTCTGTCTTAGGATTCTCCAGAGAAACAGAAAAACAGGATGTGTAGGTGTATAGACAGAGATTTCTTTTTCTTTTTCTTTTTCTTTTTCTCTTTCTTTTCTTTTCTTTTTTTTTTTTTTTTTTTTGAGACAGAGTCTTACTCTGTTGCCCAGGCTGGAGTGCAGTGGTATGATCTCGGCTCACTGCAACCTCCGCTCCTTGGGTTCAAGTGATTCTCCTGCCTCAGCCTCCCAAGTAGCTGGGACTATAGGCACGTGCCACCACACCCAGGTAATTTTTTATTTTTAGTGGAGACTGGGTTTCACCATGTTGGCCAGGCTGGTCTCAAAACTCCTGACCTCAGGTTATCTGTCCGCCTTAGCCTCCCAAAGTGCTGGGATTACAGGCGTGAGCCGTTGCACCTGGCCTTAGACAGAGATTACTTATAAGGAATTGGCTTGCCAGTAATGATGGTTGGGAAGTAGAGAATCTGTGGTATTCAGGCAGGTGAGAAACCCGGGAGAGCCAGTGGTGCAGATGAAGTTTGATAGCAGTCTTTGGGATATTTCCTCTTGCGTAGGAAGGCCAGCTTTTTTGCTCTATTCAGGCCTTCAGTTGATTGGGTGAGGCCCACTCACATTTTGGAGGGCAGTCTGTTTTACCTAGAGTTCACTGATTTAAATATTAATTTCATTCAGAAACGCCCTATGAGTTGGAACGTAAAATAAACCGTCATAGGCTCCAAAGGTCTGCACTACTTAGCAAGTTTTGTTTTTTTGAGGTATGACCCTGTACCCCTGAAAAAATTATCAGTGAGTAAGCCCAGTATTCCTTCCAGCATCTCAACTCATATCTCAGAAATAAATTAAATACTACCATGGTAGCACAAATTTGCTGTTTTTGAAAGTTTTGCAGTTTTATTCATTGAAAAAAAAAAAAATCAAAGGACTACTGACAAGGAAGAAATTTTAAAAATCACCTTAAGTTCTGATCAGTATCTGGTTTGGATGTGTCTAAGAATCAATATCTTGTTTGGACAAGTCTTAGAATCAATATCTGGTTTGGATGTGTTATGTTTATATGTTGTACCTTGGAAGTTTTTCCCCATATTCTCCCAAGGATGAAGATCCTTGCAATAAACTGAATCTCAGCTGTGCTAGTACTTGGTAGTGCTTAGTAAGTATCAAGCAACAGTGATTACTTGGAAGGTTGGGTGTCTGAAATATAAATGGCATTTGCCCTCTCTTGCTTTTAAATATATCAAATGTTGATAGCTAACTATTCTGATTGGATTCAGCCAACTGCTGGGATCATACAACATAAATAGTTAATTAAATAGAAAGCCTGATATTACTTACAACATAATAATAAACTCATCACAATCTGTTAAATTCAACAAATGAAATTTGATACATAAATCTCATTTTATTCTGTTCAATCAGAACAAAACCTTGTATTATTTTCCCACAGGATATTTGTAAGGTTGAAGTTTTTTTAATGAAATACACATATAAAGGGCACTATAGACATTTTGTTGACCTAAAAATGAAAGGATGCATGTATCAAATTGCATTTTAGAAGTTTTAAGAATGTCATCTCTATAGAAATGTGGTTGAGGAAGATAGTCATCTTTATAGAAATGTGGTTGAGGAAAGAATAAGTTCCTGATCTACATGCTTAGAATTATTAATTGCTTTTATTTCTCCCTTTGCATATTCACCTCTTCCAGTATTCATCTTTAATCTTAATCATTGCTAGAATCTTCAAGCTTCATACTGTACTTATCCTTTAGCAAATATATCTCTGCCCATGTCTCCAGCATTCACTCCTATAGTCAAAGACTGCTCAGTGGGCACATCTGTGACTTTTCTCCCTGAGCACTTTTTTCCAGCCTCAAGATCAAACTTCCTGCAAGCTGGGAAAGCTGACAGTGCTGGAGATTTCCTATTCCCAACGGTTATCCTCAAACAATAATGGACCGAAAGTTGGTGGAATGACACCTCCACTTCCCTTCTTCTTGGTTAGGATGTAAGATGTGTTCTATATTGTCTATTAGAGTTTGGTAGTAGAATTGAACTCTGATTGCCTTGATAGTGAATATTTTCTGGACCTCTTCCCTTTCCTGCTTACTTCCCCACAACCTCACTGGAATTTTCTGGGATCAACTTCCCAGGAAACTACTTGTACTTGGGTAAGCTTCTGGGGGAATCCATACTAAGATAGACATTATTACATCTCTAAGATGTAATAATGAAATAAATTGAAAGCAATATCCAAATTATTATTGAGATTCTAGAGGACATAGAATTATTTAATCTTTATTATTCAATTTTGGACCTCTACTACTGGCACATAATAGATATTCAATAAATGCTCTTTAAAATAAAAATCTAATCGAATTGAATTCACTTATCAGGAACATTCTCACTGACTCCACACATATTCTCCATCTTTGCCATCTCAATGGCATAATTTATAATTTTGCTGAGGCATGACTTTTTGTTGAGCTTCAGATTTCATTGATGTTGACATTGTGAATGATATCTTCCTTCTTAATATTCATTTTAATCTAGGCTCAGGACTACCATACTTTCCTATTTCTCATATCTGTCTGGGTCTTGGCTCTTTTTAATTTAACTATGAGTGTTTCCCAAAACACTTCTGGCCTTTCTTCTCTTCTCCCTCTGTTCCCAATGCCTCAGGGAGCTTATCCACTTGCAAAGCTTCAGCTACTAATTTACAAATGACATTTAAATAAAAAAATCTCTAACCTTGGCTTTTTACCCTTTCTCTAATAGCACATTTCAACTGTTTTGCAAGCCTTTTGCATTTAATTCCTCCAACTAAACAGTCACAGAGGGTTTATTCCTGTCTCCACAGACAGCGTATCTTCTCCCTGACTTACAGCTTCCAGTCACCTTTAGTCCTAGCCCCCTGGCTCTCCTTTCCTGCCTCCGCAGGGAGTCCACTCTCTTAATTACCCCATGTCTTTTCTGCATTTCTGCCTCTCCTACTCACATCTCAAATGCTGTTCACACATAGTTACACATACCCGTACCTGTCCTGAAAGCAAAATTACAACTACAGTAGTCACTTAACTCGCGTGCTTAAAATCATCCTAAAGGACATGAGAATACCCCCATTTTTTAGGCTTTAAAAAAGCCTTAAAAAGGCCTTTGTGATACTCACCTCCCCAGCTCTGACCCCCTTTTCCACTTGTTTATAGACTTTAGTCATTCTGAACTAACTGTGGTACCCTGAATTGTACATTTTTCTTTTTTTTTTGAGATGGAGACTCCTTTCATTGTCAGGCTGAAGTGCAGTGATGCGATCTTGGCTCACTGCAACCTCCACCTCCCAGGTTGAAGTGATTCTCCTGCCTCAGCCTCCTGAGTAGCTGGGACTACAGGCGCACACCACCACACCCGGCTAATTTCCTATTTTTAGTAGAGATGGGTTTTACAATGCTAGCCAGGATGGTCTTATCTCCTGACCTCATGATCCACCTGCCTCGGTCTCTGAAAGTTCTGGTATTACAGGCATGAGCCACCGCGCCCGGCCTGAATGTACATTTGTCTTCCACATCTGTACCTTTGGTCATATTGTTTTATCATCCTGGAAACCCCATCTCCCCCTCCCCCACCTATCTCTCTTCATCTCACCGACTCCAAATTCTTAAAGACTCTGCTCAAAATCACTTCCAAAGTAGACCTTCTCTGAAGCCTCTGGTCTGGAATGGATAACCACTCTTGAAGAATTTCCCTGATGCTCTAGGTTTACTAGGATAAGAGCACTGATCACATAACTGTGAGGTCCTGTTTGCTTGTCTATCTCCCCTGTAGACCATATGCTTATTATCTATTTTTTATCTTTCTATCCTTCCTACTTAGAACAATTTCTAGCTTGTATTAAGAGCTCAGTGAGTAACATTTGAATGAATGAACACAGTAATTTCTTCCTTTCACTTTTCTCCATATCAGGAAATACTGCACCCTCCTTCAAGACCCTGCATCCTTCCTGAGCCTTTACATCCATGTCTGTTTCGTCTGTGGTCTTGCTTCATCTGCCCAACTCAGCAGAGCAATTATCACAGGAAATGCTATCTTGTACCTGTTTTATTTGTTTATAGACTTGCACTTTTATTTTAATCTCATTTGAGAGGAAAGTTTAGTAGGACAAGATAACTCTGTCTGTTTCTTCAGTTTTTATCTCATAAGGAGATATGCCCATGATGGTTTCTTGAGAAATGTTGACTAATTTCAGTGTAAGATTTGCAACCCTTGGTTGCCGCTAGGGAGATGAGGTGTTGAGCCTAGTGAGGCAATTATGATTTGTTTACAACAGAATCTGTTTTAGATCCCTCACTATGACATGGGTGAAGGCCAAGAAGGTGTTCTGCTCTACCATGCTTTCTGTGAAGTCTCATCCAGCCTCACACGTTCCAGTGACAAACCATCTGGGAAATTCCATCTGTCTCTGCTTGGAAACTGAGGTGGCAGTCGCCCACTGTGAGCAATTTTCTATTAACTTCTTGGATAAGATCAGTCAGATTTATACTGAATTGATGGGAACCGTAAGAGCAGGGTTGTTCCAAAAGAAGACAAATGTACTGATTCCTCTAATTGGGCTTAAGCCAGTTTCATTCACAGACGCCCTTAGGTTCTAGTAGTGCAACGACTTATAACCTTTTTAATTGTACCCTGTTCCTCTTGGGAAATGTTGGTGAAATTCATTATTGATGGAGGTTGTAGATTTGTCCCTTAGGAAGGGCAAGATCCTGGCTTCTCTTACACTCTATCTGCTATGTGGAGAATTAATGGAAACTGAGTGGACAGAAAAGCTGCTCAAAGAAGACTTGAAGGCAAGCCGTTTAACGCAGCAGAGCCTTAGAAAGTGATGTGTTGGCTTGGTTTCTAGAATTAGAGTAGGGTTTTTGTTGTTGTTTCATTTTTATTTTATTTTTATTTTTATTTTTGGTGGAGAGGGATTACTCAGGGAGAGAGGAGAGAGAGAAGTTTGCATGGAGGCCTCAGTAATCAAAGGCCTCCTACTGAATGTGATTCAGAAAGGAAGAAACCAAACACTAAACAATTATTTCACAATTCAAATATATAGAAGCAAGCCAGAGAGGTCAATTTCATGTTGATCTGAAGGGATTGTCTTTGTTATAATGCAGATATAGTTATGATATTGGCAGTGGATGAAAATACATTGTCATATGTCACAATGATATTGAAATGAAAACATGAATTTATGCCCTTCTTGATAATTTTAACTTGCCTCCAGAATATACCTTTTGTGTATAGCTAGTCTGTCTGTTAACCTCAATCTCATCCTGACTTACTTTCTCTTTTGATGGTGAAGTCTTTCCAGGTTCTTTACATTTGGACTTGCATTTGAAAGGTGGTAACACAATTCCTTGCTATATGTAGACATCTTTCTGGACTTAATTTACTCTCCTCTGCCAGAAATTTAAATACATTTGGCCTTTGGTTTACATGGCTAAACCTATTTATCCTTAGTTAGGCCAAGTTTGAATTAAAAAAATATGTACATTTTTAGAAGATTATTCATTGTTCCCTTTTCCAGAACCCCAAGGAGAACTTTCTGTTGAAGATGATCTTTTCAGAGGTATTAAAAGGATGATTAGTGCTATTAATTTAACTCATGTCTGAAAGGAGGAATTGTTTATGTCATCATAAGATGATCAAAACTGTTCCACTCTATGTGCATTAAGTTGAGACTAATGAATCACATTACCTTTTCCCACAGAAGATCTGTGTGAAGGATGAAGAATGGCTATTGGTTTATAGCTCCAGATACTCTTTGTGGGAGTTGTGATTGTTCCCCCACAATCACATAGGGGTCCTTACATGAATTTTCTTAATGCAGATTTCATTGCTACTGTCATTTCTTCATATTTCCCAAAAACAGAATCATGAAGGCCTAAGGTGAAAGTCGGTGGATATATAGAGTCCCTCTAGGAAAAGCTGTCATCTTCTTGATAAAATATGAATCTTGAAATGTACTTTTTTTTTCTTTTTTCTTTTTTCTGTTTTTTTTGCGGGAGGAGAAGATAGAAGTAATAGAGCACTGTGAGAAAGTGTTGTTCATAGAGTTGACCAAACTGTCCTCACTATTTGCTGATCAGTCTGGCATGCCTTTTAAATTCTTTCTACTTGATGTTTTTGAAGAATTGTCATTCTATACTGATTTCAAAACAATTAGTTTGGCATTATATGCTTACATGGTTGTAACAAATATTATTCCAGTGTTATGAGGACTTAGCAGCAATCTCAGCGTGATGTGATAATTAATACATTCAGTAACTTGGAGATGATAATGGAGAGAATGGACATAGGTACCAGTTTGTACTGCTTCAGTTTGGTCTTAAAAATAAAAATTACTTAGGGATAATGTTTTGTCAAACTCTGATAACATGTTGGACTCTGTTTTTAATCTAACTTTCAATAAATATTCCCAGGATGGGATTCACCAAGTTTCATAATTTAACTGTAGCTCTCAGGTGACATTGACAACCTTTATGATTATATAAGGTTTTCCTGGTATAGACAAGTTTGTGACTCTTTCCAAGCTTCTGTTACAAACCTCTGTGTTGATGGTATATGGTGGCCCAGGGGCAAGCATTCTTGCATCAATTTCTAATAAGAGAATAATGAAGTAATATTTATCACATACTTTTAGAAATTTGTGAAATTATTTGAGAAACTCTTGGAGATTAACATCTTTTTGTCTGTTAATATAAATACTGAATTTAAAGTTGTTATTATTCATTGAATCTTATGTCACTTTTCTCATAAAACCTCTTTTCGCAGCTTAACAAAACTGTGGCTTCTTGATTATAATAATTTCAGTGTCTTCTGTGCCATTTTGTATGACTTTCTTTTTTTTTCTCTTTTTTTTGAGATGGAGTCTCACTCTATCACCCAGACTACAGTGCAGTAGCGCGATCTTGGCTCACTGCAACTTCCGCCTCTGGGGTGCAAGAGATTCTCCTGCCTCAGCCTCCTGAGCAGCTAGAACTACAGACGTGTGCCACCAAGCCTGGCTAATTTTTTGTATTTTAGTAGAGGCAGGGTTTCACTGTGTTAGCCAGGATGGTCTCAATCTCCTGACCTCATGATCCACCGGCTTCGGCCTTCCAAAGTGCTGAGATTACAGGCATGAGCCACTGCGCCCGGCCACTTTACATTTTTTAATGGCAGGAACCAGAGTCAAGCATAGGGTTACGTAGGTTGGTCTGTGGTTTTCTTCTCATACTTTTTAGCTCCATTTCTGAGGGTTAAAAATATAAGTACAGCTTGTCTTAGGCATAGTGTCTCCCACAAGGCTTCAATCAAGGGGACAGACAGGTCTGTGGTGTCATCTAAAGGCTCATCTAGTGGAGGATTTGCCTACATGCTCACTCAAATGGCTATTGATTGCATAAGGCAACTCACAATATGGCAGCTGGCATCCCTTTGAGCAAGCAGATGAGAGCGAAGGACAGGGAGCCCCAGACAAAAGCCACAGTGCTTTGGTAACTTAATCATGGGAGTGGCATGCCATCACTTTCACTGAATTCTAGGGAAGGGAATTGTGCAGGGCTTGAAACCAGAAGGCTGAAATTACTGGGGGGCATCTCAGAGGCTGTCTGCCACAGCAGGTAATTTGCATAAGTGGTTAACCTGACCTGTGGATAGGGAAGGCCTTACAAATACTAAGAGCCATAAGAGCAATCACAAAAGAAAAGTCAGTGAATTTGAATAGAGAAAACAAACCTGTATGCTGTACAGCATCATAACCAAAATCAAAGATTAATAAGTAAAAGACATTTGTGAAAATGAGGCATATTATATTACTATTCCTGAAAATATATATGGTTTCCCACACAGGTGATCAGTGACTTCCTGATTTATTTAGTTATTAATTTTGCAATAGAGAAAGACAAATTAAAATATACCAAACATGATTTGTTCAAAAATCTGATGGGAATTAGCGATCAGAAGTAGTTTGCTGAGTGTTTCTTCTCCTTTGGTAATTTTGTGAAACACACACTCACACACTGTAAAGATCAAAAGTGGGAGAGAAAGTACAGGAAAGAGCCGCTGATGGGGTCAGAGCAGCCTGATTCTAGTCCTGACTGTTATTACCCAAAGTGGATGTGCTATCTTGGATAATCATACATGCTCTCAGTTTTCTCATTTATAAAATAGGGGTTATTATACCAGTCCTACATCGTAGAGTTGTCATAAAATTACATAAAATTATATATATTTAGTTACTTTGAAAAACATACAGATGGTTAAACAAACCTGGATTACTTTTTATTATGCCTGTGAATAGAAAGTAGATTATTCATTCCTTTAATTCCTCAAGCAGTGCATCTAGTCTTTTCTCCTCTTTCTCTCCCTGAACATACTTTCAAAAGCAATTTTGGTTGTCATACGAATATATCTTCATACACATGTGCTCACATGTATCCATACAAACACATGCTTACTGAGTAGCTGGCATGAATAGTTTGAGAACTCTAGCCTAGATAAGTAAAAGGTATGGACCTAGTGCATTTGTCATCTAAGTAGATAGTCACTGTAGAGGCAAAGAAAAAACA
Organism: Ateles fusciceps; assembly: GCA_036589455.1. Lineage (NCBI taxonomy): Eukaryota > Metazoa > Chordata > Mammalia > Primates > Atelidae > Ateles > Ateles fusciceps. The sequence continues at coordinate 1,978,174 of JAZHEH010002950.1, forward strand.
CATATTTTTAGGAAGAGAAAGAAAGGTTAAGCAGTCAAACTGCTTTCTGAATGATCTTGGCTTCTTTGAGTTTTCTTTTTGTAAGGAGTTGTTCTTCAGAAAGCATTTCTCAAGTGTGTGATTGGGGATTTCAGACAATTGGAAAAGTAATTTACCCTGTCTGATTCACTTTTGAGTTAGGTTTGCATTTTAAAATGTTAACTCAATTCTTTCATTATTTATGGCATTTTAGAGCTCTGTACAGAATGGAGTGAATAAGGAAGTCATAATGCAGACAGTGATGTACTCTGAAATATGAAGAAACGGGGACAGAGTTTGGAATAGCAGAGGCATTTCATGTGCCTTAAGTTTTAGCTTTTATTAAGAAGTCAAACAAATACCATTTGTACCTCATTACCCTATGTGTAATAGTGTGAGCATTATCCCCCAGACAGGAGCAGCAAGAGTCCCTCAGGTTCTGATCCTAATCTCGGATGTGGCCTTACCACCTCTCCTCTGAAAGCTACTGCTGCCCAGGCACACACAGCATATTAGTGCATTGAAGGTACCCAATTATATCCATGTGTGCCTCTGAGATAAGCATCAGGACCCAAGTACATGTTAAATTCAGCTCCTATAGGAAAAAAAAAAAATAGCACTTGCCTTTATTAAAGAAAGGCACACCCCGGAAGTGCTGGAAAGAAAATTTGTCCTTTATCTGAGTATTTTCAGCAAGAAACTTAGGCAGTCTTATTCTTGTTGCATTCCTTCAAAACTTTGTGAAAATGACAACTTTTCAAAGGAGGCAGACATATACACAAGTGTCCCCGTCTCTGCTGATATTCCGGGAGAAGGGGCAAGGGAGGAAGAGTGCGTGATGAAAGTCAAACCCTGGTCGGCTCCATTACTTCATTAATCAAGTGGAGGCATTCTGAAAAATGTTTCTCTTTAGTTGCAGCCATCTATTTTTTGGTGTTAATCTACGCCCTGTGGCAGGGTTTTGTGAAAGGAAACAATGAGCTGTTGTATCACCTCCTCCCTTTCCCCCAATTGTTGTAGCCCCTGTCAGAAGGCTCCGAGGATGATGCAGGTCTGTATCAGCCTGATAAGGGAAAAGAGGATTCAGAATGGCTTTGGAGAGACTCTGTGGAAGTAGAGTGTGCTGTTTTGGACTACACAAGCTAGGGAATATGGCAGGGGCCCTTAATGGGATCCTAAGGCTTCAGTGCCAAACCTTCTGCTGCTTCTTGAAGATTTTCTAGTGAAATATTTTGATGGTAAAATTCTGTGACTGTCAGAAGGGCCAAGGTTCAAGATGCTGTTTTACGTTATTTGCTCCATAATCTGTGATTAGTCAACTCAGGTCAAAAAGACAGAAAAAGAAAATCCAAACTCAAGAAACCTCCCAGAGTATGTATTAGGTCACTTTTATTCTGTTGACAGTGAGTGTTCAATTCACTGTCATCGTGAGCTCTGTACAAGTAGCCTGCATATTTTATATACCGTAGGTTCCTATTTTATGGCTAGATGAAATATGAAGCTCTTTCATAATGCTGATTCCATTTTGGCAGGCCTTTGGATTCACATATGGTTCAGTTAAGCTGTTTTGGAGCCTGATGTACCTTTGTTATTTATTGAGATTTTTGAAAGGGGAATAAATGTGCTATTTTTACTCTGCATTTAAAAAAATACACATTAAATGTTTCAAAAATAATTCATACAGCTAAGAAAATTCTAGTGAGCTTTAGAAATGGATCTGCTATTCCTAGGACAGCTAAAATAAAATCATTCCTACCCATGAAGGAAAAAATAAAAAGACAGCTGAAGCTGGAGCAAAATAGAACCATTATCTTATAGCACAGGGTAATCATATACATGGAGAGCAATTAGTAAACAGGGGCAAGAAAAGCAGGCATCAAGTTAAATCACTGTTAACTTTAAGCATCTTTAAGCTTATAGACGATGCTGAGGTTTTTTTTTTCTTTTTTTTGGAATGTTCATTCTGCTTTCCTGATGTCTTATGAATAAACATATAGGCACAAAGAATTACAAACAAAGTGGTTGTCAGATGGGTGAACGATAGGGAAATACCTCACATACCACGGATAGTCCAATGCTTATCTAGGAAAACTTAGCTGCCCGGAGGTGATGTATGCTCCCCACTGCTGAGAGCTGGTTGGTAGAGAGCAACTCCACCTTCAAATTTAATGTCCTTGTTTTGATGAGTTTAACTCAGACTCTTAACTTCTGGTTAAAATTATATATGTGTGAAAATATGAAGAAGAAGAAAAGTGACACATCCTGTCATTTTGGAATACACCTTTTTTTTCTAAAAGAGCTTTGGTAGGATAGATCTATTTGTTTGTATTTGTATATTAATGTCTCTACTGTGTATCTGTAAATAACTTTCAGATTTTTATGTGGCTATGTATTTTTATGTGGTCATTTATTTTCATCTGAAGTTAATCATTAAGAAAACGTGTTAGAACGGACATAAGCAAAACAGTTGGCTATTGTCTGCATGAAAGAGTAGAGATGGTCTCTTTCGGATGTGTCACCCTAAATAAATCTCGCACTGTATTGTGTGTCTTTCTATAATGGTTCTATTTTGCTCGAGCTTCAGCTATCTTTTATTATTTTTCTTTATAGTGGTATATTAATTTTATCATCTTAACAGTCAAATGAAAGAGTAGAATAATCATTTCTCTTATTTCATAACTATTGTAACAGTTTTTCTTTATTGCATCTAGTAGCAATTCAATGATTACTAAAATGTATTCCTTTATTTAATGTTTTGTATATACAGCCATAGAAGTCTTGAGAAAACTTGACTCAGTATTTATTTAGCATATACCATAAGTTAGGAACTCTTCTAAAATGTGGGATACAAAAATCTGAATGCTTTCCACACAGAATTGCTTCTTATGAGTACTGAAATAGAACTGAATTCTATTATGTATATTTTGAAGCAAACATAACAAACAAAAAGTGATATTCACATGTGTGCAGGCACACTTACATGCCTGCACATGCACACTTATGCAGAGTAAATGGTTGATTTTTAAGCCAACAAATAAGATAAAAATGAATAAATTTATATTTTATTCTTATTGTTTATACCCTTAGCTTACCCACATAAAATAATCTTATGAAGTAAAGCACACCTCTAATATTGAAAGAATTACACAGACTTAGTCAATATTTTTCCTGTCATAGATTACATATTATAAATATTAGGAGTGTTTCTAAATTTTTTTTTATAATTTCACCATTTTTGGTCATAGAAAAACTTGGAATTGCAAAATTATCATAAAGATACTTTAAGTACTCTAATAGGTAACATAGAACAAGTGTAGAGCATTTCATCTGTAGGATGAAAAAGTTGCTTACAATTATTGGCCACATAGAGCTTTATAAAAAGACCCAATTTAATTAAAGTGGCAAATAGGGTGAAGAAAGGAAAAAAAGTGGAAAATGAAAAAAATGCATACAATGAAAAGTGGCTTCATATTATTTAATTTTTTGTGAGTTTTTATTTCACTATCGTGCATTCTTTGTGAGCCTAAATTATTGAGAACTGTCTGTAACTTTAAGCTGGTATAATAAATATTTTGCAATTATGCAAGATTCAAACAATTTAATTGAATCAGGGATACTGAATCATATTTTTAGATTTCAGTATTATCTCTAGACTTAAGAAATAGAGTGCTTCGGTAGTAATGTTATCATTATGAAGTATTGCTACTATTTGCCACAAATCCTACATACCACTCAAGTGATAGAGGATAAAAGTATACTCAATCTTGTTATTTTTGTATCTCCTTAACTACTGAGGAGAAAAGAGAAGCATGTCATCTTCTTTCAGTTGCTTTGACAGCATCCAAAGGAATGGGCAGTCTACCATTTTCATTTTGCATCTTCTTGATAGTTATCCAAGTATCTTTTACTAGTGCACACACAGTTATCTTCAAGTTGAAAGGAAGTAAATCAGTAGAAACAAGCAAAAGTAGACTATTTTAGCTAATCAGTTACTACACTCTGATATTCTCTTACCTTATTTTATATTGTTTTACTCCAGTTTCTCCTGAAATGCATTGTAATGTGAACTGAGTAGTTTTTCATCATCAAACAATTCAGAGTATTAATGTATATAGCATTTAAAAGTTTCTCAGTAATTTGCTTCCATTCAGCAGATGTGATTCATCTGAAAGTCTACATAATTCATGTTGACCAATTGTAAAATGATAGATTATTTTAAAGAATTTGACTAGTGAAACTTATAAAAGTATTAGATTCCATGGCCATTTCATCCGGATATTAATATTAATACTATGTTGGTAAGAGCAGTACTTTAATCACTGGAATATGTGGGAATAAAGCAGATTCCACTGTGAAGTGACTTTTTGCTAGAGTGGCGTAAGTTGGAGCTTGAGTTTCTTTGTAATGCTTTTAGAATAATGCTGTATATTGAATGCAGTTGAATACACTAGCAAACTGATAAAGAGAGATACCTCTATAACTCCACAGGCAGTAATTACATTTTTATAGTTTCCATTGATATTTGCAATGCTCATTATGCCATTAACAATCTGATCCTAAGTCAGGATGAAAAGTTCGTTATTTTTCTGTGGGTTCTTATTTATGAAATCGTAAGTAAACCTTCTGTTGAATACTTCTATTAACCATACACTTTGTGGTATATAATGACATGTGAAATAGCTAAAGAAAAAGAAATTGTTTCTTTCAAGACAATGTAATTAAAGGTGATAGAATTTAAGAAAAAAGTTTTACAACTATATTTTTGTCCAATTCTTGTAGTAAACTGCATTGCCTTTCTGTTACAGTAAAATTTCTGGATCTGATTTTATCTTTTCTTCTTCAAAGAGGACATTTTGGTTTTAAGCATTTAGCATTCCACATGTCTTTTTGGAACTTGTCATTGAGATTGAATATAGAAAATCAAGTTATAAAGTAAAAACTAGTCGTAAGATTTTTAAAAAGAACCTACTTAATTGAGTCTGTTCAGATTCCCAAATTTCTTTCCCTGTCTTCACTCCCTTTTTAGAGACAATATCACTGATTCATAAGGATTATTATTGTCTTCGGTTCTGTGTCAGGGAGTTGAGAGGTGGAAGCAGGGGGATTGCATTTTCAGGATACCACATGTGTGCTCTTTGATCTGAGGTACAGTGTGCCTCAGGGGAGTAAGTTCAATCTTGATTTCTTTAGTCAATCATCCACTATCAGGTACCACTGTCCTGATTAACAGGCTGAAGAAAAAGAGCATATCGTGGGTGTATGTTACAAAGATGAAAAACACTGATGAGTCTGTTGGCAGCAGAGTCAGCCCCCAGTTGCACTATGTGGCATTTGCTTTCTCTTTGCATAAATCCCCTTAGCGCGTGAAGGAACAAGAATCAGTGTTTCCATGTTTCTTTCCACAAACTGATAAATTTTTTTCAGCATGGTAGTTTATTTGTTTAATATTCTGCAGAATGAAAGCTGGAATGAAAATTAGCAGGATGAATTGTAGTGCTTTCTAAAAGATTCAAGTATAGCTGTGCCTGCTTACCATTCCTGCCATTCTGTGAACCAAGCCAGTGGCTAACCCTTGTAAAGCATTCAGCAGCACACACCTGTGCTCCTCCTGTCTCCTCATCTGGTGTTACACAGATGTAAAATAGTTCTCTAGACCCAGAAGGGCTTCAGTACTTATCTATTACTCATCAGGCGTATCCTTCCTGAAAGATTAGTGTATAAGGATTTTCCGAATTGCTCTTCTTATGTCTTGTCTTTGGTCAATTGAAAGAACTGGCACCATAAGGATATATGCTGGTAACAGCTACTATTGTTAGTCTTCTTAGGTTTATATTTGGGATTTTTCCATGTGTATTGTATATTGTGTTAAGGCAGAACTGGAAGCTCTGAAAAGACTTCTAAATAGTGAATATATACCCATCTTTGCCAAATTCTATTAACCTATTTCAAAATTAAAGTTTTCTACCAAGAATATTAATTTTTATTTGCCAGTACTTTTTCTAGGAAAAATGCAAGGTACAAATGTAGTTGCATCATAAATACTTAGGGGTATGTTTATGTCCAGCTGAATTTATTATTGTATTTGACCTTGATAACGGAGCCAGTTTGATAAGGTTTAAGGTCAATGACTACATTATTTTTAGACAAGATACAAAACGTAACATGTTCTGTTTTGCTTTCTTGTGTGAACAACTAGTAGTATTTAAGTTTCTCTCTGCACTACTATTTTTTCATTCTCAGTGATTATCCAAAAAATTTCAACACCTATAATTAATTACTCATTTGAGGAAAAGAAACACAAACTAAAAGATAGTTTGGCCTTTTTCTCCCTAGAAAAGTCCTGACATAGTGTGAATAAGATTCGTGACAGTGGCAGTAATGATCAGAATCACTCTCTCTCTCTCTCTCTCTCTCTGTGTGTGTGTGTGTGTGTGTGTGTGTGTGTGTGTGTATGTAAATCACTGAAAGAAAAATTTTTTTGATCACATTTACTAATGAATTCTCTTATATTTGCTTAACTTTAAATGTGTCATAGTGAAAATTACAATGAAAATTACATTGTTATCTCTATTTTATAAAAGAAGAGTGAGTAGTGACCAACTCAAAGCTAAACTTATTTGTTTTTTTAATCATTTGAACTAATGATCACTAATACCTTCTTCATGGAAATACTTGTTTTATCAGTGTAACAGGCATACAAATCTCAGTAAGTAGCAATGGATTTTCTATTCTAGATTTCCAGAAGATGTAATATTCTGCTAGATGCCATTATCTCTGTGTAATTGTTGTTAATGAGTTTTAAAAAAAGGCATCCTAAAAGCATCTTGACTTTTTTATAGATACTTCCCTAGTCGTTGATAAATAAATAATGAAGTGTTAATTGTGGGCTTTTGTGTACTAGTGCATAGGGGCCAAAGAATGAATGAATCAACGCAATACAAAGATCCTAAATTTGAAAATTGAAATAGCTACTTTGGAACCAATCCTGCATTAAGATGTATCATGAGAATATGTTAAGTTTGGCCCAAAACTTAAAGAATATAAACAAACCTTTTCTATTTCTTTCTTTCTTTCTTTCTTTCTTTTTTTTTTTTTTTTTTTAGACGAAGTCTCACTCTGTCATCTAGGCTGGAGTACAGTGGCATGGTCTTGGCTTACTACAACCTCCGCCTCTTGGGTTCAAGCAGTTCTCCTGCTTCAGCCTCCCAAGTAGCTGGGATTACAGGTGCCAGCCACCACACTGGCTAATTTCTTGTATTTTTAGTAGAGATGGGGTTTCACCATGTTGGCCAAGCTGGTCTCCAACTCCTGGCTTTGTGATATGCCCACATCGACCTCCCAAAGTGCTGGGATTACAGGCATGAGCCACTGCACCAGGTCTCTATTTCTTAAGATAGAGATTAATTTATCAGATTGATGTCTGGTAGACTGCAAATAGCAAATGCGTTTAACCTCTTTCATAGCTAGAACTAACCTGTTTATAAATACTCTAATTGGATCAGAGCATAGAAATAACCAAAATGAATATAATGGGCAAAAAGACAACTGAAATGTACCCACATTGATAATAACATAGGTTTTCCCCTCCCATGTTCATTGTACTAAAATCATTCACACTTGCCTCTTCACTTAAAATCTATAATTTAAAACTTTGAAAAATAACTTCAACCACACCTAATGCCTTAAACTACAATTCTCACCAACCTTGTTTTATCTCACTCACATTTGTTTAGACCCTTATCAGCCCTGCTCTTTCTTGTACCTGGCTTTATTAATGATAATTACTTAGAATACTACCCCCATTCTGTGATTCTATCACATCATTGTGGGGAAGATTATGATCTTATCCCAACCTATTCTGTTTAACTCTGACACTCCTTCTATTATAGTGGGGCCTTGATAAGATCATGCCTGTTAGGATCAGACATTAGTTGGAATCAATATTTGAAAATGCGCCTGTTTTTGTTTCATAGTAAAGTTAGCGTGAGGGTTGAAGTGAGATCATTTGTTGGATGAGATTGTACAACTTTATCTTGTCCAGGGTTCTTTCTACTACTTTATGCTCAAAAGCACAGAATGAGGTCTCTGGGAAACTGTACTTTTACTGACCAATCCACCCAGATGTATTAGCTTTTAGGTAGGTGACCTACACTGAAGGGAACACATATTTTTTAAACTGGTTGAAATCAGAATAATGAGTTGGAAAGAATGAAAGACTGTCTTCAAAACCATTTGTTAGTAAAAACATAATTAATTCAGTGGTTAAGAGCCACTGAATTAATTATGTTTTATGGCCAGTTTTATGTCCCGAGGGACACTTAGGGATGTCTGAAGACATTTTGGTTGTCACAACCTTTGGGAGAGTGGGCAGGAGGGAAAAGGAATTAGCAGTGCAACTGGCATCTAGCTGAGAGAGGCCAGAGTGGCTACTAAACATCCTGCAGCACACAGGACAGCTTTCTACAGTAAAGAATAATCCAGCCCCAAAGGTTAATAGTGCCAGCGTGGAGAAACCCTGATATATATACTGAGACTGTAACAAAATACAGAGGTGTTTGGCAGCAGTGTTTGTTTATTTGTTTGTTTGTTTAGACAGGATCTCACTCTGTGCCCAGACTGGAGTGCAGTGGCCTGATCTCCACTCACTGCAACCTCTGCATCTCGGGCCCAAGTGATCCTCCCTCCTCAGCCTCCTGAGTAGCTGGGACCACAGGTGCCTGCCACCGTACTTGGCCAATTTTTGTAGAGACGGTTTTTCCATGTTGCCCCGGTTGGTTTTGAACTCCTGGGCTCAAGTGATCCAACTGCCTTGGCCTCCCTGCTGGGATTACAGGGGTGAGTCACTGTGCCCCTCCAGTTTTCAATTTTTAATATGACAATTTATCTGCCCAGGAAGAACAAATATTGCAACTTTCTATGTTGCTTGTTTTTCTGGTTAGCAACGCCTGGTCAATTTGTTATTAATAAATACCTTAAAGCCATAGAAATCTGAATAGTTTCCTTCAAATTTGTGCTGAATCAAGCTTCAGGTAGAAAAAAGTGAGAAATCAGCTATGCAACATCTTTAGTCTTTATGAAACCAATCTCCTTATTCCTTATTGGGTTATATAATCCATGTTTGGAATTTACTATTTTTTGAAATGAGTGAAATGTGGAATGGAAGATCTATATTTGTCACTTCTCAAACCTTCTCCAACTTCATGATATTTGCTTATTATTTGATTATATATTTTGTTATATATATTTTTTGTTTATGTATTGTTTATATATCATGTATGATGAAATAACCTTGAGTATTATATTTTCCTAGTATCTGGGTAATTGTTTTTGCACAACAGGTGTTACAAAAGAGAAATCACAAGTTTTTAAAAATTTCTAAGCTTTCTAAGGCTTAAAAAAAATAGAGCAACAAATAAATAGCATGTTTCTGAAAAATAAATCTGGGGCTATCTTTTTTTGGTTTGTGCATTTTATAATTACTAAAATCTGTGCAACTGAGTTTTGAGACTAAGCTCTTTCATCTGCAATAACAGTAAAGGAAATTTTTTCCTTTTTGTGTTACTGAGAATCCTAAAAGTTTTTTTCCTGAGCACTCAGATGGGAGCAAAGAAAGGGGCTAGAGGTACCAGTGCCAATGAAACCATGGAAGATTAGCACACTTCTTTTGATAAAAGGTGGCTTCCCAGGGAGTTGAAGAATAAACATATGGGCTGGAATGCTGGCTAGGAGAAAAGGCCCTGAAGTGAATGAGAGGAAAATTCCACGGGAGTCAGGTTAAGGGCTCAGTTCTCTGAACTGAACCTGTCAATTCATCATTCATTCTCCATCCATTTTAGTAAAGAGATCATGGCATATCCTTTTCACAGACTGCTGTAGTCAGAAGACCTGTAAGAAAAGGTTATTTGCTATGCCTAGAATATTTGTGAGAAGGTGGCTGGTTAAACATTATTTTTCTGCTTTATTTAAAAAATTCTTTATGAAATAAAATGATTTGTTTGGTATATTTTTAAAGCCCTGAATTATATTTTAATATTTTTTTGGCAGGTGAAATAAATAATTGTGCAGATGTCAAATTTTTAATTTTAAATATTGAGACATTCTAAATTACAATACTTTTCAGGAACATACTCTGACCAAAAATAACAATTGTAGTAATTAAACGTTTTTAGGTTTAACTTTGAAAATACAGGATGATTAATTCTTTTACTTAATTTTTTTCTAAAGTTTTTAAAATTACCAATTAGGCCTTTATATTCACAACAAAGTATATCTTATGTATTCTAACAAGAAAAAAATATTTGTAGAAAATATATTACTTCCTCCTAATAATTCTCGATTTGAATATGCCAAAGAAAAGATGAGTAGGGGATTCAGTCCTGTGCATCAATTTCTCTTTCCTGTGGTGTCAAAAACGCAAAGTAGTCTGGTAAACTAAAGACAACCCATTGCTCCCAACCCTCTATCTCCTAGTACTTCACAGTCCAACGTCATTTATTCTTGTAGAATAAGATAAGTCTTCATGTGTTTGTGTTTGGTGGATTAACAACAGAAAATTAAGGAATTTTACAAAAATTCCAACTTGGCAAATAGTAGCAACCCTTATCATGTGGAAGCCTGATAAAAGCCTCTGATAAAGCACCAGGGAAACTAGTCTGGACAATGTCTTAAAAAATATGAGGTATCTGACAGTGGTATCTCACCACTGGAGTTGGGATGATCAGTTAAGTACAAACACCGCTTTAGATAATAGAACTGTTATTTGTAACTCTGTATTTCTGTCTTTAAAGGTAGGATGTTGATTATGATAAGGGGTGTATGTCTTTAAATACTGTGTAATGAGAGAAGTGCTTTTTCTCATTCTTATCAATTTCAGCTTAAAGCAAATGACCCTTTTTGGGAAGAAAAGGAAAATCATGGTAGAATAAATAATAATGTTCATAATTTAGCACAGGAAAACATTGAGGCCTAATCCAGACAAGGCAATTATTCACCCTGTAATCCTCATAAATTATCAATTATTTAATATTCATTACCATGTCATCAGACCTATATAGAAAATATAATTTTTAAAAAGACCTTAATGTTCCCTTTTATTTTTTGGATTTCCACACTAGATACTGAGGCTTCTTAGAGAAGGTAGCACAAAACAGCTGTGGTGAATGTGAATGATAGTATATATATATATATAAACCTTTCCAGTTTGTGGTTTTGTTTTATCAGTTTTTTCTACCCTCCCTCCCAGCACTTTCTTGTTTCCTCTCTGAGGGTCTGGATCCCTGAATCACTTCAACCTTGACTTATTTGTCTGAATGCATACCTGTCTGTCCAAACAGTATATGTGCTCCAAGTAGTAGATTCATAGAGAATAATTTTATGTTTTGTTTCATTCTTTTATTTGTTGTTTAACAAACATTTATTATTAGCTAAAGAAGTGCCAATAGACATTGATGTTGTTATCCTGGAGATTATATTCTAGTGACAAATACAGACAAAGAAATGTGCAGTTGCTATATAGTAGGCAATTAGCAATAATATTATTAGTTATAAATAGCAGAACTATAGTATGGGAAAATAGTACCTAACATGTGGGAGGATTGCTTGAGCCCAGGAGTTTGAGGTTGCAGTGAGCTACGATCATACCATTGCACTCCAGTCTTTGAGATGTCTAGAGCAAGACCCCGTCTGTAAAAGAAAATAAAAATAAAAATATAAAGAGAACCTAAGATATATTTTAGGATAAAAAAATAGAAGGGATATTTAAGAAGAGTCCTGAGGAATGAGTAAGAATAAATTGAGAGTATTTGCATGAGTTGGGAAGGGTCAGGTTGTAGTATGTGTGTGTGTGTGTGTGTGTGTGTGTGTGTCTGTGTGTCTGTGTGTCTGTGTTTGTATGCACATGAGCTTGTATGTTGTAGGAGGCAGGAAATGGGGAATATATTTAATGTGCAAAGGCCTGCAGGCATGGTAAACTTTAAGAATTGTTGAGTTGTCCAGTAAGAATGAAATGATTATTTAGTTTATTTTTAAGTGTTTCAGTGAGGTACTAAGTCCTCAGCCTAGTTTACTTCAAGCTTTTTTGATGCAGTGTTTTACTTCGTTTTGATTCACCCATAGCACTTCTTTTAAATGTTGTCGAAAGAGCTTAGCACTAGAAATAACCAATCTTCCTCCAACTTTCTTTTTCTCTATCACTTTCATTTTTTTTAGAGACGTGTATGCAGCTGAGATGTGCTGCATATTTTTTTTTACTGGGAATAATCTGATATCAAAGCATATCTGAAAATTTTTGACCTTATTGTCTAAAGTATTTATCCTGTAGGTCACTCTCTCTCTCTCTCTCTCTCTCTCCTCTATATATATATATATATATATATGCATATTTATATGTAAATATTTATATATTCTTTTCAGTAGACATACAATTTTGGAAAATATTCCTGTCTTTAGGAAGTTTATCATCTAATTAAACACTCAGCCAGAACAGATAAAATTGTAAGCATCGTATACAGCATTAAAATCTTTGGACTTAACAGTCTTAGAGATGAATGTTGCCCACATGGAATAAAGTGAAAATGGTCTGTCATAGCACTAAAATAAAGGACTGCTTTTGATATAAGCAAGGAACTACCATTTATTTCTAATTTAAAGTGTGGACATTTTTCTATGTTAAATTTAACATCAGAATAGTCAGAATGCTTTCTGCATAAGAACGTATACCAAATACGAGAAACAAGGGGAAAAATACGAAGTTCAAATGCCTAATGCTCCTTACATTGTAAAGGTGCTAGCAGGCACAACATAATCCAAAACGAAATTGCTGGCAGGTCTCTTTTCAGGTTTCTACAAAGCACATTTTTCACATTTCTATAAAGCACAAATAATAATGGCACAATTCTACAGTATTATAAATTAGGAACCAGAAAATATAGGTTAGTAACATGGAATAAAGAGTGTTTCTGAACCTTGGCACTGCTGGCATTTTGGACCTTGGCACATGCTGGCAGATAATTCTTTGGGGCGGGGCTGTTCTTTGCATTGTAGGATGTCTAGTGTCATATCTGGCCTTTACCTATGAGATGCCAGTAGCATTCCCCTGGTTCTGACAATTAAAAATGTTTCGAGACATTTCCAGGTGTCCCTTGGGGGAGCAAAATTACCCCTAGTTGAGAACCGCTACAATAGAAAACTTAAGAAACCAGGAGTATGGCTTATGAAAATACAAGCCCACCACAGGGAAAGTTAAAGTCTGTGTACTACAGTTGTTTTGTAAGCTATCTTTAGGCTTTTTTAAAAAAACATTCCTGGCTATTAGGCTATTACATTTGGTGACAATGGATGCATTTATAATAAAATATTACTTGAATTTGAAAAATAAACCTATCTTACGAAATATGTAAGCAAGAGAAGAATTGAATTAAAATACAATAGATAATATTTGATCTAAGGAATAATCTGGCTACAAATATAGGGCAGACATAGATTTTCTTGAGATAGCCAGCTCAGTCTCTGATGTGGTGAAATCCACAATTATCCTCAAAATATTCACGGTATCTGGAAAAGAAAGAATTTCTATAGGAAACAGAGCAAATGGAGTGTCTTGATAACACAAAGAATTTTTCTTCTTTTAATAATTTTTTCCAAAAAAATTTGGAACCACATTTTATATAAAAACTAGATCAACATAAAAGAGCGTTTTGATTTCTCTTCTCCTCCAGGTTGCAAACACTTAATTATATAAGATTCTTCCCGTTGACCCTTTGGGTCCTTGTGCAGCGTCAGTTTCGGTCTGTTGGAGGAGCCACTGCTATGTGGGGTCGGACTTCAATCTCAGTGGAAATGATGATGCTGGAATCAAACTTTCAATCTTTTCTAAATTTCTTTTTTATTGGCAGCTTGAATGGCCTACTTTATTCTTTTGCAGTAGGCCCTTCCATTAGGTATTTGTTTTGTTGACATGTGAATGCTCTTTTGTCAAAGATTAACCACACTGCCTCCGCACAGGCAGGATGCCATTTAAGATAGTCTTTTACTAAATTCTTAGAGTAAGGATGTATGTCAGGCCAGTCAGGGGGCAAGTTTAGGTGACAGCTGATGATGGGTAGGCTTGGTACTCCCTCCTCATTGACCTGTTGAGAAGATGGTCACAAACCGAAGTCGGAGGAAATGCCTGATCCATAGTGTACACAGTTGAATGAGATTTAAGAATCCTTAATCCCATTATGTTTTAAAACCTTTAGTAGCTCAAAACATATTACAAAGCAGTTAGCCTGGAGAGTCAACCGAAAAGGTGAAAGCTCAATGAAGGGTGAGAGAAACCCTAGTAGTTCCTAGAAACCAAACTCCATGGAGCACCCTCTAATCCTACTATTATTCAGTTCCACTTGATAATTTACAGGCAATATCTGTGTAAGAATTTTTTGTGCCATTAAAGTTGTGACAGGCTGTCATTGCATCGTGGTTTGAATGACTGTCAGAAATAGTGTATTAAAAACGACAATCCCAAATTTTATCATAGATCATCCAGACTTTGTTAAATGCATATAACAATAGTTTTCTCAAGCTTCTACAAGGAAGCTACCTTGACAAATCTACCAGCCATATGGCTATGCTCTATATATATTTGGCAAAAGTGACTTTTTGTAATTAAAGCTACTTTGCCAACAAAATTCAAGAAACTAACCTGAAGAGAAATTAGGGATTCATATTATAGAAAATGGATTGAGTACAAGTGGAATGTTCAAGGGATGTTTGTGGCATTATTTAGGTTAACATAAAAGAGTACTTTTTGTTATTTGAATGAACTACATTTGACCTTATCATTTCTATTACTAGCCTAGTTTTGAGGTTTTCCCCACAAAACACATTACTTGCTTTCTTCTTTTTTCTCCTACGCTTTCCACTGTGCCATTTATAGTCTTCATTCTTGGCACTTTCTCTTTAATACATATTCTATTTATTTTTTGAGACAGAGTCTTGCTCTGTTGCCCAGGCTGGATTGCAGTGGCTCAATCTCAGTTCTCTGCAACCTCCAACTCCTGGGTTCAAGCAATTCTCCTACCTCAGCCTCCCAAGTAGCTGGGATTACAGGCATGTGCCACCAAGTCCTGCTATTTTTTGTATTTTTAGTAGAGACAGAGTTTTGCCATGTTGGCCACTCTGGTTTTGAATGCCTGAACCTCAAGTTATCTGCCTGCCTCAGCCCCCAGAGTGCTAAGATTACACGTGTGAGCTACTGTGCCTGGCCTCTTTAACTCACGTTCTGATCCATTTTGTTTACAAATGCATAGTCTGTATTCCCCGTTCCTTTTGAATTCGCCTGAGTGGCTGTCTCCTTCACCTTGATTATTCTGCCTGGGTTTTCTAGGCTGAAAACTAGGCTGAAGCCCCAACAGGTACTTTAGCTTGTGTGCTTTATCCCTTACACTATTAGTAAAGGGGGTATTTTTATTTCTAAAGAACCACATTTTAATTCGGCTTCCAATAATGTCACTGTGAGATGCTGAGACTAAGAAACGCCCTCTAATATGTTATAACTGTATAAAACTACTGTTGTTCCTTCTGTTACAGATAAGAGACCTGTGCAGGATAATATTCGGGGCCAAAATACTGCAGTGTCATATAGTGTACAGCCTGTGGTCATATTGCAACTTTATTACCCATTTTTCAATGCTTCTGTGTTAAGCCACACACATATTAAAAATGCTCTGTTTATTTCATTCTTATGATGCTGTGTTGGTTTACTTCAGGCCATGATTAATGGTTTGGGGGCCAGAGTCATAGATAAAGGTGTGTTTGAGTTAGTTATTTAATTCGAAGAAGAGAAATGTTTTGTCCAAAACTTTAAGAGTTTCTATATATATATATATATATATGTTTCTATATATATAGAGAGAGAGAGACAGAGTCTTGCTCTGTCGCCAGGCTGGAGTGCAGTGGCATGATCTTCGCTCATTGCAACCTCCAGTTCCCAGGTTCAAGCATTTCCCTTGCCTCAGCCTCCCGAGTAGCTGGGACTACAGGCATGTGCCACTACATGTGGCTAATTTTTTTGTATTTTTAGTAGAGGCAAGGTTTTATCATGTTAGCCAGGATGGTCTTAATCTCCTAACCTAGGTGATCCGCCCATCTCGGCCTCTCAAAGTGGGATTACAGGCATGAGCCACCTCGCCTGGCCAGCACTTCCCTATTATGGATGTGGAGGGCTGATGTGATAGGTTGGAATATTACACTGAGGAATTTCATGTAACAAGATAATAAAAAGTATGTGTATACAGATAGACACACATGCATGAGTGTGCAAGTGCATGTGTGTGTGCTTGGGCACGTGCATGCACGTGCGTGTGCACACACACACACACACACACACACATCAGTGGAAGTGTAGCTAACTTTACCAGCATCCACTCAGTCACTTTACACAAGACACATGGTGCACTTTAGGAATAAGCAAAACCCATATATCAGACTTGAAAGAGTATGGTTCTGCCATAGTATTAGTAGCTTGGGACCTAGCCAGGAAAATAAAAATAGGAAGGATTAAAGGGCTAATGTAAGGTTATTATAAGTATTTATCAGTTGTGGGTAGATAAGTTAGTGGGGTAACAACTACCCCTGTTCTCTTAAAATAGCTTCGGTTTTCAGACTTAACTCCACTCTAAAGCTCGGAGCCTTAGCTGAATATTCACAGATAAAGAAAAAAGTAAATATAGACTATGAATCAGTTTGCTAATTCTGACTTTTTTTCCCCCTGGAGGCCACAAACTGGGTTATGAACGATAAACTTTATATAATTATGAGATTAAATTTTCAGAACTTCTTAGGACTTTATGGAGTTCTCTTAGAATTATTTGGAAAAAAAAAGGAACAACAACAATAAAAAATCAAGTGGTATCTAAATGTTAATAAATAATATTGCTTTATAAATTGGATTACTTAAGAATTTTCATTTGTGATAATTTTCTGTCACAAATTTGTTTATTGGATATAGGGTCTAATTGTTCTTAAAAATACAACACTTCTTCATTTTTATAACAGTGGAACTTACATAGACTGTACTGTAAATATGGCTTTTAATCAAGACATTGGAAAAATGTTACTACCTTGAGTTTTTAAATCAGTTTTAAACTCGTATACCAAAATAAATCAAATCAATTGTAAAATATTACATCAGAAAAATTTTATTTAAAGGCTTTTGTTTTTTAATATTACTTGACAAGCTTCAGAAATTGGGTTATCTTAATGAATGAAAGTATGCAGCAAAAATATAGTCATATTCATAAGAAATGCAATTCATAAAGCTGTATATAAAATACCCAGTAATATTATCATTTGATAGATTTGTTAGATTGCTAAAATAACATAAGCAGTTATTAAAGTCCTCTAACACCTGTATCAGCACAACATTGATACTCTCCCAATCCACAAAATTAATAGCAAGGAGATGGCACATTTGGCATCCTAAGTCCCTGGAAGTAAAATGTAATACCAGCCAGGAAAAGGTGAAAATAGAACAGAAAAATTAACACCAGATAAAGTAAAGTTGTTTTGTTTGTTAACTGTGTAAAATAAAAATTTGATAAACATTTTCATTCTATTCTCAAAACACAAGGAGCTTAGCGTTAATATTTCATCAGGTCACTATTAGGCTTACAAGGCTTTATGAAAACCCCCTGAAAAGTAGTTAAATTCCATTTCAAAGCGCTGCAGTGAGCACAGGAAACGTACAGCAAGACTTTAGTGTCATTTGGATAAGAAAGGAGGGAGACTCAAAGCAAAACTATCAAAAGGTCAGGAGGATTCTTTACTCTTGGTAATTGCCTGGGAGGCTTTTTTTCCTTCTTTCCCCACCTCCTTGGTACATTGTTTTTTAAAGGTTTGTCTGAAATGTAAAAATATAAAAATGCAATCATAATAAGAATTGAAAAATCATATGGAAAGGTTAAAGGACTGTCTTGTTTCTCATTTGGCCATTGAATCGTGGCCAAATTGGCAGGCCATCCTTGAAACCCCAAAGTCTTTCACATTTTGGTGCAATTACATTTGATTTGAAATACGTTTTTCCAGTTTAAAAATGTTAACTATTTCCCAGTGCAATTGAAACCTGTCTTGTGTCAAAAACAGGAAATTCTAAGGAGAAATAGACTGTGGATATATGTCAGATGTTTCTCTTATTTTTTTCCTCATTTTCTTTTTTAGACACACACAACCCATATGCACACACATATATTAATATATATAATATATGCAGATATTGATGGAATTCTGTGAGTTGAAAGAGGAGGAAGATGTCTTGAAGGATCCATATCTCTCCCACCAGATTTGTGCTATTATCACTGAAATGTGGCCTTCAGTCTTGAAACAGTTAAAAGAGTTCTAAGGCCACAAAAGGAGAGATGTCTTCAGAATTATCTCCCGCCTCACATTTGCTCTTAGGCAAGCAGTTTAAAAAAGCCCAGTGATTGAGCCAGTGATCCAATTTGAAATGCAGAAATGATTAGAGCTGCTTGCCTCATTTCATATCGAAATTCTCTGATTTATGACAGGGCTGCAGCCAAGATCTATCTCCAAAGGGAATTAGTGTGCAAGTTTGCATATTTTTGTTATTTAGGTTTCTGATAGCAGCTGCTAGCTAGAAATACTGAACTGGGAGGTGGTGGGGCAAGGATTTTCAGCCATTGGAGCAAAAGAAAGATAAGAGCTTTCTGTTTAGGACATCGAGACCCCTTGACCAGCATATATCTGTGTTACATATGCTTCTTATATGTGTGTATGTCTAAGAACTTGTTAATGGTATCGATGTGAGTGTATATATACACATAAATTATGAGGTTCAGGGAACCCAGGAATGTATTGGAATGGTTAATTCTAGTAATGGAGAAAAGAATTACCAAAATTCTGTCTCCATGTTTTAACTACTGGAATTTTAATGAGGCATAATACTTCAATCATGCAACTGACCTGTGGGGCAGAGTATAGAACATATAATGAAACAGAAATAGAATTCTGAAAAAAAAATTATTACCTTATCTGGAATTTACATGAAGTGTTAACAGGAAATTATGCAGCAGTTATAAATGAAAAATATGGGATTTAATGTACTTATTAATAAAGATTTGTTACATACATGATACCAGTGTCCCAAATCGGCTGTCCGCAGCTGTCCCCAATTCCTAATGTTTCTGTCCTCAGATGCCTCATTTAGAGTCATCTTATTACCATGTAAGCTAATGCCAGTTTCTCTTCAGTGAGTATTCCGTTCCAAGAAAAAAAAAAAAAACAGGAAATTATCTTTGTGCATAGTCAAGGGCTGAAGACTTTCTATCAGTTTCATTAAAATATTAAACACACACACAACTTTGTTGGTTTTGTCAGTGCTTTTCTTGAATTTGTAGATTTTAATCATAGTTACCAAAAAAAATTGTGATTTTTCAAGTAAAAAAATTCCTGAAAGAAAGATGAGTGGCTGTCAGTCTACATTAATACTGCAAAGAGCAAAGAAATCATCGTGGAAGAGTTTATTACTTTAGCTGCTCTCTGGCTCCATATGGAGTTATTATGGCCTGGAGTCTTAACGGTGCTCCTCAGCTGACCTTACCACAATGCAGCAGGGCTTCTAGGTATTAAAATCGCTCTCATATTTCACTGAGTATTCTCCAGGGGTTCCAGGGTTATTGTATTCAAAACTTTAAATTTTTGATTACCTTGTTCGTTGACAAAGAATGCGGTAAGATCTTTAAAGACGTCTTTAAACCTAAATGCCTGAGTTATTCCTTTTAAATCAGCCCATCTCTTCTCCTCTTGACTTCCAGCTAACTTGCCTAATTTCAAGGCAGTAGCTCTTCGTGTGGTTGTTGTCTCATGTGTTTGAGAACTGTGTTGTCCCAGTAGCTCCAAAAATTAATTTCTAGAAGATTCCTTATGCTAAGAGGGTCTGGCAGTAAATCTTAATTTTATTATACCCTTTAAAACAAAGAACGTCCTTTTTTCTTTTAGTATGGTAGCATTGTTAAAATGTTTTTTAAAATTTTCAGGATATTTTAAGTATTTATTACTTTAACTCAGCTCTACGTTGTAAAGAGTCACAGATCTAATGTATAGTAAGTAGTTCTATTCATAGCCTAAATATTAATAGTTAATATTTTTGGTTCAATGGACTGAGCTTAGCATTTCATTGCTTCATATTTTCGTAACTCTCTGAAGCTGATAGTTCTCCAATTTAACAGATGAGAAAACTGAGGTTTCAGACACTCCTCAAAAAGCTCAAGGCTAATTAATGTACAAATTATGGACTTGAACTCAGATATGACTTCAAAACTCATACTGCTTTGATTTTATACTACCTCCCTACAGTTCCATTTTAATAATGGCCCTTTTCAGCACTCAAGTTAATCATGACTCACTCATAGATTCAGCAAACACTTCTTAATTCTTGCCATGAGCCAGGCACTATGCAAAGGTCTCTGCCCTCAAGGAGCTCAGTCTAATGAGATAATTAGATGCATAAACATACAACTATAGTATCCTAAGATGATTTCTGATGGAGGATTTTATAAAGGTTGTTTCTTTTTATAAATATGCAATAGAAAAAACTTCTGGCTAACAGGCAAAAACAGAATTAGTGAAAGGATCCGGGGGCGTTTACAGAATCTGTTAGGGAACCAGGTTTAGGAAAGGACAAGAATCAAGGCAATTTGAGAGTAAAGAAAGTCTAATAGTAGAAACCATTGTACAGTCTTATCAGGCACTTTCATTGACAAGAATGAGCTCCAACACGTTTTGGTCTTTTTATTTCTTTGTTCAGGACTTAGGTCTAGGGAGGGAGTGCCTTATTAGTCTATCTTAGGTCACATCTCTGTCACTAAACAAGGGAGAGAAGGGCCCTTAGATTAGTGTTCAGTGGAGGAATTACCCAAAAAGACAGAGGGAGAGTTATTAACCAAAGGAGCTAGACTAGATGCTGGCCATCCATAAACAGCAATTATCCAACCATGCTAAGTATAAAGATAAAACATTTTACTGTCTCAGGTGCCTGTGGAAAGGCTTCCAGAAGACGATTTTCAGAAGAGTTTTGGAAGATGAATTAACTCAGAAAATAAATTGGTACTGCAAATTCCAGGCAGAAGTAACAGTAAATGCAAAGTCATGAAAACATGAAACAAACAAGTGTTTGGGGGAAACACACAATATTGGGTGAAACAGGGCTAAAAATAAGGATTAAAGAAGGTAACAGGAAACTTTCCATGCTTTACTAAGAAATCTGGGTTTTATCTTATGCAATGGTAATGGAATAGAGAACATTAAATGTTGTGAAATTCTTTGCCAACATTTTTTTATCTCCTTCGTGGCTAAAATAATCTCTTTTATTGGTTTTAGCCATATGAATAGGCACATACTTCTTAGAGCTTTTTAATCTATCTACTCATTAAATCTCAAAATAGAATCATATACTGCTAACATCTTATAATTGACTTCCAGTATCATCTAAAATTTATGTGTATTTTAAAACCATATAAACTGAGAGTAAAGCAAAATTATCTGAAATTCTCCTTTTATCTGAAAAAGGAAACAAAAAAAGAAATAACCAGTTAGGTAATAAAGTTACCAAAATGAAGTGTTTTGGTATTTAGTAGACATTACTTCTGTGCACCTTGTTAACATTTATGGCAAATGGTAGTATCCCTATCAAAATGGAAGAGCAGGTTGTAAGTTGTGTGAGTGAAAATATGTTTGGCTCTCTGATCACTTCATGTCTGGCCTAGTAGATTAAAAAGAATAAAAATTAATGAAGAGAAAGCAAGAAAAGGAGGAAAACAAAAGAGTAGAAAATCAGCAGAAAAGTAAAAGTGTTTTCTTTCATTTTCTTTTCATTCATCCCTGTATTTTCAGAAAGAGAGAAGGAAACAGAGGAGGAGAATTTTTATAATGAAAGTTACATATTTCTCCACCATCATCCCAGTTTTTACCCTAGTTGCAAATACATTGGAACTCCCTGGTTCTTCTGGTATGCTATACCTAGGGAAAGAAGGTATTCTACCTGTCCTCTGAAAACCTTTGCAAGTTTAGCACCAATCCTAATGTTCTTGCAAGTTTCTTAGTCAATTTGGGATCCAAAGCTTCTTTTGCATATCAAGGGTGAGAACAGAGATCATAATAGTTAAATATTTTATTCTTATAAGAATTTAACCACTTTCTAGTCATCATATAAAGCAACTCATGATAGAGAAGGAGGTCTCTGGGTGAGACCGCCTTTGTCTGCCTTTTTTTTTTTTTTTTTTGATGAGTGATTATGAGATTCCTGAGCAGTTAAAGTAGATAGGGCCTGGAACGCTATCTCTACAACCTCAATTAAGCAAGGTAGCCTCTATCTGTGTTGATTTTCAGTATGTGGCACCCAGGAAAGAAATAGACATAGTCCCTTCTTTCATCTTGTTTCTCTACTCTATAAGTTTAGTTAATGGTGTTGTTTTTTGCAAAGTAGAATTGAAATTCTACATTTAAATGTTTTTATTTTTCAGGCTCATAAAATTGTGCTTCAATTTCCTGGCACATTCATTAATGTAACAGCTGCATTCTTACTGTTAACCAGTATATTTGATAGCTGTACCGTGGTGTCTGTGAAAAAAAGTACATTCTTAATAGGTATTGAATTTGGGGTTGCAGTTGAATGTCAGGGCCCTGTTATGCCTGGATTTTGTTTAAAGTCACTGAAAATCAGAAATAAATCTTCGAATTGGCCGGAGTTGACATGGCCAGTTTTTAAAATGCTATTTTATTTTCTATGTGTATTATTTCTAATCATCCTGGAGTTACACAAAATTTGGGTATGAGTAATGCCAAATGCTAGAATATTTCCAATTATTTAAAACTATAAGGGTATGGAGATGATATGCTTCAAATATTTGACATTTATGAAGTTGTGTGTGTGCATGTTAATGAGAAGAAGAGAGCAGACCTAAACCTCTCCCTGGTGCGATTTCTTCATGAACATACCGTGTACCTTTCATTAACGCTAGATAAAAGCACAGTAGTTTCTTGTTAAATAAAAGTAGTCATTAAAGAGCACAGAGAATAATTTTGTTTTCTCTTTTTATGTTTAAGCCATTTTTCAATTTTTTCTTTTCCTTGTTTTTTCATCATATTTAATGCAGATTAATATTATAATAATAATGATAGGCTGCTATCAACCCATCTTAATTTAGTAATAAAAAGGATAGCATAATAATATATTTGAGTCTTCCTTCTAAGTTACTAAGAAAATATATAGTGCAGCAGGTTTTAAATGGTCTCCTATTTAATTTTTCCCATGAATAATGTCTTTCATTTGGGAGTGATAGTGAATCAAATTCCTAATAGTACCGCCGCGCTATAACTACATTATATAGGACTATTAATTAGGATAAATATGAAATTTGAATAGATATTGCAGGTGTGAGACATCAGATGAGAACTCAAAAGGATAAAATTCTGCTGGGGATCATTATTTCAGTTATTTCCAATCCTGTTGTTCTGCTGCATAAAACTTACTTTAGTACCTCTCTGAACTGTTATAACATCTGTTGTTCTTGGGGGGGGAAAAAAAAAAGATTTTTTGTGGGTTTTTTTTTCCTTCTTTTTGGTCAGAAATAGCTGTGTTATTCTGCAGCATTGGCCCAGAATGCCTTGCAGGGAGTGAGCTGTGTTCTTCTGGTGTTCTGACTAATTAATTCCCATGAGACCTGCTCCTTACAAAGGGGCTTGCTCTCGCCGAATCCAGCAGTGGGAAGGACTGCCTTTGGGAAGGTCACTTGAGAAAGCTGTCCTACACATGCATGTTCATCATGTAAATAAAGAAGAAGGTGAAAGATAAGAGGGTTAGAATCCAGGGAAGTTTTATGAGAGAGAGAACTGATAGGAATGATTACTTTTATTTTGATAAAGGGCTTCTTTTTCTCTATCACCATGAATACATTTTAAACTTAGAATATCTGCACACCAAAGTATAATCACCATATCTTAGCTTTGCTTCATCAAATTGTTTCAGTGTGATCAAATTTTACCAACCAGATAGAAGAATTTTAAAATTAACTTCTGGAAAATTTTTTTTCTTCCTCTCTCTCTTTAAAAAGTAGAATAGTGCCATACATGTTCACAAAACTATGCTACCTCACTTCACGGTTTCTCATATTAAATAAGCTAGTTTCATTTCCAAAATGCTGACTTTCTATGTTTTCCTCCTTGTTCCTATATTTCCCTCATAAAAAAAATTAGTTTTAATTTCTTGGGACTGACCAAGAAAGATAATGAAGTGCTTTCAAAAACTCTTTATGTGTGAAACCCTGGAGGAAAACCCTAGAGCCTTCTTACTTGTAGCAACCAATTACTACCTACAAAAAAAACTTTCCCCAATTATGAAGTCCACTAATGCATCCTGCACAGACTCAATTTCACGAACTCTGTTGCGGAGGCACCCCTCACATAATTAACAGCGAGGCACTGCATGTGGTCAGACCTTCTGCTAATTGATTAAATGAGTCTATTCCTAAATCAGATTCTAAATCACACTTGCTAGCATGGCTGTGGAACACAGCGTGTATAACAGAATTTCCAGAAACCCAAAATGTGGACCTGCAAAAAATCTAAATTACTCATTGGTATAGCTGCTTCAGAACTGAAACTAAAAAATAAAAATAAAAAAAAAAATAAAAGACCACCTTGCTCTCTTGAAATGCCACTCTCCCTGGTTGTCTTTCTTTCGTATTCCCACTTCTGTTTGATCCTTGTCCTTTTGTGATTATCCTCCACACCTAAACGATATAAAACATGTCATGCTGTGGCCCTGTCTTTATGATTATTTTAGTTAACAAGTGCTGGATAGTTTGCCTGCAGTTTCCTAGTAAAACACAAAACCTCCCATCTGCTTGCCAGTTTTTCTTTTTCTTTTTCTTTTCGTCTTTTTTTTTTTTTTTTTTTTAAAGAAGGCCATGGTGTTCCCTAAGGGTTGTGAGAGGAGTTCATCCCATTGAACTGGTCAGCAAGATATCATTAGCTCGTTGTGTACATGAAATCCAGGGGTTAGAGCACCAAGCGTCACAAGCCAGTTTCTTTACCTCCTTGAGCTGATCAGAGGATCAGAGTATCAAGGAAGGATTAGCACTGACTTGGGATTTGTGTGATTGGTTAATTTATTGCAGCAATGGCAGGCCTTTCATCTATGGCAACATTTAATCAGCACAGCCATGGAGGCTATTACCGGTTAGCTCCTTTCTCAAGTCAGCCAGGGCTGCACCATCAGCCCTATCACAACTCCCCTGAAATTTCCAAATTATCTGGAACAGGCTTTAGCCTCACAGTAATAAAAATTAGAAGAGATTCCTGATAGCACTGGTGGAAAAGGCTTTCACTTGCACAGGGCAAATTATAAATAGTATGAACGTGCACTTTAAAAAAAAAATTCTCCACCTCTTAAGAGATGTGCAGGACTTATCACCCCTGCTCTGATCCAAATCCTCATGGTTGAAAATTTATATTAGATTTTATCAGAGAGGCCTAAGTCTAGAAAAATCAATGAAGGTTATCTTTTATGTTGCAGGAACTTGTGGAAATATTGATTTTCATTTTATAGTGAATTTGGAGCATGAGTTGGTAATCACTGCTGAGCCGACCACAATGTTTGCCTACTGTATCTTTTACTGAGTTTTGCTCAAGTATTTAAGATAGTATTGCTGTTGATTTTAGTCTATAGTGTGAAGACAGATGTTCCTAAAACACAAAGTTGTACTTGGTAAAAAATACACCTAGAAGCTCCCTGTTTACAATAATGAGCTCAGTATTTTGAGACTCTATTTTGACTATTAGTGATGGATTTGGGAATAAAATATACTCTGAAATTTTTGTAAGATTTTATTTCTTCTTTGCTTCTATCAAGTTTATAAGCAAAGAGAAAGTTTTTTCTTTTAGTAAGGAAAAACTGCATGTGTATAAAATACATCATTTAAACATTGAAGTACTTCTAAGAAAAGATGAATTTCTTTTTTTCAACTAATTATTATGTCTTTGCATCTGACAAATATTAATCAGAAGTTTCCCGTCTATTGTATTTTTAATGTTTTCATTTCTTGAATTTGCTAACTTTTTAAATTTCATTATTTCTTTTAAAATTAAATTTAATAAATGTTATAGTTAATACAAGTTAAAAAGCATTAGGGAATAACTGCTCATTTTTCATTTTTGAAAATTGTTTAAACCCTTTTTACCGTATTTGTTATTGTTGTAGATAACTATAGTATGATGGCTATATTGTTGTTTACTTAATATATATATCTCTAAAGTTTATAGCAATATTCCTAACTCAAGCAGAGAACTTGTTTGCAAGTAAGAACTCAAGAATAGACTCAGGAATGCTTATTAGTGACTTGATTCTTAAGACTTTAGCATGATTGTTATAGTGTTTTCATTCATATTTTCAGAGAGAATAATGTCTTTACATATTCACTATGAATATTTTTAAATGAGAATACTTGTAGACATAGTCTTATATTTTGTTGTGCACTAAGTGCTAGATCATCATTTAGTATTCAGCTTTAATCTTCTCCTAACAGTCCAACAGAGTTCAATGACAGACTGCCCTGGGTTCCATGGCTGAGCCATCTTCCTCCTCCCTCTTACCCGCAGTTATGCTCCTAAACTTATACCTGGCAGCTGACAAATAATCATTTTCCTCCATCACCACCTGAAGCCCCGCACCATACTGCAAGGCTTCGGATAATAGCCAGCAGTCTTTTTATTCCTCTAAACATAACCAAAAGATGTCTAAGCCAAGGAATTAACAAGATAACATATGAAAACACCAAGCCCAGTAGCTGGCACATGGTGGGGCCTGCAGATGGCAGCTACTAGTGCCATTATTGCCTGGGAAAGTCTGTTAAGGGGACTCCAGAGAATTCATCACCTGTTCCCTGGTCTTGTTCCCTAATTAACTGAAATTGGACATGTCTATTCATGGTCAAACTTAGCTAAAATGGTGACAAAATTGCTTAGTTCTTTTTTTTTTTTTTTACCCCCTCTGCTCTGTTCTTCTTAGTTTGCTCTTTTCTGTACTCTTAACACCCCTGCCCCTCCTTACTCTTCAATTCTAAATTATAGGCAAATTCTTCTAAAAGTAGAGATAACAGTATTACCCAGGTTTGGAGGTAACCTTATTCCCTTCTGTCTTTTTTTCCCCTATTTTTCTTCTATATAGGAAATAAGATGTTGGGACTAATAGGACCAAATGACACAGAGAATTCTGAGGATTTGCAGAAAGTCACACACTTGATGATGGTGCCTGGATTAGAGACCTGGGCTACTCTTATTTCATGGGGGAATTGGTTGAAGTAAATGAGAATGTGTTAAGAACTCTTTGCTGCAGGCTGTGGAAATACAGTTGAGCCAGCTTAAAGAAAAGGAGAAATTTATTTATTAGAATTGCAGAGTATTTTATAGATACCAAGGGCAGGAATTCACTGGGCCTCAAGATTTATTAGTACCAAAGATTCAGAAACCCTTAGGATGCCTTCAGCATTTGTTATGGCCTCTGATTTCTTCAAGTTGGCTTCATTCTCCTTCCTCTCATGTCCAGCTGCGTTTTCAATGGACTGAAGCTTTGAACTTGTTAGCCCATACTTGCATCCACCCAGTGAGTTATGCCCTTGACTTTCTTGATTCTGTATTGAAAACCACAGAGAAAAGACTTACTGTCCCAGCACAGCAGAGGGACACACCTAATGCTAGAAGGTAAAGAAGTGATTTTCAGAAAAGTATGGATCTGGGAAGACACTTCATAAATGCTCACTACAATTGGAGACAATATAAATTGCCTTTAGAATAAGAAGGCCCCATGAGAAAAAAGATTGGTTTTAATTCTGTGTATGCAAATCACAGGAAGACAGATTTTAGTCAATATAAATATGGAGCATTGAAAAATATGGAGTTTATCTCTTTGTCCAGTTAACAGAAATATTTAAATTTGGTTAAATGAAGTCCAATTATAATTGTTGCCGCTTATGTTCCCTATCTGACATTCTCTAGTGAAAAGGATTGTATTAGCTTCCACCAGACCCAGGTGAATTTCAAGATTCCAAAATTAAGATTCATTGAGTTTATGTTCTAATAATGATGTTATAAATATTGTATATTTTAAAAAAGTGAATTACTGTATTAAATGACTCATGCATATGACATATGCGTACATTTGTACATTCATAAATATGTGTGTACATATTATATATTTGTTTGCCTGTGACAGATTTGACTTGCTTCTGCTAATTTTGGCATGAACTTGGCATTTGTGTACATCACCACTGAGTATTTTATGTAGTATACTTTAGACTAAATTATCATAAAAAATTATTTGACTGGTAGATGCCACATTCCAGCTAGAGAAGTTGAGGCATTCGTGTCTTTCTCATTCTTATTGTTGCTTGTCCAAAGCTCACAGACTGGATACTTTTTAAATCAAGTCACATATTCTCCCCAGATTTATTCTGAAAAGCTGATTGATAACTTATTTTTGAAAGCTTTATTTTAGCCTATGTAAAAAACTAAATTTTCTTTCATATACTTATAAATGTACTGTGATACACAGAGAATTATAGTGATTCATTTCATGATTTTTGCATAGTGGAATAGTAGGCATTGTCTCTCCATATGGCAGCTCTTTGCTGCCAAAAATTTTATGGTGTTAGGCAATAGCAAAGGGATATACCAAAAGGTGCCTCGGCTTTGGTTACCTCACATAAAATGAGTTAGCATAGAGCATTTTACAGCAGTGGTGTACAAATTTAGAAATATGTAGATTCTTGCTTACAGCATAGTATATAGGGATACTCAAATGTTTTGTCACTGAGTTAGGAAGATAGATGATAATACAAATCTACATAATATACTAATATATTTAGTCGGAGGACAGAATAAAAACTTATGTCAAGGATATTAATGTACAATAACAAATGGTTCTGCAAAATTGGCAATGCAAATGAATTGTGTTATGGACAAGCGTCTTTGTGAATTTATGTTTTTTCTCCAAAAATCTGACTGTTAATTGTTAAATGTTTTATTTCTTTAATAGATGAGGATGGTCCCAGTTGTGAATGGTTAGCCTTATCAGTATTTTCATTCAGAATGGTTCTGTAGTATTATCTATGTTTAGAGAATATTCATACCCTTTGAAAATGTGGAAATTACGATATTTCAAATCAGACATCACCCACCAGTGTGAGTCCTAGCTGTAGCACTCATTAGCTGTGTCATTTAGGCAAGTTAGTTGACCTCTCTCCATTTCGCGTTCTTCATCTGTTTTTTTAAAAAATGAAAGCAGGGGGTTCTTATCCTGATTAGTGGTAAGCTTAACTTTTATCTACTCCATCCTTCCCTCCTTCCTGGAGCACTGTCAGCACTCAGTTCCCAGGACACAGCCTCTGTTGCTTTCCCCACCTTGCTGAATGCACTTGCTGTTTTCGTGGCTAAGAAACTAACTGCTAAATATTGAGACCGGGACTCTGGTCTATTCTTTTCTTTAGATGATCTCATACTCCATGGCTTTAACTTCCATGTTTTAGACAAATTTAAATCCTGGCCCCAATCTCTCATCTGAGATCCAGACTCACATTTCTAATTGCCTACTTGACATCACTGTATCACAATAGAGATGTAGAAATCAGAACTCCAAAACATATACCCTAAGATGACTCCTATCTGAATCTCCCTCCTCTTCATAAATGTCATCATCTTTTCAGACCCCAAATCTGGGACTTAGCCTTGATTCCTCTCTTTCTTCACTGACTCTATTCCAGCAAGTCAATGAATTTCACCTTCAAAATCTGACCACTTCCCACCACTTCCAGAGCTATCCTGGTCGAGAACACCACCATCTTCACCAGGCCTCAGCAGCAGCCTTCTCACTTGTTTCTATATATACTTGTCCCCTAAAGGTTATCATGTGGCAACCCAAGTGGTGTTTTAACATGTAAATTACAGCATGGTATTCCCAAGACCATTCAATGGCTTACTGTCACACTTGGACTAAAATCCGAAACCTTTTCCGTGGTCTGCACGGCCCTACATCATCTGGAGTTTTTCTAGCCCTTCACTCTATCCAGTCTCTGCCTTGCTGACTTCACCGTGGCCACATTAGACTCTTTTCTGCTATAGAATATGCTGGATTTTCATCTTGATCCCTCTGCTTTTGCTATGCTCTCTCCCTCAAACATTTCACCTGCATAGCTTCATATGGCTCACTCCTTGGCTTCATTCAGGGACATGCTCAGGTGTCCGTTCTGCTAAGAGCCTTCTCTGGGCAAACTTAAACAGATCAAGCAAACGAAACGGTTATTGTCTCTTTATATCTTTATTTTACCTGAAATTACCTTATATTTAGTGTTCATATATTATTTTTTTCTCCCTAATTAGAGGGTGAGTTCCACAAGGACAGATTATCTTTTATGTTTTGCTATTTCACGAACACCTAAAACACATCTGATAAATATTTGCTGAATATATAAATTGAATAAAATAACATTTTAAAAAGATCTTAACAGAGTGCCTAAAGAAGAGTTCAATAAATGTTAATTTTCATTGCCATTCTCATTCTCAAGTAAATTACTTTGAAATAACTCCTCTGTAAAGCTGTAGTTTGGATAGTCACTTTGTAGAAACATTAAAAATGTTCGAAATCTGTATTTGGCTTTTACAATATTAATGCCACCAAAAGACAGCTGAGATAGTAAAAAAATTGTGACCCAGTTTCAAATCCTGACTTCATCACTTCTCAGTTGTTAACCAAAGATGAGTCAATTCAATTCTGAACCATTCTTTCATTACCAAAGAAATGTGGTTAATAATTACTTCGAGAGATTTTTTTTTTAAAAAAACAAAGTAATAGTCATTTACGTTATGCAATATTTGAAAAAGTAGAATTTTACAAGTCTGACTTACATCTGAATATAGTGATTCCTTCCAAGTTATTGCTGATAGCAAATTAAGTTAGCAACTAATTTATTATTTTATCTACATCATTAAAATGATTGATAGGTAATTCCAGACAGAGGACTGACAGTTGTGGATTTCTAAACATTGAGGTTGTGCCATGAACAACTATTATTTGTAAATCCCTTATAATTAATTTCTGTGTAGATATGGGGAAAGTGTATTTTAGTATATTTTAAGGCTTCCTGAATATGAAGTTTTTAATCTAATGAGAGTAATATTTGTCACATCATCCTGATTGGTTTCTCATTCTTCTATGAGAAAATGGGGTAAGAAAATTATATTGATATGTTGAGAATTATTCAGTGCGACACTATATCTAGTGTTATGCATTGCTCTCCATTTTCAAACATACACAAATGAATTTGCTATGTAACTCACTTCAGTACTTTCTGAGCATTTTTCTTGGCTGCCTAGCAAGTTTTAGATTGGATGTTATGTTCTTCCCATGAGCTCTTCATTTATCCTCTTGCATCTGATGTTGCTCTGAATTGTGAGTGCTGAGGTCTGCAGCAAAGTATGTTATTTTCTCTTAATAGTTGGTGTGGAAGTGACTGGCCATTTGGTTTTAAACACTAACAGTTTTTCTAAGTATTATTTTATTTTCCATTGTCTCATTGAGGATTGCTTCTTTTTTTCTTCTCACATATTTTTTATTTATATTTCAAATAAATAAACCAGATTCAGCAACAACATGGCAAAAATGCTTATTGTGTTTGGGTGTATATGTGCAAAAACAGAGATGAAACAAATATTTATCAGTGTTTTCTATGTTTGCTTCTAAGTATTATCTCTCCTCACCCCAAGAGGACATTTTTTATATGGATTTTTAGGCAATTTTTTTTTCTAGTCTTGGTTATGTGTTTCATTTCTTCTTCTATATACATATAGAAATATATGTATTTCCATATCTTCTTTTCATTTGAGTTGCTGTAGTATGGTGATGGAGAGCTCGGGCACTGGAGTTGAAATGCTTGGTTAAAACCTGAATTCTGTCACTACTGAGCTTGTGGGCTGTGGACCACTTTACCTTTGTCTGTGCTCCACTTGGCTGGTCTGTGTGAGTGGAGATATTAATAGAACATATAAACACGTATTTTGAATTTGAAAATAGGTTATGTATGGAAATTACAAAACACAAAGGCTGGCACAGAGCAAGCACTCCATAAATACTAACCTCTATTGTCATTATGTTAATAAACCATTACTGCCTGTATTTTCTATATTCTTTTGGAAAATTATATGTCATCTTCTGGTAACAGTCCCATTGGACTGTGATATTGCCAAATTACGAATGTGGGGAGCTTGAAGACACTTTGTCCAACCCTTGCTTTCCAAATAAGAAAACTGAAGCTTTGAGAAACAACATAGCTGATCACATACGTAATTAAAGGAAGAACTGTTTGTGATATTCTGCCCATGGTTCTTTCCACAATTTGTTTGTTTGTTTGCTTGCTTGCTTTTGGTGGAAAGGAGAAAAATAATAAGTTTGTCTTTAACTGGCTTTTATCCACCTCCAAATTATCCTCAGTTATGCTGTCCTTGGATTCAATAAGCAACTCCCTTCATAAGACCATGCCAGGTTCCTGATAAAGCTCACAAAGATCTCCTGCCTTTGATTTTAAGATTTCTACATAGGTCCCCTCAGATCTTCTTGAATTATTTGATCCTCTCTCCTCCTTGGCCATTCCTTAGAATGTTTTCTGTAGATTTACAGAATTGGCTTGCAGATAGGTAACAACTTAATACTGTGGTTTTACATGTCTTAATTATCTTCTCGAAAATTCCTCCTTCCTTCCATTAGTTGATGCCTTAGATTCTGCCAAGAAAGTCTTATCTTTTTAACTTGAAACTTGGTTTACTGATGGAGTGTAAATACCTAAAAAGTACATTAAGATGTAATAAATTTTATCTCATAATAATGAGGAATCTGAGAAAAGAAGAACGGAATGGAGGAGGACCTTGCTATCTCTGATGAACACCCCCCTCTCACTTTCACTCTCACACACTAGTATCTTTCATCTCCCAATTAATGAGTTATGTTTAGATCCATAAAAATCTGTATGAGGAAGTGACCTTTGAGAACCTTGAGTTCATCCAATTTACAGTGGCAAGAAGTATAACTTCAAAGAGTTAAATGCATTTGTCCATAGTCACCTATTTGTGGCAACAGATGGCCTCCCCTTACCATCTCCTTAAGCTGAACACCTTCTGCCAGGTAATTAGTAACCTCAATATCCACTTTACTCTTTCCCAATTAAGCCAGCCTCCATGTTCACTCTCCTGTGTGTGTCTGAATTTGTAACCAGTTCCACTACTTTAGATCCCAAATTCTAAATTAAATTTTTAACATATTTTTAATGATTTAATATATTCTAATATGTAGTAAATTAAATATCCTTACCCAGAGGAATATAAATCATTCTGCCATAAAGACACATGCACACAAGTGTTCATTGCAGTGCTATTCACAAGAGCAAGTATATGGAATCAGCCTAAATGCCCATCAGTGACAGACTGGATAAAGAAAATTTGGTACATATACACTATGGAATACTATGCAGCCATAAAAAAGAACGAGATCATGTCTTGTGAGAACATGGATGGAGCTGGAGGCTGTTATCCTCAGCAAACTAATGAAGGAAGAGAAAACCAAATACCACGTTTTTCACTTTTAAGTGTGAGCTAAGTAATGAGAACTTAAAAACACGAAGAAGGAAACGAGACACTGGGGACTACGTGAGGGTGGAGGGTAGACAGTGGGAGGAGGAAGAGGAGCAGAGATAACTCTTGGGTACTGGGCTTAGTACCTGGGTGATGAAATAAGCTGTACAAGAGGTTTACCTATGTAACAAACCTTCACGTGTACCCTCGAATCTAAAACAAAAGCTTTCTTAGAAAAGAAAAGAAATCCTTAGAACAATTTTCATTGGTTATTCTTGCATGTTACATATTCTTTTACATTTCTGATTATTGACTACAATTATTAATCCCTATAAGGAAGGCACAATGCATACTTTGTGTGAACACTCAATCAAAAGATGTAATTCATTAATGTATCAAACATTTTTCAGGTTCTTCCTATGTAATGCCATGTGTAAAAGTTGAATATTATTATTTAGAGTTTAGAAATGCTAGATAACACCAAGAGTTGTTGTTGCTGTTGTTGTTTTTTAATCAGTGAGTAACTAATAGAAATGGGTAAATGTAAAGGGAAATTTGGGTTTTTAGAGAAGATGAAATTCATTTGAGACATGTTTGATTTGAAATTACAGTAAGAAAAAGAAATACAAATATCCAGGAAGAAATATGCTTAAAGGAATCCAAGGATATGGGAGATTAGCTATAAGCTGACAATGTAGATTTGAGAGCCATTTGCTGGTGGTGCTGTTATTTTGCAAAATTCAGTACTAAGAATCATAAAAATATAAAAAGCTAAACTGATTCATGAACATTAACTATTTTTTAAATTGGTCATCAAGTGTTTATTGATGAACTATTCAGTGCAGGGTATGTCAGTGTTGCTTCTGAAATGACAAAAACTAGAAGACTGAACAAGGAAAGAAGAGACACGTGGAATAAAATGTAGACGAATGGAATAGAAGCAAATGCAATGAGATTGACATAATAATTAAAAAAAAGCAATTACAAGCAATGTATCAACAAGTAAAAAATGGCATAGCACAATTATATTCCCAGGGGACATAAAAGGGTGAACTGAAGGAGGGGAAGGAGGTTAATTGGGAAATGTTTCCTCAGGGCAATGAGAGCTGAACAAGATCTGAAGGAAGGGATGGGTTCTGACGGGTAGAGAGGAGCATAGAGGGAGCCAGGAGCATGGCAGGAAGCCAGGATGGAGGGGAATGGTCTGAACCAGAAGTGGAATGGAGAAATCAAGCACTGTGTAGGGAATAACAAATGGACCCTTTTGCCTCCAGTGGAGAGGACAAGTAGAAACTATCAGGTCATCATTCTAGAAAGGTTTTGAAGGGGAGTGGTGTGGAGGCAGTGGGGAGTGAGAGTTTTAAAGAACCTTGAGTGTACTTGTGTACTCTAAAAGGCACAAGCATTTTAATTGTATTGTACAACTTAATTCTCTAAATCTATTAATGAATTCCTAGTGCACAGCCTCCCATTGCCAAAGTTACATGGAAATGTGTGTTCTTACATCACTGCCCTGCCTTGATGTTGTATTCCCTATTTGGTTTAACTATAAAAACAGAGAAGACAGCGCCTGATGGATATTTGTTCTTGGCTAAAACTCAGCATAATGCTTTGAAATATTATTCTTCCTAGCAAATGGTAACAGTTGCTAATGTCATTCAAAAATAGTTGAGGAAAATATGTTTGTGAAACATACAGTTCTTACTGTCACATCATTTTCCAAGTGAAAAGAAAATACAGTGGTACTCGGCTATTTGTTGAATGGAAATCCTTTACTGTTGTCAAGGATTTCATCAAACTGATGCTGTAAATAAGTGGGAAATCATGTGCCCTCTGTTTTAATATCTGTTTCTTCATGATGAGGCAACCACCCCACTCAGCCATCCAGATGGGACTACCACCCATCATAGCCCTCTTGGCCTCAGATAGGATAACCAGAGCATAACTACTTTGGAGCAATGCAATTATGAATTTCTTGAGGGGGAAAAAGGAGAGATAAGTTCAGGGAAGTCAGCTAACCTGGTACATGGGTAGTTCCAGGCAGCAAAAGGGTTAATCAGATTTTCATTTTAGATAGTTGCCTTAGTAACAATCAGAGAGCCCAGGCTGTATCTTTTCCATTTGTGGGGAATGTTTAGATTTACAGAGTAGCTTAGCTTATTATATACCTGACTGATTGCTGGATAAGGCTTGTGATTAAAAACAGAGTAAGATTCATTTTTATAATATTGTAAAGAAGGGCAAAGCATTAAAAATGATGTCACTAATGGTCTAGGGTTCTGGGAAATTACTGATATTGGAACTCTGGTGCCAACAGGGCTCTTTGAAAAGTTAAAATTGAAGAAGGTCAGCATCTTTGCCTTTAACTTTTACTGAAAATAAGTTTGTATTTACCATTTTTAGGAGTGAATTGGAAACTAGCATGTAACAACTGGCTAACAACGCTAGAGGAGAAATTGGATATCAATGTCATTTCTATACCAAATTGCATTAAGCTCTCAAAGATGTATTTGTTTGTATTGTATATTAGGGGCTATGTGGCCCTTTAATCAGGAATTGAAAAAACAATATGTTTGAAAAACACTTATTTTAAAAAATATCCAAAAGCGTGGACCAGTGACACTAAAATGTTGAAGTCTGAAACTCATCCATTGCCCAAATAGCAGGAAAACAAACTCAGCAGTCTGCTCTGCACATGGCCTCAAACCTCACCTGGAGAGACAGATTTCCTAAGGGCAGAGAAAAGCATTCAGTCTGTTTGCCAGGACCAAGCCTGTCTGGAGCAGCTGCTGCCAATTAGTGACAAGTGATATGTAGGGAGGCCATGATACACATAGAGCTACCAGAGTTCAGCAGTTTCAGAAATTACTCTCTGAAGAAAGAAGAACACAATTCTTAGGAGCATAGTTCATTGCACTTCTGTGGTAGTCACTTGGTAACCAGCGAGCCTCCTCCAAACATCTCAAAAGTCAGTATGTCAGGCTTCTGTGGCCATCGAGTTTATACATTATTTACAGACAGTTCCTGACTTACTTTTGCTTATTATATTAACTGAAAAATGCCCAAGTTGCACCCTTGCCATTCTGCAGGGATCAAATATTTAGCCAAGAGAGCCACTGGAGAGACTTAAAAATAAAATGAACGAACAAAAACCTGGAGGAGTTAAAGACCATATCTCTTTAGATTTGGAGAAATAAAAACAAAATCTGAAAATGAGGAATGACTTAATAATTTTAGATAAATCAGCGGCATAGTGATAATTCATTCCTTCATTTCAATTCAGTCAGATTGCCTTCCTACTGAGAACTGATCCACTAAATGAATAGAAGTGTTTGTTTGCTTTATGCTGAAAGGAGAAAAAATGGCCATTTTGGCGCATGGAGTAATTTGTAAGATAGGACGCATACTTCAAATGAGGAGACTGTTTTAGGGGAGTTGAAGCGGCTCAAAAGCTGCAAGGATCAAGGACAACATTTTTGCAATCAGGGAGACAGAACGAAGATGGGAGAAGGCTGAAGAATACAAATCGCATTAAAAATTTTCCTGTGACCAGAAAAGGAAATGTTCAATCACCTTTTCCCTTCTTTAACAAATGACCCTTATTCATAGATATGGGAATTCATATATAATGCATGGCTAGATTAAGAGCTAAGTAACCCACTTGAAATCCAACCTTGAGACTTGACCACTTGTAATATTGGGACTATGCAGTCCTTTACTCATAAAGAAATGGGCAAGATATAGACTCTTTTTAGCGAAAAAAATCAAAATCAAAATTTCCCAGGGACTTATGAGCTACCATTTGAGAAATGTCAACTTAAATAAACTAGAATATTCTTTTCACTGTATTTCAAAAGTGCATTTTTAGTATAAAAGAGCTGATTTGCTATTATGCATTATAAAAGTGCATTGGTTTCCATGTTTGTTATATTAGGATATTAGGATTAAAATTTAAAAATCCAGCTGAAAAAAAAAAGCCCATAAATATTGAAGTCCCTGAGAGGTCTGCAGTTTCTGGTTTGAGAAGCCCTAGTAAAGGTGAAAAATGTAATTTTGGTTCCAAATGGCACACTTTCAAATGAACTTTTCGAGTCTATTTATAACTAGGATTCCCTGTATTTAATCATTTCACACAAATTTTTTCCTGGTTTGGTTAAAGAATGTCTTTAGCACAGTCATCTAACATTAACAACATAATAACAAGATTGTTGACCAAAAACAAGCTATAAATATTCGGTTGCAGTATGAAAGAATTTTTCAAATGTCTAATAATATATCTAGACTTGGCTCTGCATTAGAAAGTCTGTGAACTTTTCTGTCTCCCTTGCTCTTTCTTTCTACAGGGTCACTACATATTTTAATTGTCTGTGTGTCTGTAACATTTCAGCATGTGAACCAACATATAATAAAAAATACAGATGTTCCCAAAGCTGAAGTAAGGAAGATCATTTTCATTTTACTAGGGAAGTAGTGGAAAGAAAAAAAATGATCATTTTTTCTGTCTTCTAAATTCATGGGGGAAACTTGGATTGTCATTTACTTGACAGAGTTTACTTCTATCACCATCTCAAACTTTATTCCTCAGTATCGAAGTCACTTTTGCAATTATTTCTTTTCTCTTAATTCTCCATCTAAGCCACTGATTACATTGGGAAGATTGTACATCCTTGCTTGATTGATTAACCTTTCCCTCTTCACATTCAAAGTTTATAAAAGCTTGCAGACATTTTCAAAATGAATGCTCTTTTGTGATCTTTACAACACTCATAGTAGGTGATCAGTAAGTTTCTGTTAATTGGTTTATTTAATTAGAATAGATTTAAGTGATTTCAGTAGCCAAAATGATATATGTCATAAAAATTAACAGCAGGCAAAATAGGTGATTGTGTGATTTAATTGGAGATTTTCAACCAATTGTTCAGTATGTCAACATAGCCTAATGATGACTGAGGTTTGTAATGATACTGCAAAGTAAACCATGGTGAAAAGGGAGAGGAGAGTGGAGAGGTGGGCAGGAAAGAATAGAAAAGGAAGACTCCTGGGAGGAGTGAAAACACATGAAAGAATGCTGGAGAAGATGATTATAGAAAATATGAATAATTATTATTAGAGTAAATTTCAAAATATGGATCAGAAGCTGAAGAATTTTAGTCAAGGATACAAAAATTTTAGGTGAGGAAAATAATAAACATGGTAAAAAATATCAGTAAGGAACAACTTTGCAAAGGAAGATTGTTGAAAGGTTTCTCTGAATTTTGATAGGAAGGAAGAGCAAGAAAAATGAAACATAAAAGTTGTTCAGGTAGTTTTTGGTATCTTTTTAGCCTCATTGAAGAAAAGATGCTCTGAATATCACCTTAGCATCTTACCTTGTATGTGGACTAGGTCCTAGTAGGACCCATTTACTTTTGGGTTTACTAACACACTTACTAAGATAAGGGTGTTCCGTTTAAGACTCTGTTATGAAGAATGAGGAGAACTTGGCCACGTTTCAGTGAGAAGTAGTAAAAATAGTACCGTGAGAAAAGATTAGGGTTCCAGAATATCAAATCATTTTGCCCCCAAGAAAAGACAGTTGCATTAAAAAAGAAAAAAGAATAGAAATTACATAATGTAACTGTCTTTCAAGATATGAAGAGATACTACCGTTCAACTAGAATTCCATCTTCTGAAAGCTGAAAGGAAATGAATTTACATCACAACTGGAGACATTAATATCAGACCTCTTTATGGTTAGATTTTTGGAATCTAGTAGTTTTCAACAACAACAAAAACAAAAATTTGCACTTGCCATTAATTACCTTCAACACATCTCTTAGTTCTTTTACCTGTTTTATTTTAGCCAATCACAGATCATTATCTTTTTCCAAACATTTCCAGGCATATGAATTATTTTATTAGATAATAACAGAAGTGCAAGATGTTACTTAATTTTATTTCTGTTTCTAAGTTTAGGTATTTTAAGTATGAGCATGTTGTGTTTACTTTATATGTTTTCAAATACCCCATTGCATTCCTTTGACTCATTTATGTGGAGTTTCCTAAAAAGAGACTTTTAAATCAATACTGATTCATCAGTTATTTCTTCAAGTTGGCAAATTACATGCAAAAAAAGTTTTAGTAGACACACGTCCCTAAAATCTTAGTCATATTTTGTCTTCTGTAACAGGATCCTGAAAATAGCTGAGAAATTCTGTTGCTCTTTCTTTGTTTACTAATTTTGAGATCATTATGCATACTCTGATGCATAATTATAATTATGCATTCATGATGTTACTTGTGCTGGCTTAACTCAGAAATAGTGTGAAGCAGCTAATCTCGAAGCTACAGGCTGTTTCCCATCACTTAGATTCTGATCAGAGCCGTTTGTCGAGTCTTATTGGAACGTGGGACTCTATGCACCAGTCTCAAGGCTGGACACTTCATTTTTATCACTAGTTTCACTCCCTGCCCTTTCTCCTTCCCCCTCAAATCTTTGCTTTTAAGACAGGAAAACCTATAAGATAATTTGGTTTTGTTGTATATGTTTAGTCTATTCACAGCAATTAAATGAGAGGGGTTTTGAAAATTCTCCAGTTTATTTATAATCCATACTTGACATTATGCATAAAAAATGATGACTCTCATTTTTCATGCTTGAGATTTTACTATCAACTGGCTTTATCATTGAATTTAATTTAGGGTTGCTTAAACTAGTCTAGCAAAACTATCAAACTTTCTTCCATTTGTTGTATAATAGTGTGATTTGGCCCCAAAAGGAAATTGGTTCCTGTATCTTGTATGGTATGCCCTTATCAACATTTGCGAAGTGTTCAGTGAGTCCTTATGGTGGGAAGGGGTACTGTCTACAGCACTGTAAAGGGTAGTAACAAGTCTCATTTAATAACATTTAAAAAAAACCTCTTATAGTCTTGGTTATGAGAAACTAGAACTTGGGTTAGTCAGTAATAGCACAATAATGGAAATATATGCTCAGGCTTATTGTCTTATCTGGGGGTGCACAGTGTCAGAAGATACGGAAGACAGAGTAGTAAATAAGAACATTTTGCTCTAAGAATGTCAAGGGCAGAGCAAACTCTGAGTCTGTAGTTTTACTTTTCTGCAGAGTTGAATTAGGGAAAATTCATTTCCATGTGAATTAACGACAGTGTTTTGATTCTGAAATATAATGAGGGAGAAGCCCTAAGAGTGCACATAGATGTTTGTGTATTTATTGAAGGGACTCTGTTTCTAGGGAGTGGGGCACTTTTGCCATTTATATTTATAGTCACTGTGCTTATTCAGATTGCTTAATATTAAAGCCCATTAATTTGTTTTTAATATCAAGAAAGCAAGCAAAGATTTAAAAAGGCTGAGAAACACTAGAGAAGTCTGTTTCATGAGTTTCATCTGTTTAGAGGAAATGAAAACTTAGAGCTAGAAGGTTCCATAGACAATGTGAAGTCCTACCTTTTCCTCTAAAAATGAGGAAACTGGCTCAGGGAATTCATGCATTTCTGACAAAGGTAATCCAACCGCTTAGTGACAGAGTTAGAACCAAACCTAAGTTTAGTACATTCCCAGATCATTTTAAAAAGTATGTATAATTAGCATGGAATAGGAACTACCTAAGGAAAATGGCATGGTCTTCTTAGTCATGGGGGTTTTCCTTTGTTTTTGGCTTGGTTTGGTTTTAGTTGACAAATGAGGCAACATACAAAAAATTAAGTACTTGAGATTATGGTATTTAAATTTAGGGCTTTTTATCGCATATAGTGTAAGAAGAATTTGCATATTCTGAAATGTTTATATGGGCTAAGGCATTCCCAATTTAGAGTCCAAGGAAGGGAAGTAGCATAATTAGAAATTCAATGACCCGAGCCTTTTCAAACTAATTCCCAAATGTCCTAAAAGCAAGTTTTTAGATTTGATAGGTACTAGTGAAAGCAATAGGTAGGAAATCTGGAGTAACTTAAACATAGTAGTGTATTATTTTATAACCAATAGATAGAGCTTTTGTCATGCAAGAGAAGATTTTATTCAATTTCCATTTAGTTGCCATTCAGATCTTTTCATTGTACTAGCAGTGGTGAAGTTTTCATCCCAAGAGCAATCTATTTAGTAGATACAAAGTAAAAAGATTGGTCCAAGTAGTAATTTTTTACACATTTATGTTTATGAATCGTCGATCATTCTGTTGAAGTTGGATATAATAAATTAAATAGTCACAGGTCTTTTCACAGGAATTTAATTATTTTTTAAATTTTGCCTCATCTACCCAAATCAGTACATATAATAAGCATTTACTGTGTTTCAGGTATAATTCTAAGTGATTTATAAGTGTTATTTGATATTTGCAACAGGTTCATAAGGTATAATAATAATAAGGGAACCAAATGCACAAAGAAGTATAATATTAATAAGGGAACCAATGCACAGAGAAGTATAATAATACTAATAATAAGGGAACCAATGCACAGAGAAGTTGACCTACTTGATCAAGATCCACACCACAGGCCAGGTGAGGTGGCTCATGCCTGTAATCCCAGCACTCTGAGGCCGAGAACCTGAGGCCAAGAGTTCTAGATCAGTCTGACCAACATGGTGAAATCCTGCCTCTACTAAAAATGCAAAAATTAGTTGGGTGTGGTGGTGCACATCTGTAATCCCAACTACTCATGAGGCTGAGGCATGAGAATCACTTGAACCTGGGAGGCAGAGGTGGCAGTGAGCCCAGGTGCACTCCAGCCTGGGGACAAAGCAAGACTATCTCAAAAAAAAAAAAAAAAAAAAAAAAGATCCGCACCATAAATGGGTAACAAATGTTGGATTTAAACTCAAGTAATGTGACTCTAGAGTGCAAGCTTGTAGCCACTGTGTTAATTGTGTTTTCTGCGTCCTTTCCTAGTCATGTCCATTGCATTCCGGAAGCATGTGGTGAGTATGCCATAAATAATACTTAAATTACATTTAAAGTATTTGGTTGCAGACCCACTGAATCAAAATAGCTACCTTTTTTTCTTTTTCCCCCCACCTCTACACAGTTTCCACCCTGTGCTCTTTACTGAGGCTTCTTTTGTCTTCCTGATTTAAACTTGACCTTCTGCTGGCAGGTGAAACTGCTCTGTTGGATTTTGATCCAGTCTACGTGTGAGCAACACCAACCTAATCTGAGGAACTGCTAATTAAAACCAGCTTGACGTATAATTTTTAAGTGTAGAATCCTCCATCAGTGAGCCAAGATTTGAGTACAGTTTAGGTTCCCTAAGTGGTTGCTTCCAGAGGTTCTGAGGAGTGAAATAGACCTGCAGGAATGAAGACTGGCCCAGACTGCATGCTGATGCCTCACCACAAAGTACTATAACGAGGCTGTACTGTGTCTGTTGACCATGATGTTGACCACCAAGAGAATACCAATCTTCATTTTGTTCTTGCACAATCAGTGCTGAATTGAGTGAATTTTAACTGAAATACATTTTGAATCTCATCATGAATTCTACTTATGTTTGGAAACATTTTTATAGGCTATTTTTTTTTTTACCCGTTGTAAGCTATAATCATCTCTACAGGTATAAACGCCTGCAGTCACAAAAATAAAATATTAAAAAAGTATTAGCTGTTTTTCAATATTTTAAAATCACTAACTAGACTATGTTCAGTCTTTCCCCCTTATTCCTGCTTGATGCCTGATATTGATATTTAGTATCTCAACTAGACTTACAAGACCCCAAACTGTGCAAATGTGAGAAATAATTCACCACAAAAGCTATAAATTTCACAGCTCGAAAAACCCTGAAGATTATTAATGAGGCACCATATAATTAGCTTATACAAGGTGCAGCTAGGAATCATGCATAATGTAAAACAGAAACTGCGAACCACTGACTCATGGAAGATCATTTAAGCTAGTTTTCTTGGACATGAAAAATTGATATTTAACACAATTCCTAAGAAGATTCTTATTGCTTTAACACCATAGAAAGAATTCTATTTCTTATAGAATTATTAAGAGAAAAATAGTAGGCAGTTCATGGCTAAGGCAGTTTCTGGCAATGTGAATTTGGACAAGTTGTTTAACTTTTTAGTCTCTCAGTTTTTATTTTTACAAAAATAGGTGTAATGATCTCTTTCATAGAATTGTTGTAAAAAATGATTTAAAAAAGTAATGTGGCACCAAGAATTTTAGTACCTAGTTATGGCTTAATAAAATGTTATAAATCACATATTAGGGCAGTGTGTTTTCTAGCCAGACAAAGTTCTTGTTTTACTGAGAATTCTGTATTTTTAGTATTTCTGAAGAAACACATTTCTTTAGAAAAACACATTTCTTTAGAAATACTAGAAACAAAAACATTTGCTTGCATGGAATAACATATCCAGTACTGCTTAAGCACATTGCATATATTAACTCATTTAATCACCAAAATGACCCTATGACATAAATGCATTTATTATATTTATTTTGGAGACGATGCAGCTCAGATGCAGAGTAGTTAAGTAACTTGCCTAAGGCTATCCAGCTTGTAAGTGATGGTGATACAGTAGAAATTCAATCGGCCTGGCCCCCCAAAATACAAATTTTTAAACCATCTTTTTACTATTAATTAATAAGGCATACTGAGATAATGAATATATGCTTAAACTGATGTATATATATTATTAATCTTGGTTATATTTCTCTAAATATATTTTCAATTTATTTTAAAGATATACTTCATTTAGCAGTCAGAAGATAAATGAATGTATATTAAAATGTTTAATAGATGCAGAGGTGCATGGCTTAAACCAAAATATGCACATAAAAGATCATTATGATTAGGTTTTAAACATAATTATAAAAACTGTAAGCCATATTTTAGAGACTTTTAGTTTAAATTGGAGAAGGGCCTCAGTGTTTTTAACTATAAAATTAAAGTGTGGTTCAATTTGTCATGAAGATCCTTTCTAGCCCTAAAAATTAGTCTGTTGACCACTTATGATCTATTGCTATGTTGTTGTTTAGTCATGGACCATAAAATATGTGTTGTATCTTCCAAATGCACCAATCATAGACTTAAAATA
This sequence comes from Ateles fusciceps, assembly GCA_036589455.1. NCBI lineage: Eukaryota > Metazoa > Chordata > Mammalia > Primates > Atelidae > Ateles > Ateles fusciceps. Next base: position 2,022,895 of record JAZHEH010002950.1, read on the forward strand.
TAATGAGCTTGATTATTAGTATTGACAATCTATGCATATGCCATTTAGATATTTTTATTATCAATATATTATGAACATCTTTAAGAAATATAACTCATATTTTATCTCTCTATTCTTGAGTATTCTACATAGTAGATTACCTAAAATGTTACTGAATAAATAATGAATACCCTTATTTCTTTAAAAGTATAAAATGATTATTTTAAAAGCAGAATAATCTAAATAACACTTTCAAAATAGAAACAATATAGAAAAATCCAAGAGTAAGGCTGATTAGTTAGTTATTGCTAATTGGAATGATTTTATACATAAGGTTATATTATTTATCTGGCAAAAAAAAAAAAACCACAGCTGGGTAATAAAACAACTTAGTCCAAACTTCAGTGTAATTCACAGGCAACTAATTATAGAATTTAACTCACTGGTATTTTCAACCATTAATTTTTAATTGATCAGTTTGTCATGTTAACATTATTTAAATATCCTTTCCAGCATATATGTTAATGCTTTGATTCATATTTCTATTATTTTTGTAAAGAATTTGATAGAATAGAAATTGAGAAAGCAGTTACTGAAATATGATTTTCTCTTATGTCTGAGAATATTGTCCAAAATATACCCGATTAAGAAATTAAGTATTTTAATATAAAATTTCAGATTTTCAATGACCACAGAGACCTTGCCTTTCATAAAGAGCATCCCATAGAAAACTAGCAACAATGAGATTTAAGACATTTTCCAGGGGCACTATTAGTAAAGATTTATCCCATTTGGTTCTGACTTCTTAGCATGCTCCATTAGTTGCCCCAGACTGACAGACATGCTGAATAAAGGTCCTTTGGGTTGGGAGCATGTTGAGTGGATCTGTTTGGTTGGAGTCCTTTTCTCATTGTTACTCCCATGGAAAGCAAGGCGTCAGCCTGTCTCCAGAATGAAGGCAAGTGACTTGGGCACTTGGCTTTTACTCTGTAAAAGTGCAGAAATTAGTATAGTCCTTCTGCATCTGTTGATTTGGTGAAAAAACAGAAAGCAAAACAAAACTGAAAACCATTCTTATGGTTCTGAATCCTGATATTAGTATAGTAAATGTTAAAACCAAATATACAATTTTTCTTTTAACTACCTGTTGTTTTCATGATATGTATTCTTATACCCATCTATAAACATAAACTATTAACTTGCTTGTATTTTAAACTGAAAATATACCTGATATTACAATATTTGAAGCTGATGGAAGAAGTTTTACTTTAGATACCTAATTTAAACATTTATAATATTTCTGTTACTAAAATGTCTCACAGATTAGATAAGCTTTGTTCAGCTACTTTAACACTTCCATACTTTTGCCAACTACTTTGCCAAGATTTTGTTTTTTTTGCACCTGACTTTCTATAACTTGACTTTTAAATTTGTCTCAGAAAATCTGCCTTCCCAAAAGGAACTATAATTATCACAGCACCTATTAAGAGTTTAATAATTTCACACACTTTTTCCCTTTGGAGGGGGGATCCCCTTCTTATTTGCATTCTTCTAGTTTTGCCATAGACTTCTTTCATCAACTTCAAATATTGTAATATTAGGTATATTTTAAGTTCAGAATATAAATAAGGTAATACTTTATGTTTATGGATGATGTAAGAATATACATCATGAAAACAATATATAATTAAAAGAAAAAGTGTATATTTGGTTTTAAAATTTACTCTATTAATATCAAAATTCATAATTGTCTTCTTTTTTGGCAGAAGATTGGCTGAAACAGTAATAAAAAGGAGTCAGCCTGAATGGTGACTGAAAGATTCATTACGTATTTTAGTGGATTCATTCATGAAGGATGGACACATCTTAGCATCTGAAGATGACTTTGTTCAGGGTAGTGTTTTCTCTCTTCCACAGAATGCCTTTGGGATAATTCTTACATACAGACTGATGAACAGAATTGACCACTGTATTTTTTTTTTACAGTGGTTTAAATAGGGCATTCACAGTCGAGTTTGTATGTACCTCTATTTCATACTCTTTTTATACTTCAGGCTAGCGCTTTTATTTTAACCACATCACTTTCTCTAAAACTGTTAAAATACCAAAATGTACTAAGTTAAAATGGCTTTATTTAGTGATTGACCAATAAAAATAGTAACGTTTTGTTAAGTAAGTATAAGCTCAATGTGTTGAGCTTTCCTATATATTTTCTTCTCCATACTCAGAGTGAGATTTGACAGAAATTCTACATTAAAAAGTCTCATATTGCATATGAGATCATCTTAACAGAGAAGGAAGTTCAGACCTTCAGAGGTTAAGTGACTGGCCCCAGGTCACACAGCTGGTACCACAGCCCTCCAGATCTCTGAACCCTGCCACAGGTTTATGTGACAGCCTTAGGTAGGAAGGGGTACTCAAGAGCAATTTACTTTTCTCTTCCCAGAGTTTCAGCACTGACACACTCTTTGCACATTGCACTAGGTGCAAGCCCAGAAATTCTGCCAGGAGCAAAACAACACTCCTTAAACACCCTGTGACTTTCAGAGCTGTATAAAATAAAAGGTTGAAGTTAATGATTGCCAGCTTGGAGGGAGTAGTTCCTCTTTGGAGCCAAATGTATGTGGAGAACAGATGAGGCTGTGGGAGTGAAGTTGGCAAAAGGCAAAGAGAAATGAGTCTATTCTTTCTGGAAAATGAAAGTATAATAAATATCTGAATAGCTTAGATGTTTATATTTATCTAGAGATTCTTCCCATTTGAAAAATGGAGTATCTATATCTTTAGAGTGAGTAATCTTGAAAAGTAATTTTATATTTTTTAAAAAATATGATGAAATGATATTTGGAAGCAAACAGATTGTTTTTAATAGCCCATATCTGTAGAACTATTTGTATTTTCCCTTCTAACAGGATCATTACTTCTTATGCTGTAATTCCTATATTCAAGCAGTGACTCATGTTAAGATAATGTGTTCCAACAATTTGAGAACTAAAAGCAAATATACCTCAGAGATAATGATTATTTAAATTTTTGGTTCATAGAGATAAAACTGTCTGACCTAAGGAGTATGGACATAATAGCCAAGAATTCTATCATTTTATTTCACACTCATTTTGTTTTTGAAATGTCTCTTATCATGTTTGAGATCCCACATACCACATTCTACTTCAAGACATTTATTAGCAAAAGTTCTCTGGAATTTTACTCTCATGCTGTTCTTAAAGGATATTTTGTAGAACTGTGCTCAAAGAAAACTCTAATATAATGAAATCTTCCTGGAATATCCATTCATAAATCTATTCTGTCCCTAATGATATAGTGTAGTGGTTCTTGTTAGAGGATGTTGCTAATGCCTTTCCCATTTGTCCTTTTCACATATTTTCTAATTTAGGAGTATTCTTAATATCTTTGGGCTTCAGTTTTGAAAGTAAGTATAGCAGATAAATGTTTTCCAAGCAGTGCAACTTTGATAATATTTTAGGAAGTTGAGTTTTGTTATTTCTCAAACAATAAACACAAATAAGATAGGTTTTTTGGTATGTGTTTGGAAGTTAAGTTACTTGCCTAAATCTTTTTGTACACAGAAACAAATATACACATATGCACACTTTGTAACTCTCACTTAAGGGACATCTCACTTTAATTCAGTGGCCTTTTTGCTCAATTTTTCAATAGAGTCATAAGATTTTAATTGAAGCAAGTTATATACATTGCTGTGTTTCATTACTTAGTGTTAATTAGTCATGGGGAATATTCAGGTGTTATCTGTGAGAATCTTTTTTTTTTTTAATGGAGTTTTACTCTCGTCACCCAGGCTGGACTGCAATGGTGTGATCTTGGCTCACTGCAGCCTCCACCTCCCAAGTTCAAGTGATTCTACCGCCTCATCCTCCCAAGTAGTTGGGATTACAGATGCCTGCCACAACACCTGGCTAATGCTTTTTGTATTTTTAGTAGAGATGGGGTTTTGCTATGTTGACCAGGCTGGTCTCGAACTCCTGACCTCAGGTGATCCGCCTGCCTAGGCCTCCCACATTGCTAGGATTACAGGCATGAGTCACCACGCCCAGCCTGAGAACCTGTTTTTATATCACATCAATAATGTTGACCCTGCAGAATCACATGGAATGGAATGATTTTGTTTATATAATTTAAAATGACACTCTATTTTCTAAAGAAAAAAGAAAAAGATCTTGCCTCAGTAGCATCAAGTGCAAACTTTCACATGGTTTAAATTTCAAAAGTTTAACTTATTAAATGACATTTACTAAAAAGCACTGTTTTATTGAGTAGAAATTACCATACTAAAAGTTGTACAGTTTCAGTCAAATCAATAATGTTGGCACTGTAGGTCATGCCCAGGATTACTGAAAATATAATTGTATAAGATTTTGAATTATTCCTGGGCATACTTTCCCCAGTCTAGTCCAAGATTTTAAATCGTTATGCCCACATAGCTGTTGGTGAGGGAAATTTTCAAATTCAAGTCACTGTCTCTAGAGATTTCACATAGTTAAAAGGAGAGTGATAGAATATTTTCCTGACTGTCAGATTGGATTTGAATTGAATTCCAGTGTGGAGAACTGCTTGGATACATTAACTGAAACTTCCACTGTGTAAAATTTTGTGTGGTTGTACAAGGTCACATGACATATAACACCATTTTTCATTTAAATGTAGGGAATAATTCAGTTAGGGGAGGTTGGCAGGGGTGGTAGTATATAATTCCTAAGGGCAAGGAAATTATGTGTGTGTGTGTGTGTGTGTGTGTGTGTGTGTGTGTGTGTATGTGCGTGCGCGCGTGTGTGTGTTTCTGGTTCTCACAATAGAAATGTAATGTCTATAGTAATTTAAAAATTTTTCTAGGCCTGTTATCAAATATGCTTTATAGCTGAGAGAATATAAACAGCTATAAATTGTTAAAAGAGCAGTATTTAGCCAAACAGGCCTCAGCTCTTTTGATCTGTTACCCAGTTAAGGAAGCCACACACCAAGAGCGTTTTCAACAGCATCAAACTACATCTCATGGCATTGGCATGAGATTCTCTAATGGTATTTTGTTGTATTTCCTAAACAAGTCATGGAGGCCAATTTTTTAATCAAATAACGCTTCTTCTGTTAAAGGGATGTAGTATAAAAATAAGTTCATCTCATGGGAAGATTTTCCTATGACTTTTAGCTCTCTCTAACCCTCCTTTTGGAAATCCTCAGTATCTTTTTTCCAGCAAAATTTGGAATCCCTGGGACAACATTATGTCACCAGTTTCTTGGGTTAGTCCTCTATTATTTACCTTTGGGCTGTCTACTTTTATCTCCATTAACCTTTTGGCTTGACTGTAAACATTTATTGAAGGCTTCCTCCTTTGTCGGTCCAGTAACTCTAAAGGTTAGTGAGAAGTGGATGCTAATCTGACCTCTCTCATCCACATTAGATGATTTTAATTATTCCTAAGAAATGACACTTTTGACCCATTTTGTCCTTGTCAAGTTTGTCTAGTTGTGGGCTGTCTAAACGTGAAACTCTGGGTTCAAACCGTGTCCAGGAGTGCAGAATTTTAAAATGTACAATGTGGAGCCTCAAAAGTGCATACGATTTCTTTTTTTAAAGGAGAAGACATTTCAGTTTAAGTGAAATTCAAAGCTCTTATTATGTACCCTGAATTGATTTATTACTGAAAGAGACTGCCTAGATACAGAAAATACAAACTTGAACCTATAAAAACCCAGTATTTCAAAATGGGAAAAACGGAGAATAATTTTGTTTAATTGAGAGTAAGCTAGGTTTTGCTGAGGTTGTAAGCAACTGTAATAATACAACAGCTTTGTACATGAAAAAGTTCGTTTATTTTTCGTACTCCCTGACCACTGTGGTTGCCAGTCCACCTCTTTACTTGTTTCCATGATTGCTTTGGCAAAGGCAAGGCATAATGGTGAGTTGGCCATTGAATCATACAGGTTCTGTGTAAAAGTGACACAGGTCACTTCAGTTTCATTGGTCAAGCAAAGCCATGTGGCCAGATCCAACAGAGATCTGGAAAGTGAAGAGTTGGAACTAACAGATCAGTAGCCGTATGTATCAGGACCTTTCAATTAGATAATAAAGAGTTTTTGTCTGGACTTCTATGCTAATCACTACAAATATTACCAGAGCTTGAGAAATAGCAGGGATTCAGTAAATGCTTTTTGTGTGTTTTATTTCATTTATTCATGTAGCTATTCAGCAAAAGTTTGATATGCCTCTATAGAGTACTCGGCACTTTGCTAGTTACTTCATTCAAAAGCCTCTGAAATGAAAATTAGCCCCACTCTGCAGATGTCCATTCTAAAGTTCAGATCACTTAAATGGTTTTCTAGACATAGATGCTGCAAGTGGCGTGTGTCAGGATTCAAACCTAGACAACGTGACTTCAAAAACAGTAATGTCCTTTTGTTATGCTTAACTGTAAAGTCAGTGGTGATTCAGGATATGAAATAACCGATTAAGCAGGAATTATTACAGTCACCATTGTGTGTTTTCTTGTATTTTAAAGCAAGAACACAGTATCTCTACTTGATGGGGACAGGAGCCAGAGAAATTCTAGGCAGAAAAGGGTGGGTCCTTGGTGAAAAATCCACCCTCAAGCCAAAAAGCCTGAAACCGTGGCCTGAAGTGAGAACTTATATCCCTGTTTTCCCACTCAAATGTTGCCTTTTCCTATACCACCTACACAGCCCCATCCTGTGCCTATAAAAACTCCAGACTCAGCTGGTAGGTGGGACAATGGCTGGACATTGGAGAAAAGCAGCTTGACCTCAGAAGGACAGCTTAATGGTGCAACTTTGGAGAATAATCCGGCCGGACATGGTTGGACTTCAGGGGAAATTTACCCTACCTGCCCCCATCCCCTTTTCAGCTCCCCTTACCACTTAGAGCCACTTCCATAGACAATAAAATCCCCCCACATTTACCATCTTTCAATTTGTTCATGCAACCCCATTTTTTTCCAGACACCAGACAAGAGCTTGGGAGCCACGAGTGAGAATACAAAAGGCTGTCACACTGGCCCTTTGCCCTTGCTAGTGGAGAGCAGTCACCTCACATGAAAAGGCAAGGGACCCACTGAGTTGTTAAGACTTAAGCTGTCCACAGACAGCAGAGCTAACACTCTCTGGTACTTCCGGAGTCACAGGCACTGTTGCCTGTGTGCTGCAGTGGGGCCTGCATGGAGTTCACTCCTGCCGGCACTAAAGCATCTGGCTGGTTGCTGCACCCACTCACCTGCGCACTCCCTCCTGCAAGAGGTGGAACCCAGCAGGTCCGAGTGAATGGAGTTTGGTCCCGCTGGCAGTGACACGGCCAGCTGGTTCCAGTGCTGTTCACTCCAGCTCCCATACTTGTTCGCTCGTGCACTCCCTTCTACAAAGAGTTGAGAGCAGCAGGCTGAGTAATCGAGGCACCCCCTGTTGCGAGTCCCATCAAGTGGTTAGGGAAATATCCTGCTTCATAATGACTTATAAATAAATGATCAATAATTGTGGAATAACAAGGTATATTTGGTGTTATTTCAACTAAGGGAAAGCTGTTTCACACTTCTGAGCATCTTTGATAAGAAATTTTAGTTACTTTTGTTTTACTCCAATCAATCTGGATATATTTTGTATTAGCTTTCTATCACTGCTGAAATACACTACCATAGACTTGTTGGCTTAAATTAACAAACATTTATTATCTCACATTCTGTAGAAAAGACATATGAGTACAGATGTCACCAGACTAAAATCAAGATGTCAGTCTTCCTGATGCATTCCTTTCTGAAGGTCCTAGGAGGGAATCTGTTTGTGCTCATTCATTCAGATTGTTGGCAACATTTGGTACCTTGACTTTGCAGAGCTGAAGTTCCCGTTTCTTGCTTCCTATAAACTGGAGGCCATTCCCAATTTTTAGACACCACTGCATTTTTTAGTTTCTGCTCTTAGTACCCCATCTTTAAAGATAGCAAAAGCAGGTGGAATTTTTTTCATGTTGAATCTCTTTGATTTACTCTTGCCTTTCACTTCTCCTTGTAAGGGCTTATGTGATTAGACTGGGACCATCTGGATAATCTAGGATAATCTCACCATCTCATGGTACAAAAACTTAATCACATCTCTGAAATCCCTTTTGCCACGTAAGGTAGCATATTCACAGGTTCCAGGGGATTAGAGCATAGCCATCTTTGGGGGACCATTTCCTGCCTACTATACCTTTTATATCTGTTCTCTTTCCCCAAAATGTTGTGCCACTTTTACTCACTGTAGAGTATGAATAAAAATTTTGGCCTGACTTTCCTTGTTTGTGATATCTGGGAATTAATGAACTTTAAAGTAGCTTCCAGCTCTTGCTCTTCTCAATTTTATGAATTCTTATGTTGGAGACATGGGAAGTGAACCTAATGATCAATGTGAATATTATTGTTATTTTCTATTCATGGGTTTTTCTGGAGTGTAGATTTCATATAATCCTGGCTAATTCCTTCCTTCTCACACTTGGTAATCTTCTTTGAAGGCAGTCAATCTCTATAAAAGATGACTTCTTCAGAAAGAAATTGACTTACCTCCTCAAAATTGTAATAACTGGTCCCTTGAGATTTTTTATCTACGTATTGTTTACTTTACAGCTTGGGTATAGCTTTCAGCAAGTCTTTGCCCCATTTTTTCTTCTGCCTTATTGATTTAGAGTAGAAGAGATTGTTCTCTTCACCTCAATTTTTTAATAAATCCAATTCGACTTGTGCCCAGGCATCACAAATATTTGCCAGAGTTTTAAAAGATATAATGCCTAACTTACTATTAGGAAATGTATTAATTGATTACTTTTATTTTATGCACAACATCAGCTCCTCTAAGCCTTAGTTTGCTTATGTAGAAAATGGAGAAAATGTCTGAACCTAACTTCTGGAGTTGTACAAATCAAAAAAGATCATTCGAGTGAAATGCTTACCTCAATAGGCAACATGTAAACCACTAATACTGTTTTAGTAGTTGTAGTCGTGGTAGTGGTGGGGGGTGTGAAAAACTCATCCTAAATTTCCCAAGACTTTTCAGTTTTAGCACTGAAAGTACTGCCTCCTGGGAAACCTTTCAATTCCAGAAAAACCAGGATGGTTGTTCACGCTAGGGGTGGTAATATTTGGAAACAAAGCTAAATCTAAATATTGGCTCTGCCCTCTGCCATCTACCAGCAATTTGACCTAAGGGATAGTATTTAATTTTTCAGTTACAATTTTCTTGTCTGAAAATATATATGAGGACTAGGTAAGTAAGGGAAGTGCCTAACAAAATCTTTGCACAAGTAGCATTAATAGTAGTACCCTTATTCTGTCTCTCTAAAATATGTGTATTGGCTTCCTTTGGCTTACAGAATTAAGCACAAAAAGTTTTACCTAATACGTCACATATTTTCAAATCTGTTTATAACCTGCCCTGCCAGATACATATTGTATTATGTTCTTTCCATTTAGCAATTACAGTATTAATTATGATTATGATTATGATAATACTTTTCTGGTGCTTTCTACATAACAAAAAGAGTTTTAAAGACTTTATAAGAACGTTAACCAGAGTCCCAGAACTCCCATTTCCTGCACACTTGACTTTCTTATAGACTGTTCAGCCTTTGCCCACAGTTTCCAGCATCTGCACATTCTTCCTGTTTATGCTTTAAAATCCTGCCGAATGTTGCCTCTGGTATGATGTATCTGTCCCCAGACTCCAAAGGACAGGAGTTTTTCTCTTTCCCTCATTGACCCCAAAACAATTTCCATATGTCTTAGCACTTCTTACCATGGTACTTTCCACATTATATTAAATATTTTTAATGTATCTGTATCCTTCACCAAAAAAGACTTATATTCCTAGCACAAAACACAGGATTGAGTTTGCTTATTTGTGAAATGAATGGAAGATTATGGTTTTGGCAAATCGATTGATTTACTTTATATTAGAAGATTCTCTAAGGAATGTAAGTGATCACTATTTTTTATATTATCTATGAAATTATTATAAAAGCTAATTTGCTGTGTAGAAATTCATAGGATTTTATGAACTATGAAACAGGGTGATTAAATAATTTAAAATAATTATTTTTCATGAAATAAGATAATCCCGGAAAAATAGGCCAGGTGCCTGTTTTGAAATCTATTATTTAAAGTCAGAAAAGAGTGGATGTTACAAATAAGGTCACTGACTGCCCCCTGCATGAGTTTCCTGGATTGGTGGACTCCCTCCTCCGACTTGTTCTGCCTGTGCTTGGAGAGCTGCAGATCCTTTGGATTTTTTTCTGTTTTGTTTTGTTTGAGACAGAGTCTCGCTCTGTCGCCCAGGCTGGAGTACAGTGGTGTGACCTTGGCTCACTGCAACCTCTACCTCCTGGGATCAAGCAATTCTCCTTCTCAGCCTCCCAAGTAGCTGGGATTACAGACATGCACCATCACATCTGGCTAATTTGTGTATTTTTAGTAGAGATGGGATTTCCCCATGGTGGCCAGTCTGATCTCAAACTCTTGACCTCAAGTGATTCACTAATTTCAGCCTCCAAAAGTGCTGGGATTATAGGAGTGACACCACGTGTGGCCACCAGATCCTGATGTATGGATTTATCTGTCAGTCTGGTAGTAAAAGGAGAGCAAAATATGCCTCATTAAGACCTAATGTTTAATTGGATTTGGATCACTATCCTTTCATATAGAACAAGTTTGTTTCTCCTCTAATTCTGTTTTGAAAGTGGAAATAAAAAATAATGGTTCATCAGACTGATAAGAATAGGGATAAGTTGTTAACATTTTGTCTATATTGTTAAAATATACATAGAATATAAATCACATCTTTTTCACAAGGCTTTTAGATAAATGCTTTGTGGTTATCCTTGCCAACTATTAAGATACACAGTTGAAAAATTAAGACTCCATGATGAATCAAAATATAAATATTAAAGATCAATGTGCTAGAATTTGTTATACTTGATTTCATTATACTTTATACTCTTTGTTTTAATATTTGAAGTATTTTTTCAGACTTCTTTTTAAATCCATCATGGTTGATTTTCCCATTAAACTGCTATTTTATGGTAGTTTTTCCATTTATAATATAACTTACATTTTAAGAAATGGGTCAACATTCATTTTTATGCATAATTTTCAGTATGGCTTTGCAGTTAACAGTGGATCCTTATATCATGTGCTATCATTGTTGTCATGAGCTGGGTGGAATGGCTTTTGCAGATTCCTGAAAGATTTGAAATCACCAGATTATGTGAAATACTTGTTAATGCCAATTTTGGAAATTTGTGATAGCATGTATCATGTGGAAAAGTCCCAGAAGGGGCTGAGATCTGTTTGGTAGGATCATATCTAGGTGAAAATTCAGTTCGAAAATTACCTTGAGACCCTTGTATTGTACTCTGTGTTGTGGTTTCATGATGTTTGATATGCAGAACATGGACTGGAGAATGATAAAAGTGAATACCAGTTTACTGTGACTCATCAGGAAACACAGTCTTGCTGAGACATACTTATTTCCTCCCCCAGTTTATTTCCAGCCATGTAAATTTATCAACAGAGTTTTACAGATATATAATTTGGATGCCAGACAGCCAAAAATTGTGAATATTTTGAGCCTTATATTTAACATGTACACTGAAAATACTTTGTTAGAATTATAGCGCTTGCCTCCGTGCTTCTGTGGTTCTCAGAGCAAAGGATGTCATGCTTTAGTTGCTCTGCATTTGAATTTATTCACGATTCCTCTTTACCGTCTTTCTGGAGACAATGTAGGTGCATCATTAGCAACGTTATTATTTCAGTTACAGTGAGAGTACATATCCACACTTAGGGGGTTGGGTAGATTTCATTATTCATTCAGAATAAGTTCTTACTGTAACATGTTGCTCAGGACAGAGCTTTGAAATGGATCCTGATTCTTTAAATTCTTTCCTGTCTGTTTCAGGAAATAGTGAGATCCTGTTGATAGTAAAGTACAATGTGTCTAAAGTTCACTTCTAAACACTCTGCTCTTTGCAATGAAAGTCATCTGCATTCTCTTTATAATTCAGAGCCACAAGAGATCTGTCTAATCTTGGAGATCTGATCCAGTATCATTTAGGAAAAAAAAAAACTTGATAATATTTCTACCATTCAGATTAGTGAAAGCAGTAAAGCTTTACAGCTTCTGTCGTCTTAAAAAGATATCATGAGACAGGGGAATAAGGACTTGGATTATGGTTTGGGAGATTTAGTTGTTTGTAAAAATAAAATGATTAGTACAGTTATTATTCAAGTTTTTAATCAACGAAAGCAAATGGCATCTGTTTGTTATCATTCTTTCTACAGAAGACAAAGGCTCAGGTCCCAATGGTGCTGACTGCTGGTCCCAAGTGGTTGCTGGATGTGACTTGGCAAGGAGTGGAAGACAACAAAAACAACTGCATTGTGTACAGCAAAGGTAAATGCAAGATCATTTCTCTCTCTCTTTGGAAGTATTAAAACCTGAGCAGGGCAAAACAGCACCAGAAGAGCAGGAAAGGAAGTAGAAAGTATAATTTGATCCTCTCTCTTCCTTTTTCCCAACTGAGTTCCTCTAATATGTGCTTTCAGTAAAGCCATCTGTTTTTTTTTTTTCTGTGTAGCATAAAACAAAAAATGTGATACTACTAATTACTTAGTGCTTTGCATATTTACCTAAACCTGTATTTGAGTGGCTTGACTAGTATCTTTTCTTGCTGTTAGTATCATTGATAGCCAGGGTTGACGAAACCCCAAATTCTCCTTTTAGACATCTATCAAGAAGTAAAATCCTTCTGAAATTTAGCATTTTGTGTCAAGGTGCACAGTCTAAGAGGCACTACATTCCAGCCAGTTTCCCGAAGTCATGAATGATGAGAGGATAGCTGGAAATGAAACCTTTGCAAAGGCAGAATTCTTCATGTTGATTTCTGAAGGGCAGGAGGCAAACACTAAAGAGGAAGCTGATGACTTGCAGGGCATTACCTTTGATTTGCTCAGTGTGACATCAACCCAGACTGAGTCATGTAGCTACGCCCTGGCTACAAAGGAGCCACATCTCCATGATGGCACATCATGGGCTGACTCTCCATAGCACAGGACCTTCCTCATGTGTGGTGTAGGTTTGGGGCACTTTTTTACACATTCAAGTCTTGGGCCTAGCTCTGTACTCTTACAGTAAAATCCCTAATCTCACTTCTTCATAAATATTGCAAAATCTTGTGCTTCTCATGTTTAATTTCTCTTGGCTTTCTTTTTAAACCAAATAGACCTACTGAGATCAAAGATGTATTTGCACACTGAACCTAGAAACCGTAAAAGCATACAAGGGAACAAGCAAATAAGCACCCCTATCAATATATTAACATATAAAACACTAATCATAACATCAAAGACTCTTAAAAACTTGCTAGAAACAATTACAACTTGTTCCTATAATCATTACAATTTGTACACTTATAAGAGGATTGCTGCTAAACTACCATAAGCCTTTGAAAGTTGAAACACCGGAAAGAGGGAATTTGCAAGCTAAAAAAAACAATCTGCACACCAGGATCTGATTATACTCCTTTTCCTTCTATAATTACTGGTCCCATACCCACTAATTTTCTAACCTGAAATAGCTGTGGTATGCTAGGGGGAGCTCTCAGCTGAAAGGGATGTGAGATTTTCCCAGGATATGCCAATATAATCTATCAAAGTGAAAAGAAATAGTATAGGGAATCAGTTTGCCAATGCCCACATTCAGAATACAAAAGATGCCTTGGAAGGTAGGACCACTTATTGGGGCACATTTCTGTTGTACAGTATTTTATCTTCATTGTAGCAACATAGTATGGGGGAAACATGGCAGCAGCTGGTCCCGTGTTATGATCCAAATTCATTGTGTTTTTAAATCACCTATTCTTTTATTATAAATCATTGTTATATATTTCGAGTATTCCTTATCCAAATTGTTTGGGACCAGAGTGTTTAGATTTCAGATTTTTTTCAGATTGGAATATTTGTACATACCTAATGAGATATCTTGGAAATAAGACCCAAGTCTAAACATGTAAGTCATTTATGTTTCATAAACATAAAATACACATAGTCTAATGGTAATTCTATTCAATATTTTCATAATTTTGTGCATAAAACAAAGTTTTGACTATAACTCACTGCATGAGGTGAGTTGTGGAATTTTTCACTTGCAGCATCATGTTGGTGATCAAAAAGTTTTGGATTTTGGAGCATTTCAGATTTCGGATTTTTTGATTAAGGATGTCAAACCCGTGTAACAGAATTGGAATTCTATATTCAGTGTAGTACGCTAACTTTTGCAAATTTATGTGTTTATGGTTGGCTATACGTTCCATCTTTTTGCAATAAACAACTTAGAGTAGTTAATAGCAGCTTATTGATTAATTTCATTAGTTAACTGGTAAAGCATGCATTGAGTTCAACTATGTACATTGTACATTGAAGATAATATCCACCATTTATTGGGCACACCTTGAATTCTCTTCCTGATGCTCCCATGCCACATTGTATGTGGTTCTCTCATTGCTCTCTATTACCTTGTTTCATGGTCATGAATATACAGTTTATGTGTCCAAAAAAGGAGTAAGTAAGAAAGTTAGCTATGATTGCTTACCTTTTAAATCTGCTTTATGTTTACTGAGGGCATAGATTGTGTCTTAGTCGCCTTTCTATTCCTGGCCTGCCATGCTACCTGTACAAGAAAAGAACTAAATAAATGTTGGTTGGTTGATCAGATAAATGATAAATGGTTGCCAGACACTGTAATAGACACTTCACATAATATGATGATGAACTGTATGAATTGCTGGTATTCAGTAATTTTTTCACCTATAAAGGGTAATTTGGCATTGTTCAACTTACAAGAACGTTGGTTTTGCAGTTCAGATGTCAGAACTATAATAACTACTGTATATGCTTTTTAAAACTTAATCTTTATTTAATAGCTCCTGTGAGATAATCAACATACTACCCCATTTTACAAAAGTAAATAAAAGATGGGTAAATAATTTGCCATGGCCACAGGGCTTAAAAATGATTGACTGGGATTCAAGTATACATTTGTTTAACTTAGGGTTGGAGTGATACAAACTAAAATATGTTCTGTCCGCATTGAGCTTCAAAACAACTCAATGAAATAGATAGTGTTTTCTCATTTTACACCTATGACTTAGAGAGGTATGATTGCCCATGATCATAAAGAGCTAACTATCTCTACATAAATCTACATCTTGACATTTCCAAATTCTGTGCTCCTTGAACCACATAACTCAGCCTTTCCCTTTGCCACTGTTCAATGATGAGTAACAATCAAAAGCAAGAAATCACAAAATGTATAAAGTGTGACATTTCAAAAAAACGCATTTCCGGGAAACAAGATTAAAGAAAAAGCCTCATTACCAAATAAGCATTTATCGTAGCCCTCTTGAAAACTCACAATGCATGCTAATATTCATGATCTAGAATTCTGAAGTAAAAAAAAGCAAAAGCAAAAAAACTCTGATTATTTGCATTTCAGCATATATTGTTGTTTCTCTGCTTTGCTCCAGACTCTTCTTTGATCTTCTACCTGGGCTTCAGAGGCCTGAAACTAATTTCTAGTATTCAGAGTGCCTTTAGAAGGAAGAGACAGCTCATGCAAAGCATGTCCCAAAATTGTGTCAATAACTTAATATTCTGGGATTTTATTCAGGATTATTTGGATCATGGAAAATATGACCCCTGCAGGCACTCCTACTCCTATCCAAACACGCTGAAGTCTGGAGTCTTCTGTCTCCACAATCTGTACATAACGATAAGCCTCCTCAAAGCAAAAGGATTTTGAAGATGGAAGGGTTTGGCAATTTAGACTGAACAAGTGTTAACTTGAACCTCTATAATGCTTGTGGTATTTGCACAATGCCTGTGTTATTTGTTAATTAGGCCTTTTTTTTCAAGTGACAGAAATCTAACTGAAATTAGCTTCTGACAAAAAGAGAGTGTGTGTGTGTGTGTGTGTGTGTGTGTGTGTGTGTGTGTGTGTGTGTCTTGGGGTAGATGGGTTCATCTGCTCATGTAACTGAGAGTCCAGGGGTAGTCTGGCTGTCAGGAACTGCTTGATTCAGTTGCTCAAACTTTGTCTCCAGACTGTCCTCTCTATCATCTGGCTCTTCTTCTTGTGTGGGCATCATTCTCAGATAAGTGGTGGGGAGGTCCGGCCTTACTTCACCAGCATAGCAACTTGTGTAAAAGAGAGCTTTTCTGGGGTTTGATTGAGCACATCACATACCATTCCCTGAACCAATTAATCACGATGACTCTCCCTGGAAGACCATAGTCAGCCTGGGGCCTAAAAGGAAAATTAAGCCCACATGAGCCACTGAAATGGAGGCGAGGTAGTTCCCCTAAATAAAACCCAGGTTATGCTGCCACAAAAGAGTGGTTGCTTGTTGGGCCAACGTCCATGCCCTCAGGTGTCACAAATTATTCCTAACATCTAAAAAGCTCTCATGGACAATGAAAATTAAATTCCTGATGCCACAATTGTATTTATTTGTTTTCTTCCTAAGAACCTAAACTACTTATAAACTCAATGCCAAATCGTTTTTATAGGACCTGGCTATCTGAGAGCATATCAGTATCTATTTACAAACAGAAGATAAATTGCAGATGTGTAACATTTTGTAAAAATGCCTTGACTGGGATTTTTGATAGTGTTTTCTTATGGTGTGAAAATAGGCCCATTTAATGTGTAACCATTACCATCTAGGAGGCATACTTGCTTCCTATGGTATTCCTAAATGTAGGTTAGTAACAAAATTAAATATGACTATAAAGCTTTCATTGTCAGGGTGTCCACTGAAATAATTATTATAAAATACAGTTATATTCTATCACTTAGTGCTACTTGACAGATTGTCATCATTTTGTTTTATGAAAAATTTTAAAAGTATAGTAGTTGGCATTAACATTCTAATCTGATGTATGTTGTTCCTGCCTCACCTACCCCTTGTCATTCCAGAAAGTAATTAGGTCATCCAGACATTGATGGGCCAGACCTGTTGGGTCATCTGTTTATGCCATTATTCTCAACAGACTCCAGATAATTCTAATTTACTTATCTCAATGGAAAAATACTAAAGAGCATCATGCTGAAGTTAAAAGGAGCTTTGCTGGAGAGTAGGATGAGCAAAGGCCTGCCCACTTACTCCCAAAATCCACTGTCTATTGAGCACTGATGATCTACTTCTTTACCTTACCTTATTATATGCTATCTACTGTTTGCAAAGTATGGTAACCTTTTCATATGAAAAACAAATAGGGTACTTAGAATTTTATGTTTTGAGGGTATTAAAAATTACACCTTTAGCATCTTTCATGTGGGTTTAATCACTCAGCTTCAAATTCGTGATAATTACACTATTTAGTTTTTCAATTTTCATGTAATTGTTATTTCAAAGTAACCACATTTTCTAGGTCTCCAGATTAAGAGAATAAACACTGTCAATCAAGAGAGTGGAAAAAAGTATCAGCTAACCCTCACTCTCACCTCAACAACAGAATATTTCTTTATATGCGAAGGAATAGTATCATTGTAAAAATCTGTATTTCATATGCAACCTTAGACAAATCACTTTCCCACTCTAATCCTGATTTCCTCAGCTGTTAAAAATGGAATAGTAATGGCTACCATGCAGGATTTTTGTGAAGAACCCATTTACATGATTGCAGAGGTTATGATCAATATTATATGGCTGAATATCTTACAGACAGCTTTTGTGGTCATAAGTCAGTATACATTGAGAAAATGAAGCCAGACCTCCATGTTAGTGTCAAGCATATAATGATGTCATATTTATAGCAAAGACTTCTGCAAGTCTCGTTCAGTCACTTTGAACCCACAGAATATTTGCAGACATCTGTGTCACAGAATCAGAGACCTGAAGCCTGAATGTGAGCATATCATTGGATTGTTTTTCTTGGGCATGTGATACTTTTATTTTAGTGTAAGTCTTATATACAGTGCTAATATAAAGATGAAAATGATGGTATTATTAATACTAATAATAGCGATTACCATTTATTAAGCTTTGTTCCATTCCAGACGCTGTTCTAATCACTTTAATACATTTTCTTGCTTACAATTACAACAAATTCATGTTATGTAAACAGTGCTTTTCCCATTTTATAGATGAATAAACTTAGATTTAGATGGGTTAAGTAAGTTCAAATGATGAAATTGGGATTCAATCTTAAGCTTGTTGACTTCAATTCCCAATTATACAATCGACAAAAATTTGGAAGATGCCATTTACTAAGCCAAGGTTATAGATTATTGCCTTTCTTTGCAAATTTGCATACATGTTTATTAGCAATTTTTTTCCCATTCTTTGGCTTGACTTTAAAGGGATTGTTCAAAAACTAAAACAGTAGTGGCAGTAATAGTTTATGCTAATTTATTTGTTGCTTCTAAGACCACAGCAATTTCAAATCATGTAGACGAGTGCACAGCAATCTCAAAAATCATGCTATGACAGTCTTCAAACTTCTGATTTTGCAGGTTTGCACAACTTTAACCATGCAATTAATAAATTTAACCATTTTTGAATGTCTTTTATGTTCAACAGCCTATGCTAGGCACCACTGAAACAATGACAGAAATTCTAGTATGATTTAGTTTGGGCGAATAACTTCTCTCCACACTTTCTAAATTAAGTTTTCAAAACAAAAGTCTTTCATTATAAAGACTCTTGTAAAAGTCCAGACCATGTTCCACCTTAGCATAGATGATCTGTTGCATGTTACTAGAATTTTCAAACAATAGCTTTGTCTAATGTGGCAGCCAATTTTCAAAGTAGCCTAAAAGTTAATGTTTAACTTTACCTACAGGGTATAATGTCATATAAATAATAGATTAAAAGGAAAAATTTGTGTTTGTATTTTACGCATTTATTTAACTAGTCAGTAATAGAAAATGTATGACCATTGTCTAATTTTACAGTATTTTTGAAAGAGGGTGAGTGCCTGAACTAAATATTTAGCAATGGGAATTATAAAATCATAAGGCGATTAAGTTAGCTAGTCACAGAATTCCAATATTGCTTTTTAAATGACTTCAGGATATAGGAGGTACTAAGGTTATTATCTGTTATCAGGAATACAGTGGAATTGTACAACTGGATAATAACCAAACAAACTGACACAATGTAAAATTACATTATCAGTGTGTTAAAACAAAATTGCGCCCTAAAGGAGTCCACATGCCAGCTCAGAGCTGCAGTGTAATTATGCTTAACTCTGATAATTAAAATACAACGGAGATCAACAGAATCATTTTCATTAAGAAAATTATTAATGATGGTGGTATAACAGTAATTGATTGCAGAGCACCACAGGATACGCGATGCCGAAAACCCATGTTTCATGAACATCTGAGACTTTTTCTGATTACGTTTTATTAATATTTTGAGGAGTGAGCAACTTAGTGTTTCATTTCTAGGAATATGTGATTGTAAAAATGGCTGCTTTTAAGATACCACAGTTTTGATTCAAATAGTCATTTCTAAGGGGTTCTTAAGGTCAAGACACGAGTGACTGCGTTATTTACAATAGAGTTGTCTGTTGAAAATTGCAGAATGACAGCAACTTCAGTAAGCATTGAGCCTTGTGTCATTTCCATTTGTTACCATGCATTTGCTGTTTTTAGAGTTACATTAGTGATTTATTGATGTTATTTCAGTCTGGGTCTAGGTGCACTGAATAGTTTATTGTCTTTATTATTACTACTACATGCTATATGATATGAAAAATATATTTGTTTTATATCAACATCACTGTGAATTTCCTTAATGAAATGTTGGTAAATAGCCCTGCATAATAATACCACTAATTACCTTAGTGGATTAGATGTGCTTTCCTATTTTGGAGAAAAAAAATATCCTGAACCACCCTGGATCCATGCATGAACGAAGCTTCTGTCTCTTATGGTAGAAACCCAGTTAGAATGTTGGCAAATGATAAGAACTAGAATATATCAGTTTTATAAGTATAAAAATGAGAAATGAAGAGCGGGGTCTTGTGAGAGGTGACTTACTAGCATTCAGGGATGTTAGCTTGTCATTCAAAGAGATGCTAATCTTGAAAGCTACCCCTAAAAGTATCTTTGTCAGTTGAAATGAGGGACAACTCTTTAGGGTCGATTTTTTTCAGGGTAAGATACTGAGAATAGTTTTTAAAACACTGTATTATATAAGATAAATCTAGGTGAAAAAAGGCAGAATATGTGGTTTTGTGCCTAACATGATTATATTTAAAAAGTATATGCACAGGAAAACATACTGGAAAGAAACAGTGTGAAATTATAAAGATATTTCTGTTGAAGTTGCAAGACTTAGGGAGATTTTTGGTATCCTTTTTCATAATTTTCTTCACTTTGATTTTTTACTTATATAATTTAAGAAAATGTTTGCATTTGAAAATCATTCTTAACTACATTCTTACTCTTCTTTTTACATAACCCAACTAAAACAAAGAAATCTTTGCCTTATCCACAAAGTGTCCCTCATCCACAGAATTTAAATTATTTCCTAGTGATATAATTACTTTTCTTTAGTAATTCTGTGAAAGTCCTGACACTTGTTTTTCCTAAGATAATTTTCCAAATAAAATATACATAACTGAGCACATGCTCTGTCCATGATACGGCCCAGGTGTTATGAGGAGTACAAATGAATGTGAGACACCCCCCAGGCTTAAGCAGCTTATTGAAAGAGCTTATTTGATGAAAGATGTATAACACGAAATTCAGTCTTACACAGTCAAGCAATGTTCACAGAGATGTGGAATTTTCATTGGATATTGAAAGTTGAGTATCAATTTGAGTAATGGGGCAAAGGCTTTTAAGGAGGTTAAAATGTGTGCCTAAAAGCTCTTAGGCTACGATGCATCCAATGTGTTCATGAGTGTATCCGTTCAGTTTAGTTAAAACAGATAATTTATAGATGAGACCATTGAGAGGCAAGCCTCCAAAAGTTTCTGAGAGCCGTATTGTGGACGCACTTGAATACTGATTCTGAAAACCTTAGCATGGAAGCAGTGGAGAGCTGCTGACATTTTTAGGGCCATATGATGAAATGGAGATTTTAGTAAGATTATTCCATCAAAAGTTAAGCATAGGTCCATCCATTAACAAAACCAAGACTTACATATCATAGAAATAATGGTGTTACACACATCTAGAAAATATTAGTAATAAACCATCTGCCTTACTCCACTCGTTACCAGACTTCAACAATTTTTCAACACCAAATGAACCTCCAGTCCACTCACTTCACCACCATCACTTTCCTATCAGCCCCTTGCGTGCTCACTTCCAGGTTACCTGATGTGGATTCCATGGGTCTGTCATTCTAATCACTTTCTTAGACTCCCTTACCCTTCTCTCTCTCTTTTTGGTCTTCACTGGCCTGGTAATTCCTCCTTCTGGTTAATCCAGCTCTCCACTTTCTCCTGGCCACATCCAAGCAGCAGAAATTAGTTAAATTAGTATTTGTGAAGTGCCTAGAATAGTGTCTGGTCCACAGTGAGTACTATATAAATGTATGGTCAAAATAAAGCAAATGAATTACTACCAATACCAACAACAACAACAAAAACTAATGCTGATCAGTTTTATGTTACTTTGACCACAAGGAGATGTGAGCCCTCTGTTTATGTGGTCTGACAATCAAAATTTTTGTCCTAATCAATCTTCAAATCAATCTTCAAGGTGACTATTTCAGACTTTGGACTCCCCCAAATATTTAACATCTTCTGTTAAATAATGTCTTTACTTCTTATTTTGTAAAGAAAATGAGAAAGTGATAGCACATATAATACTCCAAGGATCACAAATGGACTTATTGCAAGTGGACTGATTGATATATAATGCAGAGCCAAATCTGGCCCATGATCTGTTTTTGTAAATAAAGTTTTATTGGAAGACAGCCATGGCAATTTGTTTATACATTGTCTATGGCCACTTTCACATTGTAAAGTCAGAGTTGAGTAGTTGGAATAGAGACAATCTAGTTTGTAAAACCTAAAATACTGTGTGGTCCTTTACAGAAAAACTTGCCAATTCCTGAACTAAACCTACAAACTTATTACCTTGGCTTTATATGATCTGCTAGTGGATGCCTATGGCTTCTCTTTCTATTACTTTTTAACTACTTTGTTCTGGTTACATGAGCTCCTTGCTTTTGCTTAAAAATACAAAGAATGAAACTATCTCTGGGCCTTTACACTGCTCCCTGGCTCTGCATTGCTCCCCCCTATGACCTTTTTTTTTTTTTTTTCTAAGACAAAGTTTTGCCGTGTTGGCCAGGCTGGTCTCAAACTCCTGGCCTCAACCTCCCAAAGTGCTGGGATTTCAGGCATGAGCCACCACACCCAGCTCTCTCTGACCTCTTTCTGAACTGCCCCTAGATGTTGCCTCCAAAATCTCCCAAATTGTCTGCCTAAACAGTCTGCCTAACTACCCTGTCTAAAATTCTATCTCTCTCTCTCTCTCTCTCTCTCGCTCCCACACCCCCATCGCCACCATTTCTCTCTTCTCTCCCTGTTTTTCTCTTTCTCCTCTGTATCCATCAGTTCAGGAAACTGTAACAAAACACCACAGACTGGGTGACTTAAACAATAAATATTTATTTCTCATAGTTCTGGAGACCGGGAAGTCCAAGATCAAGATGCTGGCACCTTGAAACTTCACGTCTGGTGAGAGCTCTCTTCTGGGTTTGTGGATGGGCACCTTCTGCTGTATTAGTCACAAAGTAAAGTGGGAGATAAAGAGATCCCTCTTGCTTTTCTTCTCATACGTACACTCATCCCATCCTGAGAGCTCCACCTTCATGACCTAATTGCCTCACAAAAAAAGCCTTATCCCCTAATGCCATCACATTTGTGGTTAGAGTTCCACCATATACATTTGGGGGGGAGACAAGCATTCAGTTGATAACCTCCTCTGTGTCAGTTATCTTTATATTTGATATTTTATTATTGACTTAAGAATTTTAATGTCAGCTTTTTAGCCCTAAAATGGGAGTTCTTTAAGGACAGGGATTTTTTTCTGATTTTTAAACAGTGCATGGCACATAGTAGGTGCACAATGAATGTTTTTGAATGAAACAAGTGGATAAACCAATAGTTTTTTTTAAAACATAGAAAGCTATGATGTCTATTTAATAATAGACTTACAAAACTCTTCTGACTTTCTTTGACTTTCTGCAGTACCCTAAAACTTTATTATTTAACTTTGTTCCTCTCAGATTTATAATTTACAAGAGGTCTTTCTTGTTTTCTGACAGTTCCTTTGTTCATCATCTTGCTCTTTTTATGTGAAGATTCTTTTGTCTCTGAAGATAGAAACTGGAGGACATTTGGGAAAGTGTCCTGTGCATTGTTTCTTTTTTCTTGCCTACTCTGTTCCCTGCATTTAATGTTGAAACTTTCTTCAAATGGCTTCAGAGACATGGATGTCTGCTTTTTATTGTAAGGGCAGGACACTGTCAACTGAAGACCGACAAAGTTCATAAATTTGGAAAGGAGAGCTTTGTTTCTTATAAAGGGTTGCAGCTGGCAGGGTGACCATTCTAACAGACTAGGAAGCATAGCATACAACTAGAAGCCAAAAACAGACACTTTGAGGGCGGGAAGAATAAGACAGGGATTTATGCTGATCGAGGTGGTGAAATAGACATAAGAAATAGGAGGAATATTTATGAAAGGAGAAACATGCACATGAACAAATGAGCTTCATGACTCTCTAGGGGACCCATGTTCCAAAAAAAGGTGGCATTAGCATGATCCAAGGGTGCAGTTTTCAGCTCTTTGGTGTTAAAAGGTGAAACAGAGGACATGAAAACCCTCACTGCACATCCTCCACAGACTGACCAGAACCACTCTGTGGTCAGTGGTCTCCCATCCAGAAGGAATGCTATTCAGTTGTTTTGTCAAAACTGCAAAAGGGAGAGACAGTGTCAGGTGGTTGGTTTATATCAGGAGTGAAGAGAGTCATTCTGTTTAACCCTTAGGGAAGAAAGCCTAATGACAATTAGCGATGGGGGGTATGATGAGGCATATCTCACTTCCTATCCTGTCATATCCAGTAGCTCAGTTATGAAGGTTTCTACAGGGTCCCCTTGGCCAAGAGGAGGTCCTTTCAATCTGCTGGCAGATGTAGGATTTCATTTTTTATTTCTCAATACTAAAGGCTGCGTGGGAAAGCAGCATGAGTAGGCATGCAGGGCTTATCAACTAGAAGATTTTGCATAGGATCATAGGCTGAGGACAGTCAGCAGATGAGTTCCCCAAATGCTTTGATCTCGGCATGCCTTACATTCTCCAGAGAATTATAGTCTCCTCAGATTTGTGAACTTTGCAGCCAGCATTCTGAAGGAGAGTGGGACCTGGTGGTGTGTTGGGGAAGTCTTCTCTCACTCTTGAGATTGTAGATGATCTCTTATTCTTCTAATTCAGATGTCACATTAGCATCTGCCTTTGCTGAGCCTGTGCCCCTGGATCTAAAGCCTCTATATTCCATTTTTCCTAAGATTAAACCTCCATCTCCTAACAGAGTTGGACGGGGATGTAACTTGACTCTATAGGGAAAGGCTGGGCCTGAAGGATAAGAGCTTCCTCCTCAGAATGCCTGTCCATGTTTTAGCTCCATTGCTCATCCTCCCTCTTAAGGTAGCAGGTGCCTTTACTTTCTGATCTGTTTTGGGATTCTGCAGAATAAATCTGCTTGAGTCTTGTTGGCCTGAGGCTCTTCAAATACTTGGATTTCAGCTTTCTGTGCTCTGCTATGTCATTTATCACTCCATCAATTTTCTAGCTTCCAGTATTTTGTTGACTTCTATTGTATACTCTGCCCTGCCTCTTTGCCCTTATCACCTTCTTTTCTTCTTTACCGTCATTTTTAGTAAAAGGGAGTAGAAATAAATGCATGCAGTCAATTCATCACTAAAGTGCGATCATTCACTTCCTTAGTAGGAAGCCCTCTCTGCTGTTTTCTTATGCAAGCTTCTGCAAAGATTTTTGGCCCTCATTCCTGGGACTTCTTCAATTCCAGCATCTTCTTCTTGCTCAGTTTTTGTCTTCAAAACTCCACTGAAGTGACACTTACAGGTCTCCTGTAGTATACTTGTTGCCAAGTTTTCATCACTCTGGGCTTGATCTAGTCATTCCTTTCCATGCCGAGTGACAAGTCTCTCCATCACTGTCCATCCACTAAATGTTGTCATTCTTTAGTTTTTTTTCTCCTTATTTATGTATGTTCCCTTGGCTACCTCATTTACATGTTTTAATTACCCAGTGCCTGAGAGCCTCACTGGTCACTTATCTCACCTAGAAAGTCTATGCTCCAACTATACTCAATTGTTTAAAATTTCTCCACAAAAATTGGCTGGATGTGGTGGCAGGTGCCTGTAATCCCAGATACTCAGGAGGCTGAGAAAGAAGAATTGTTTGAACCTAGAAAGTGGAGGTTGCAGTGAGCTGAAATCATGCCACTGCACTCCAGCCTGGGTGACAGAGTGAGACTCCATCTCAAAAAAAAAAAAAAAAAAGAAAAGAAATTTCCATCTGTCCCTTGCTTGCTTATAGCTACCTTTGTACATCATATTTCCTTTGCCTGATAACCTTCTCACCATCTTTATCATTTTAAACCAGCACCATTAAAGATTTAGTGTGTATCAATGCCTCTAAAAGGCCTTCTTACCCCATCCCCAAAAGAAGAAAGATCCACCCCAGGCTGGGTATTGTACAAAGCTGAATGTGAACACCTCAAAGGCTTTGATTCAGTTTTTCACCTCTGTACCTCCACACCCAGCACACAGTGCACACCCACTGAATTTTGAATTATTATGTAATGAGATTTATTATACCTCATTCAACAGAGTAAACTCTAGTGTTTCTTGATTGAGTTTCAGAAATTACTCATGTGGAAATCATTTGAAATTCCGGTACCCACAATGCCATTCCCCTATGTCTAGAAAAGTGTCACATTCCTTAGTGAGATTTTAAAAATGCTAAAGAATCTGGATGAAGAGGATTTCTTTGGAATGCTGCATTTATACATAGCACACATTATGATGCATCAGTTAGCATGGCAGTGTACGCAAGAATTTTAAACAGTTAAAACCTACATAACTGCAAAAGATGTTGTCAAACCATAGGGTTTGGTTTGGCATCTTTGCATAGCAGCCATGCCAAGACATTGGCTCACTATTACTGGGCAGTTCTTTTTGGACCCACTTTACTGGTAAATGGTAACAGTATCTGTCTTCAGCTCTTTACTGGGGGAAGTCCGTCAGAAACTTCTACTCTTTGCTCTAATACTTAAAATTGGAGGCTTTTCATTTTACCACTGATGTATAAATCAAACCGTTTTGAAGGCTATTTTTAAAATGAAAAAGTCACCCTTCTATGCCTGACATACAGTAGTACTTCAGAGAAGACGTATTCTCGTTAGGCCATCTGAGGCCTGTGAAGACTGTCAGAGAGCAGTGGGGTCAACCAAATAGTATATCACGGTGTTGCAAGCAAAAGTATTCCAATCAAGGAAATGGATCAGAAATACATATAGATAAGCTGTTTCCATCTATTTATTTATGTATTCTATTTACCTCCCACTGAAATTCAATGACAGTAAATTAAGCCAGTTTTTCCTTTAGAAATCTAGTCCTTATCTTCATTGTCTGGTATCCATTGTCAGTAAAGATTTTCAGGAATGATTATTCTCGAGTTCAGCTACCTTTAGTTTGTGCAGTCTTTCAAGAAATGGACGTTTCAGAGGTTTATTATAAAACTGTAACATTTTCTGAATGTTTATCAAATATTTATAATGAGGAATTTAAGGTTCTGGAACTAATTTTCTCAAATAAGTAATATATTACATTTCTGTTCACCTCTCCCCAAAAAAGGATATATGTCTGTAAAGTAGTAAATACTCTAGAGTGTCAATTCCAGAATTAATTGTGTTATGCGAATAAGGGCTTAAGTGGAAGAGCAGTATTTCTGCAGTGTTGCTGTGGTTTGAGTGTAGATTTCTAGATTCAAGTGTGAAGTTTTCAATCAAATGTTCTCACCTATCAAATCCAGAATGCCTTCATCTTAACTTTGTGGAAGCAAAGTGGTCTGTGAAGGAAATTTAGGAGAAACAATAGCTTAAGTTTAGATATTCTTGCATTTTGACTAGAGATACAAATGATAAATAAAGATGAAGTAAGTAGAAAATGTAATTTAAGAAATGAACACATTATTTTTATTTTATCTATGACTTTAAATATACTTTTTAAGTTAACTGTCTCAAGAGAAATTAATCATTTTATATACATGCAGAAACGAAGCAAACTGATTTAAAAAAAAAAGCAGGCCATTGTATAAAATTTGGACATGGTGTATTCTTTAAGTCATTGAAATGGTAATTGAATTCCCACTATATGCCAGGTAGAGAATCTGTTAACTTTTTTGTAATGTGTTCAAGTTATGTTTTACCTTCATTGATACTATGATATAACTTGTCCATATCTAAATTATCCCCCCTTTTAAAAATTTGACTAATGTCTTACTACTTAATATGTAATCCGCCAAGCAGCAATATGACATTGGCTTGTTAGAAATGTAAAAGCTCAGGCCCCATTCAGACCTACTAAATCCATATCTACATTTTGACAAGATCCCAGGTGATTTGTGCGTACATTCAAGTTTGGGAAGCCAGGATCTTGTGATTACTGATGTGATTTTAACAGAAAAGTTACGCTATAGGATAGAAACAGTTAACCCTGCTACATGATGGTGTCATGACTGGCAGAGACTTGGGAATTTATCTGCATGTTAGAGGCAAATAGAAAACACAGAGCATGAGCGTATCATAAAGGAAAAATAACAATGTTGAAAAGTTCTTCCTGTTTTGTCTTTATACAACAGCTTGCCTGCTATCTTTTTTTTTTTTTTTTTTTTTTTTGGCACTCCCCCTCATTCCCACAAATGGGATTATAGAAAAGAAAAGAAAAAAGAAAAGAAAGTGCTACTCTACTCTATTTAATAGGAACATTTATTGCTGTTTTTCTTCTTCTCTCCAACGCCTCTTATTTTATATTAGGCATTAAATTGTGTACTGTTTCTTTTCATCCTAAAAATGTCCCCACCTGTAGGCCTTCAAATCATTCATTGCTATTTTGGAAAACAAAATGCTAAATAAAGATGCTTAGGGGAAACACAGGCCCCTTGACCCCTGGAACTCTCAGGAGGCTCGCCTCTGTCATCCTTCCTGAGAAGTAAAAGGGGAAAAAGAGAGAATGAAAAAACAAATTTGCTGAACCACACATTTCAAGTTGTCGACAACCCCATCCACGAGAAAACAGAAGAAAATATATATACTCTCTGTCCTGTCAAAAGGCTTTCGCCTTATCTTGAGAGACTGTCAGGGCAGGAACATCAGTGAATGGACAGGAGTCTATTAAATTAATAAGCTGCTGGATGGTGTCTGGAGAGTTATGATGCTCCATAAATCCAGTTTGATCATGGTGAACAAGGTTTAAATCTGCAGACTTCGAATACACATCCAGTTCTTGGATTGGATTTGAAGTTTTGTGCTGGAGACGCAGAGATAGTCCTGTAGCATGCGAATTAAGATTTATCTTTTTTTCTATTCTTTTTTTTTTTTTGCACTGCTTACAAAAATGAAAGCACCTTAGGGATCCTAGCAAATGTTATTGCTGGAAATGAAAGAACTGTTGTCAAGGTGAAACCGTGATCTAGAAGCCTAAAATCAAACCTTGGTCATTCTATTCAAGCAGCTCCATCAGAACTAAGTATAAAAGGTCTGTGTGGAAGGAGAGATGCCCGAACTTACCTATAACCTGTTTTATAGTGATGCCTGTCAAATTCTGTTCATCTATATTTATGACAGAAAGAAAACTAATGGTGTCAGATCGGCCTTATAGTAATAAAAAAAAAATCAGAAAATATTGTCTTTACCCCATTAAATAAAGTCCTCTGATACAGCCTCTTCTATGATATAAGATTTATTTTAATTTTTGGCTTTTAACTGGATGAAGCTGAAGGACTTTGTTTTAGTATTCAGACAGACTCCCAAATAAACTATTAATTTTAGATTGCAACTTATTTACATGGTGCTGATAAATAAAGTCCCAGGAATAAAATTTGAATTTGTTTAAAATCATAAAGTTCTCCTTGCTGAGTTGGCTTATTACACTGGTTCTAAGATTCAAATATGAAATTGTTAATTACATGTTTATTTCATCAAATCTCAATTATAAAGTTAGACTTTATTTTCTTGCATTGAGTATTTTCCCCCCCCCAAGATAGAGTCTTGCTCTGTCACCAAACTGGAGTGCAGTGTTGTGATCTTGGCTCACTGCAATCTCTGCCTACTGGGTTCAGGCAATGATCCTGCCTCAGCCTCCCAAGTAGCTGGGACTACAGGCATGCACCACCACACCCAGCTAATTTTCGTATTTTTATTAGAGACGGGGTTTCACCATGTTGGCCAGGATGGTCTTGATCTCTGGACCTTGTGATCCACCTGCCTCAGCCTCCCAAAGTGCTGAGATTACAGGTTTGAACCACTGCACCCCACCGAGTCTTAACATTAGAAAACTCTAGAATGACATACAATGCTTTGTTATAACCAATGTTCCATACCAATTTCAACTTATTTAAGAGTCACCATTAAAACACTTTATCATAGAGTTACATAATTCACACAAATCTCTGCTATAACAAGTCACAGTAGGGCTCAGAAGAGTGTCTATGGAAGAAGGAAATTTACCTACAATCAGTACATAGTACAAACAAAGCACTGTTCTGGACACTGAATCTTTACTGACAAATATCCTATAAAAGCTTTATGATTATCCTTGCTTTTATGATAGGGCCATTGAGGTTACTGGAACTTAAATAACTTGTTCAAGGCTTAAAGCTAACAAATAGCACAGCTCAAATTTAACCCACATTTGCTTTATATTCATTCATTTTTTTTTCTTGTCTTGCATTAATTTATTCCTTCATTTATTCAACAGTCATTGATTGTGGGCCTACTAATACACGCCAGGCAATTTTCTAGACACTGGAATGACCAAAACAGACAATTCCTGTACTCATGAACTAATGTTTTTAGTTAAGGGGCCAAAAATAAATAGTAAACTGATTCAAAAGTCAAATTTTTTCACACACACGTGCATACACACACACACGCACACACACACACACACACACACACCCTGCTACCCCTCCTTGCCTCCTCTACATAGAACCAACTAAGAAGAGAAAACAAGCAAGTGATGAACCCTCCTGGTTCCTAAAAGTATTTGCTTTTGTGTTTTCTTATTGATTTAGTTTTTTCACTAAAAAACTACTGAATTTTTTAGTGAAAAATTATTTGGGTTTTTCTTTTGTAACTTACCAGTACATTTCTGATCATCAAATCCTGTTCTATAACACCAATACAGTGTCTCTTATTGTCAGAGTTTAAATGGATATTTTTATAATTACCTCATGCAGTTCAGTTGTAAATAAATCTCCTCTCTGTCACTGTCTCCCTCCACCAACCACATCAGTATTACGTCCCTAGGCAGGAAATGTTTAAGAAAACAGATGAGTCCCAAACTGTGCCCTACAGGTCAGAAAATTCTGGCTTTGTGGGACAGAGAGGAGGGGTAAATCTGCAAGGCCATGACTCTTAATGGGAACTCCCTGCTTCTGGTTTTTCCAGTTCAATCTTAGAGGCTGTGTCAATAGAAGAATCTCAGCTGCTCTCAAAAGCAGGAAGGAGCCCATTATCTTGTTTGCTTCTGTTGAGATCCTAACAGAACTTTAGAAAAGAATATTGAAAAGTTTTGAAAGAATTTTATCTAGTGAACATCCCACAAACAGCATTTACTTGTATTATGATTCCAGATTCTGATTCCAGAATATAGAATACTTGATTTTAGAATTCTAGTCCCAGGAACAAAGAGAATTGGGAATCAATGCCTGACTAATAATAGGAAGCAATCGAGAAATATTTGGTGGATGAATAAATGCATGCTTTGGCTTCTCTCTTCTCTTTCCCTTTTTTGTTGCCCTAGTTTCTTGTCTAAAGTAGAGAGAATAGATTGGTTTAGGAAGCAATGAAATTGATAACAATTTATATTTAATATATTTATGTTTAAGGAGTGAGATAAGTTGATAGCTTTTTTGCTATTAATGCTTTTCTGTTCTGCAGAGACTTTGCATTATAGTACTAGCCTTGTTTTGCATCCTTCTGAGGTTTCAGTCATGCCAAATATAACTGCATTGGAAAAGATGCATGGGCTCAACATCTAGCCTTCTATACAGATCAACGTCTAGACTTCTATACGGGACACATAAATATTTGAACTAAAAGGCAAAAAAGGAAAAACATTTGTTGAGCACGTACTTTATAAGCAAATCTTGTATGCGGTATCTCCTTGTAGCTACTCTATAAATATTGCTATGATTATTATAGGTGAGGAAACTAAGAATATATTTTGGCCAGTGTTATAAAGCTAGAGAAGGATAAAGTCATGATTTGGATCTAGGTTTGTGCAAGACACAGCCTTGCCTACAAATAAAATGATGTTCATTTCCACCCATGCCTTTATTTTTTAATCATGTTAAAATTTTACATGCCTACCAAATTAATAGAAGCAATTTAGCCCACAGTGGGTTGAACCTAAGCAAAAAATAATTTATTTTGAAAAACACTGAGAGGTAAGAGGCTCATTCATGTTGTTTTGTGTATCAGTCATTATTCTTTTCATCGTTGACCAGTACTTCCGTTGTACGATCATGCCGTTGTTTTATCCCTTTTCCAACTGGTGGAAATTTGGGATATTTTCTTCACATCCACAGCAATGGATTCTTCGAAAGAGGAAAACAGTTTTTATTGAAAGAGTCTGGAAGCCTCTGGTGAGTTATGGCATGAAGTCAGGGGATATTTTGACTGAATGAATTCTGCTAGAAAAGGAAGGACACAAGTCAAAATCCTTTGCTTTTGTATTTTGGTGACCTTTGAATCTTATTGACCCCACTCAGTCTTTAGAAATCAAAGCAGACTGCATCACTAGATTTTCCTGTACCTTCAGTTTATCTGTTATCTTTTTGACTGTCTAACCAAAGTGATCCGAAGATGAATGAATTTAAAGATTTTCTAGTGGTCTTGGTGTGTGAATATACATGGACTTCTTCACTTTTCAGGTCTTTATTTCTCTTTGTCTTATTAATTGCCTTCCACAAAGCAATAGAGCTATCTTGAAAGAACTTTGAAATCCCTGGATGAAAACAGCCAAAGCCATGAAAAATATCAGCATTATTATATCAGTTAATAGGCAATTGAAGCTATGAAAGGAATAACCAGAAAGACAAATGAATGGCCAAGAGGTAAAACAATTATTTAAAGGAGAAATAATGGGTAACAGTAACCAGGGCTCTGAGAACAGGAATAAAATATATCAGGAGGAGATGGATCTTAAAGGAATGTGGTACACTTAGACTTAATTAGAGGACTTTGAAAATTGACACTTGCAGACAATATAAGATAGCTTTGGTAACTTTTCACATGAATTAGTTAAAGCAGTAAGAACAATCTTAGAATATGTTTTGATTGGTATTTTATAGAAGCATATGAACCATTGCCAGAGAAATACATTTTTGAGAAACTTCTCAGAACCCAAATGGCTGATATGTTAAAAAGAAAAAAAAAGCAAATAAATAATAAAATCCTGAGAAACAAGAAATCATGCAGTGAACAGCAATTGGCTGTTATGCCCTAACCTTCAACTCTGAAAGTATGATGAACTAATGTGGTTGATCTGTTAGTTGAAACAAATGTTCAGAAATGTTGGAACGGAAGCACAAGAGACATGAGGGGAGTGCGCGGGTTTTCTGGCCAGCCAAAGCGTCCACTGATATTAGAGGATGAGCAATTCATTTAAAAATACAAAATCAAATAAATTATTTTTACCATAAAAGTGAGAGGGGTGGCATAAAACAAATATAATTACAGTATTACTAGGTGTTTATAACAAGGTTTCTTTTTTTCTTGAAAAGGGCTGTATAGATATTTTTATGGAGTTAAATTACAAGATATATTTAAAACTCTAAAGAATAGAAGAACTCAGACACAAAATTCAAATCCTTGCAGTAATATAATTTTATGGAATTATGTTTTTTATTTGAACAAACTATATCTTTTTAGACAAGGATAATAATTTATGTAATAGTTCTACATGAGTTTGCAATTAAAGTATATTATAGGTATTTACTTACCAAAGCACCCTGTTCTAATAAAAAGAGACTATGGACAAATAATAGTTTTTTCACACATTAAAATTTCTTTTTTGAAAGTCTTCATAAAGGTTAAGTAACCACTGGCATTCATTAGGAAACCTAACTGCCTTGGAATGGAAAAAATGTCTTTTGTTTTATCCTGATATTAACAAAGAGTTTGAAAAAGAAAGATAAACACTTTCCAGAACTATTTAGGTTGCTCTTTATAGTAACTTGTTTTGTGAATAATCAGCCAATCTTTTAAAACTGCCTTGAATAAATAAACTGGAAACTGTTAGTCAAATACATTTTTTATTCAACTTAGAAGTCATCTTGGGCTTAAAGGACCGAGGCTGTATTCTTTAGGGTAAAATTTCCCTTGTTTTTTCATTGTTTGGTTTCTAACAACATCTAACAATGCTTCAAGTATGCTTTCCAGAGAGGAAAACCTTACTGGAACCCCAGCCAAACTCCACCTCAGCTGCATTTCCTTTCTAAGTATTAGAGCTTATAGTCTTGTCATGCAAGCCCAGAATAGACAGCACTTTCTCTTTCTATGCTAAAAATGCTGCAGACCATGGTATATAATAGTGATGGTGAAGAATGAATCTCTGCCCCACTACTGAATTAAAGACAGACATTAATGGTAAAAATGGAGTATTGTACATGTGTTAGAAAATGCCTTTGACAGCAAGGATAGTGGGTCAAAGCACATATTTGCATGTATACATATGTATAAAGATGCCTACATGAATATCTATATATATACAGACATACATATATGTACAGACAAACATGCGCTTCTTTAATAACTATGCTAAATTTGCTAATTCTGAAAATGTAACTTCTGGTATCACCATGCCCCCTAGCTCCACATTAAAGTATTGTAGAAACTTTGAATAACCAGTATTGTGTTTCTCCTTTAAACATACATATCTCTTAATAAACTCCTACTAATACTACATAGTATTTCAGATCAAATATATCACATTTCAGATTAAATATACTACAGAAAGCATCATATTGCAGACACAAAATAAATGACAATCAATAAAAAAACAGAAGACAGTGCCTTAACTATACCCTAATGGTCTAAAGAAGCCGTCTATCCATCTAATTCCCAACACCAGCAGGTGGGCTGGGGACCAGATAAAAGGCACACAGGGGAGCACGTTATGCTTTGAATTGCCAAAATTCAAAAGCAGAAAAATGCCTCAAATATCAAAAACAGTGTGGTTGGTAGTACAATAAATAGCTATAATTTTGACAAAAAGAGTTTTAGTCAAAATTTTGTAAACCTGTGTAAGTTTCTTAATAAGCTTTGAAAACCCAATTACATGAGTTAAGAGGAGGACTGTCTCTTGGCAACCCAGATTATAAATAAAAATTGTGAAAGAAAATGAGGCAAAACAGAAAGACATTGTTTCTATTTAATAAGAATTTGGAGGTTTTTCATGGATGTGGAATCATTTTTCAGTTTTGTTCAATGAAGAAAGTAACTCTGAAGGGACTAATATATTCACTGGGCTTTTAAAATTTCTGAGAATATAGGTCTCTGTAAATCCCTTACCCTAAGGACTCATATGTTTTTCTAATATGTATTCTGGGTAATGTAATGTTCTTGATAGAGGAGGAAATCTATAACATTTACCTGCCCAAAATAAGGCAATTATATTTTCAATTGTTAGAATGCAGACCTTTAGAATACTTTTGAGCTCTGAGTGTCTGTTGACAGTATAGTTTCAATAAAGGCTCCACAGAAGTGCCAAGACCAGCATCACTTTCCCCCTTTTCTCTTTTAATCCCTGTGGGGCTCTGTGATTTATTTTTTTTCATGGCTGGACTAAAGTTGTGTCAACGGGAGACTTACACCATAAAGACTGAAATGTTAAAGAAAGCTGCAAGGAACAGCTTTGAGGCAAGGTTTCAAGCTTTGTCATCACGCTTGAAGAATTTTCTGTTTAATGTACTGTAATGCAGTATTCAATGGGGGACACATTTAATTGAGTTTTACACAACCCAGTTGGGAGTAGCGCTGCAAGGTAGGTGATGTCTAGGTTTTTAATCTTCCACTCCGGAGAGGCTTGTTGACGGAGAGGTTCTTTCTCTTTGTAAGAAAAAAAAGGAAGCATGAGAAATGATACATCCGTGGATAAAACCAATTGGCAACCCCCAAAGGAATGAGGGCGATAAGGCGAATCCAGCACTTGTAAGAAATAAAAGAATCCAACTGTTCATTTAAATGAGAAACAACACGCGTGATGGAGGAGGCAGGGAGGCTGGGCTCAGGAATGCGGAGGAACTGAGACTGACAATTACACCCACTGATGCAGGAGGAAGGAATCCCAGCACACAGTCGGGGGCTTGTTGAGGGGATGATCACGGACATACTGACTGGCGTGTAATTTTAAGGAAAGGGAGAGGAGAAGGGGACATTTTTACTTTAAGAACAATGAATAATGTGGCAGGAGTGGGTGGGGAGGGAGCTGCTATTACACAAACAGTACTTAAAATAAATCACCATTTCTTTCTAAAGTCCTAACCTAACCCCTGTATCAACTTGAGTAAAAATAGCACCGGACCCTGTCAAAAAGACAAAATAATACCTTATATATCAGCTCTAAGGTATTAAATTTTCTTAGCTCTGGCAGTCCTTTTTTCTCCTTCTTTAGCAGCCTAAGCTGGCAAAAGCACGAAGCAGCTGCAGTATCCAAAGATTGCATTTCTGTTTTGTCTCCATGACACTGGGCCTAATATGTAACTCTAAAGTTGGTTCAAGCACAACCACAACCCTTTCAAAAATGTTTTTAAAAAATATTTATTATCAACTTTCTGGTCCCCAGCAGAGGAAAGCAACTAGATAAACAATTATTCAATATACTAATATAGTTAAAGCACCCACTTAAAAAGGAGCGCTTGTATTTGACTACCTCTTTTTCCCTGTGTAATGTTCTGGGGCTGTCCCTTTTGATGCCATCCCTAACAGTGATGGCTAGTTTTTGGTGTGCCTGTGATTCCATCCTCAGAGAAGAGTGTTCATGATAACACAGATTGCTCTGAATTCCGGCACTCCACCTGCAGTGAGAGACAACACTGGAAGAATGTTCTATTATCTTTCATCAGTGTTTGTGGCATGCAGATAAGTAATGCATTGTTGCCTGTCAGAGTTGTTGCTAATTTAAGGCTGCTGACATGGTGCCTGATAGCCTGCTCTTCAGTATATTATTGCCATGAGAAGTACTGCTTTCTTATCCTTTAAAATTAATGGGCTTTATTCAATAGATATATCCAGCACTAGGTACTGGGAATGAAATGGAGAATTATTCAGATACCGTTCCTGGCCTCATGGAGTTTACAGTTCAGTGGCAGGGGACAAAGGGAGAATAAAATAATAGTCACATCAAAAATTATAACACTTTTAAATGAAAAAAATGACTTGTGATTGGGATGTGGATAGTAAATACACAAAAATAATTTTTGTTGTATTCATAGAATTGACCTAAAACAGAAAGCGCTAGGAACATCTTATATATAAAGATAACTTTACTTGTTACACATGTTGATTGAACAAATGTTTGTCATGCTCCTACTATGTGTCAGACATTGTTCTACATTCTACATATAAAGTAGTGATGGAACCATGAACATTTCTGCTCTTATGGAGCTTACAGCCCAGGAGTTTCTCACTTAATTTATTTTGCAGCCTTATAAACTGGCTACTATTACGATGATATTACTTAACACTGATGAAGCATATTGCACTTCACAAAGCACATTAGCTTTTACCTTCTCAGTGAATGTATGCCTCAGTCATATGGTGTAGGTTTTGACCCATTTTCCACAGAAGAAATCAGAGGCACGAGGGATAAAGTAACTTGGCCAAAGTTTCACAAGAAGTTAAAATTAAGTATGTTAAAATTAAAATTAAATTTCAAATTTAATTCTGTATAATGTTCACTCTAAGATGGTCTCTGTTATTGTAATTTGTTTTTCAGTAGGTTGGAACAGTGTTTCAGTTTTTTGAAAGGCAAATGTAATTATCAGAAATTGGGAGTCCATTGTCTAAGTAAATATACCCACTTGAAATTTCTGATACATGTCCACTGGGAGGAGATTCTCAGTAAAAATCAGCTCATTAGGTTGAATTAGGTGAAGAAAATTTAACCTTACACAAACATATAAATGGAAAAGAGAGGAGTATATTAACAGCCTTTAAAGATATTTGTGAATATTCTTTTATGATTGAGAAAATCAACAAATAATATCTTAAAGGTTGGTATATTTTGATATTTTGAAACCATATCAGTGATGTTTTGTACTCCATTCCATTACAATTCATTGGTCTCTCCTGTACGTAGCATGCATTGGTTGATTTGAAAATATTGATTCACTAAGTTATGCAGACCTTGCAAATGCTAACACATCCGTTATACCATATCAAAGAATCACTTTCGTTATACTGATTTGATCATAAAATTCTAAGTATTGGTATACTGTCAAGTGTTCTGAAATTCTCATTTTCACTTGAAAGCTGGAATTTTATTTTTGGCATAACATACTTTAAATTGTTTTTATTCTTTAAAAAGTCAGTTCAGAGGGAACTGATTAGTAATAGGCAGAGACCTTAATAATTATGTTTTGGAAGATCATAAAGGCTGAATACTGTGGTTTTACTATAGAAAACATCTAATACTAATCTGATGGCAGTTCTCAGTGACTTGAGTTTGCAGAGCACAAAGCAAAAAAAAAAAAAGTACTTGGAAATATTAGGACAATTAAGGTCAAACATTCACTGTTTTTGTTCATTTTCTCTTTCTATAGCAGAACCACAGACGTAAATTTAATGAAAGTACGAAGTTTATTTTGGGTCATGGTTCTGGGGGCTGGGAAGTTTAAGAGCCTGATGCCAACATCTGATGAGGGCCTCGTGCTGCCTTACAACATGGCGGAAGATACCATATAGTGAGAAAGGAAGCCAAGGAATGCCAACTAGCTTTTTATAACAATCCATTCTCATGATAACTAACCTGCTCCCCCCAAGAAAGGCATTAATTCCTTCATGAGGGTGGTGCCTCCACGACCCAAACACTTTTCACTAGGCCCCACTTGAACACACTGCTGAATTGAGAAATTAAGGTTCCAACAAATGAACTGTTGGGGGACCTACTCAAACCATAGCATCCAGTTAATGCAAAACTTATTTAGATAAGCTTACTTATTATGTTGGTACAAACAATGATAATTGTTGGATTTTGTGTTTACCTTAAACCAACCCTGCCATGGATTTCAGAGCCTCTCTCTGAGACAGCCAGAGTTTTGATAAAATCATAATTTCAGAGAGGAATCTATGAAATAATTACATTCTCTGCTCATGAATGGTTTAAAGATTCATTTATTTTTGTAAAGAATCAAGACAACCCATAAATGCTACAATACACTAAAGGAAAGTTCTGCAGAAAACTAATTTTAGGTTTTGTTTTGCTTCTGGCATAGTGTTTAAGTTTATAAACTGCTTGGTATCCAAACAGCCTGGGTTCTAATCCTGGCTCCCCACTTATTAGTGGTGAGGCCTAATGTAAATTATTAAACTTCTCTTACTTGGCTTTCTCTTTATAAAATAGAGCAAACCAGATGTCTACCTTATAACATTATTTGGGGATTAAATAACTAAATGTAAGTAATGGAAGGACTCGTATGTATATGATTGCCACATGATAAATGGTATACAATTGTGAACAAATGCTGCCTTAAACAAATGTGTAAATATATACAACACAGCGATACGAACCTAAATCATAGTTAAGGAATCATAATTTTTAAGAAGATGCTTAAGTGAATTTGTTATTAGTTATTCTTTGCAGTTGATATTATTTGAATCATCAATCTTTGCATCTATAGGGTGATTTTAGTTTCAACTACATATCTCTGAAATGTATTTGCATTTCAGGAATGGGAGTAGGTGACTTTGTGGCAAGCCATGGTTGAGACCACTGTCATCTCACAAAGCTTCCTGTTAACTCTTGTTTCTGGCTCTCTTTAGCAGAGGAAGAAACTAATAAAACACCTCTTTTCTGATATTATCAAGAAAGTACTTGGAAGA
Organism: Ateles fusciceps; assembly: GCA_036589455.1. NCBI lineage: Eukaryota > Metazoa > Chordata > Mammalia > Primates > Atelidae > Ateles > Ateles fusciceps. The sequence goes on from JAZHEH010002950.1 coordinate 2,062,327, forward strand.
CCAAATAGCAATTCAGTGTCTGAATTAAAAGGAGAGTTAAATTGTTGATAACACCCCTGCTCCAATGAATAGCTTCCTATCACAGTGATTTTTGTGTGAGTGTTCCCCAAAAGTACCACCTGCAAGATCCTGATAGATGTTCAATTCCTCCTTTCCATCCTTTGTTTCATACCTCAAACTCCCAAGCTTTGAAAATCACTTTAGAGACTGTGTAGCCTATGCAGAGCTGGCTCTGTCTATGGTTCTTCAAATAGAGCTGCAGTTCTAAAAGTGTGACCCATACAACACTAGAGGGTCCCAAGAACTTTCTAGAAAACCATAGGGTAAAATATTATCATAATATTACTAAGAGGTTATTTGCCTTTTGCATTGTATTGGCATTTGCACTGATAGTGCAAAAGCAGCGATGGGTGAAACTGCTAAAACATTAACATGAATCAAAGTAGTGGCACCAAATTGTTCTGGAAGTCTGTATTTTTTACCACCAGACACTAAAAGTTGAAACAAGCAAACAAAATTGCAGTATTACTTAAGAATGTTCTTGATGGAACAATAACATTTAATACTGCTACTAAATCTAAACCCTTGAGTACATGCTTTTTAATACTCCATGCGACAAAATGGGAAATATCTACAAAGCCCTTTTGTTTCATATTAAAGCACTATGGTCATCTCCAGAAGAAAACACTTGTATGACTGCCTGAGTTAAAAATGGAATTAGCCACTTTTTCGTAGAACACGAATTTTACTTGAAAGAGTGACTGACAGACAAATTGTGTTACTTAGATCTGAGTATTTGGCAGATATTTTCTCAAAAATAAATGAAATGAGCCTATTGCTTCAAGGAAAACAACTGCCAGTACTTATAGCCAATGATAAAGTAAAGCTTTCAAGCAAATATTAGAATCTTTGAAATTCACGGTGTCTACCACTATGAGCTTATTAACAGCTTTCCAGTACTTGAAAACTTACCTGAAGATATTAGTAGTGACAGTAGCAAATGTGATCTTTTGGTAGTATATGATGAAATGTACCAACAATGGGAAGATCTGCATAACTCAGTGAACCAATATCAATCAAATAAACAATGAATGATGCTTCAAAATTGTGTGTAGGTACAAAGATCCATTCAAAATGCAACCTATGTAAATAGATTTAGAAATAACAAAGTAGGAAAAGTTCTTGATGTAGTACCAGATTGCACACTGCAGTTCACCTTTAGGAAAGTAATACTTTTTGAGTTTTGGTGTAGTATCAAAGAATTCCCAAATTATCTGAAAGTCTGTTAAAGTACTGTCTTCTATCTACACATCTGTGCAAGGCCATATTTTCTACATACAGTTCAATCAAAATAACATAGGACAGCAAACTAAATGCAGAAACAGGTATGAGAATCTCTCTCTTCTTTTAAAGCCAGATATTAAGGAGATTTGCCCAAATATAAGTGCCAACTCTCAATATTTTTTTTAAATTTGAAAGATAGTTATTTGTATAAAATATTTTGTGTTAAAATGCCATGTGTTTACTATTGTCATATTTAAATGGATAAACACATATATATTTTTTAGCTTTGATTTCTATTATGATTCATCTCAGTAGGATGATATTGCTAGATGAAACCAAAGCTTAAACCAAAGCTCTTTGGTAGACATAAGCTACAGAAGCCAAAGCTGTTTGGAGTCCTCAATTTTTAAGCATGTAATGAAGCCCTGGGACCAAAAAGTTTGAGAATCCCTGAAACAACTCCCATAGGAAGGACTCAAGAAAGTTTAATTTACAGGCTACATAGTTTGGGCTTCAAGCCCTAGACAGATCGGCCATTGGCTCTTCTCAGTTGCACGTACCTTAGGTGGCAGTTGCCAAATTCAGAAGCGGCTCAGGTGTGCTTGTCGTTCACTACCCATTCCGGTCTTTAACAGCCTTTACAAGCTGTTCTTTAATTTATTCAAAATAAAAAGGATTTTTAAACATGTGCCGGTCTAATTTTGGATGAAAGTGAAATGTCAATTAAGAGGTCCAGTTTAGCTCTAGCTACTAAATTAGCCTTTTCTACCTTGCAAAGCAGCAGTGTGGAGTAGACATGGAAGAGATGACTGAGCTGACATTTCAGCAAGCCAGTTTTGCTGACCTGCATTTTTTTCTTACAACAGAAAAAAAGTACTTCCACCAGTAAAAGTAACCTTTTCTTGAGAAAAAAAAAAGTCAGGGATACATTTTATCCACATCTTCTTTTCTTGTACCCCCTTTTTAGAATTACAAGAATTGGGCTAGGCGTATTGGCTCACACCTATAATCCCAGCACTTTGGGAGGTCGAGACGGGTGAATCACAAGGTCAGGAGTTCAGGACCAGCCTAGCCAACACGGTGAAACCCCATCTCTACCAAAAATACAAAAAATTAGTTGGGCATGGTGGCAGAGAACTGTAAGCCCAGCTACCCAGGAGGCTGAGGCAGGAGAATCGCTTGAACCCGGGAGGCAGAGGTTGCAGTGAGCTGAGATTGCGCCACTGCACTCCAGCCCAGGCTGGAGTATGTATGAGACAATGTCTCAAAAAATAAAAGAAAAGGAAAAAGAAAAGAATTGTTCATAATGGAAGGTAGGGTTATAAAAATAACTGGATTTATATTAATATTAGGTTTTAAAATGTGTAGAACTTTTCTGAACAGTTCATCAAACCTATTAACTTTACTAAAGAATTAATCATCACATGTATTTAATTATATATACTTAATGCTCAGCAAGAATATATTGTTTCCATTTTCTTATTACAGAATATTGCTATGGCATTACTCACAACATTGAGATGAGATTACTTTAGTTTCTCAATTAAATTTGGATCTAGCTGGATAATAATTATATTTTAATGTTATTTTTTAGATTTCAAACACCTAGCAGAGTTTAGAAGATAATATATTTTTAAAATTTTGAATAAAAGAGTAAATTGGTCAACTAGTTGATAGAAAACATAATTGATCCCCTGCCAGTGTGAAATATCAAGTTGTTTAAATATTTCATTGTTTTTATACCCATTGTTCAACTTCAGGACTATATTTGGAATGTTTCATTGTGATAGGATAGAGTAAAAAGAGTAATAAACTAGCTATGTTAATACATATTTTATTCTTAAAATGGCCCCATTGCAAGCAAATGTTATAACTAATTACCGAGAAAACTTTGGAGACATTTAGTGAATATAGGTTCATGAAAAGCAATATTGGACTCCCCATGGATATAGACAATCTTCAATACACATATACATGATATTTTGTAATTTATTCTGGCTTTATTTCCTCTAAAATTCTCATAACTCTAGTTCTTTTTACTCAGGACATTTTAATTTTGCCTCATGTCCTGGGCTCACCTACACTTGCACTTACATTTAAAATAACATGGTTTAATGTCTAATTTGGGGCAAAACAAGCATATATATATATATATATATATATATATACACACACACACGCACACACACAATTACACGCACACGCACATGCATATAGACACACACATATATACACCTATATAAATAATGATGTGTATATATAATGATAATGTTGCTACATTACAAGAAGTAATTGTTTTCCTTTGTCTCTATTTTAAGCTGACGTGTGTGTGTGTGTGTGTGTGTAAGTGTGTAAATACAGATTACTCTGTAAAAATCTGGTTGAATCCATCATTGTATTTATATTTAGATCCATCAGCTTAGGATAGACTTTTTTGATAAATGTGACAGGGTCAGTAACCATAATCCTCTTATGTTCCTTCGGGCAATATTTACAAATATGATTCTCCTCTCTATTGAAGGATATGGGACTTCAGCTCTAAAAGCAAAAGTCTTGCAAGCAACCCTGACCATGGCTATGCCATGTATGATAACTTTATCTGCCTCTTTTTGCCATTCCCATCCAACTAGCTAGCTACTTCTTAAATTGCTGGGAAGGAATAGTGAAAAATAACTTTACGTAAAGTTGCTTTCCAATTGCCTGAGTTCTTTTTCATCACAATTTTGAGAGCATGCAAGCCTATGTAACAGATAAATAGAGAAAGTACAGAGAAGTCAGTGGTGACATTAGCAACGAATGACAGCATATTTCTAACAAAGGCAAGATTTGAACTTTATTCTTTTTTATATCTTTCTGAGAGATATTTTTTCTCTTATTCCTTTTAAAACATTATTTTATATGTGAGATAAGCACAAGAATAACTGCAACATATATAGATTATGAAGCAAAACCACAAAGAACATCCACGGACCCAACACTCAGATTAAGAGCTGAAACTACACAATGACATTCCGTGTGTGTGTGCCTTTATCCTTGTCAATCCACCTCACAGTAAACTGTTCCTTCCCCAACAATAAACCTCTACCTTGTATATTTTATACATTACCCTTCTCTTAAAAATAGCTTAATTGCATATGTATATATTTCTAAAATACATATTGCTTGCTTTCTCTAAATGACTTACCTTCTTTAGAATAAAAAAAAATGGACCCATAGAGACTACCTTTAAAATTCTTTGTATTATGGTATTTTCAAATATACTAGCTAGATATTGTATTTCTTATAGAACTTCAGTTGATAAACTGAGTATTGGTATTAGATTAGATTAATTGCAACTGGCTACTTTTGTAAAAGTCATAATATACTAATGTATGGAAAGGCCAGAATTTGCTTGGCTGTGCCTTAATATTGGACATATTGTCAGTTTAGCATTACTGTAATAGAAATAATGCTATGCTGACTGTTTTTATGCCAGATTTTCATTGCACATATGTAGTCATCTCTTTAAAACAGGGAACTAGAAATGGAAATAGTGGCTCAAAGATAAATATTTTTAAAAATCTTGATACATATATTTTGCCATGCAATATTATAGTATATCAGGATTTGTTCGTAACAACCATGGGTAATTTATTTGTTTCTCTGTCTCTCATGAAATTTTAATATTACCAATTTTTTGAACCTTCAATATTTAAGTAGGTTAAAATGTTGAGCTCTTCAAATTATCTTACATTTTATGACTAAATAAAAAACTATTTTTTATTTTGTATTTCCTTTTTTGTATATAATCTTTTAGCTATAAATACATCAATTTAAATTGATAATTATTCTACAATATATCATTTGTTCTTTTAATTTCGTTTCTTAGAATTCTTATATCTGCATTGTCAGAGTAAAAAAGAATTTTTCATTTTTCATTTGTTTACTGAAATTTTAATTTTTGATTGCTGAAAATTTTACTTTTGAAGAGTCACACATTTTTAAACTTTTACTTTTGAAAAGTTGTCAAATTTATGAATTTTTCCATTTTATGATGTATTTGCTTCCTGTAAATCTTGGAAAGACCATTCATTTGGACATTAAATACATAGGTGTTTTGGTTTTTTTCTTTTAACATTTTTATTTTTAATTACTATATTTAATAAGCAATAACAATAAATTAACAAGTAAGTATAATAGTTGCCAACACTTTTGGGGACTTGACTGTGTGACAATTTTCTAAGCACTTTACGTATTTACTTATTTAGTCCTTTCAATAATGCTATAGCAGTGGTCACTCTCATCATTTCTTTTTAATAGTTGGCAAAACTGAAGCCCAGAGAGACTAAGTAACTTGCACAAAGAGAGTACAGAATTGAAAGCAAAGCAGTCAACTCTTAGCTACTATGTTATTGCCCCTCTAACTGATATTGAACTGCATTCCATCTTATATTTATGGTAGCAAATGGCTTTAAGTGCAGTATTAAATAATTTTTACTTTCCAGTGGAATGAAATGTTCCCAAAACTGATTTGTTTCATCAAATAAGTAAATTCTCACACATTCTAGATGTTGTAATAGTTGGTTCTATCTATACATTTGTTATTTCTTATTACTATAGTATGTTCCTTTGATTTTACACCTTACTAGCATTCAAATTATTTTATTTTTGTCTATTTATTCTACTATATAAGAGAAATAATATTCTTCGTTTCAATAAAAAATACTTGATAGGATTTTAACACTGTATTACATTTATAGATAATATATTGGCATTTAGAAATTATATTGGCAATTATAAATTGGCATTCAACATTTTTCTCTGTTTGCAGTCTTTCTTTACATTATTAAATTCAGATCAATAACTTTTTTTGTACTGGTCATATATATTCCTTGTAAGGTATTCCCATTTAGTCAGCAGTTTTACTATAATTTGTGAATAAAATTTTGTAGCAATTATATTTTTTTCTGGTAATGCTATATAAGAGTGCCATTGATTTTTAAAAATCTGATATGAATGTTTCTCTAATTATTGGTAATTTTAAATAATGACTTTTTGATCATCTTTCTCTTGACTTTACAATTATTGTTGTTTCCTGCCTTATTACAATTGCTAGAATTTCTAGAAAAATTTTACTAATATTGCTAATAGCAGATTACTAAACTTTTAAAATCACATTTTGAATAAAGTATAAAAATTAGGGACATGTACTGTGGAATTATTTGTGACTATATTTGCTCGACCTAAGCCATGTCCTTTGAGAAGAAGCAGATTAGCACAGTGAATCATGGACATCAGTTTTCCTGTTACCAGACTGGTCTGGCTAAACTACATCAGGAAAACCTGCTGTGGAGTTAATCTGCTGTATTGCAGCAAAGAGAGTTATTCTAATTCAGATTGCTGTCATCCAGATAATGAAATTAACACAGGAGGAAATTGCTGAAACTCTTTACTTGGAATGAAACCTTGACTGTTAGTCCTAGATTTATTTCATTCTAGCTACTGTTTCACAGAACCACTAAGGGAGAGAAGTGAACAAGAGATTGGAAGATGAAAATTTGTGCCAGGGAAGAACTAAAATATATATATATTTTCATACTTCTACTGCTTTTTTCAAATAGCACACTTTTTTTTTTTTTTACCAATCATGCTTACTTATATACCTTGTCTAAAATTAATATATTAACAATCAAGTCTCATTTTTTTTTTTGTCAAAGCCCCACGTTTTATAATGGCACTCAAGAAAGATAAATTTCCAAGTAAACAAATAATTAAATTGAAAATGAAGTCTACAGAGTTAAATCTTCAAAATGATAGTCAGCAGCCACTCACTGTAATAAGTTTTAAATCATTCATGTTGGCATGCCTATCACATAAAATTCTGAAATGTTCAAATAATATGCATGTTTATGAGAACTCTGAGCATGACTCTTTCTGAGAAAACACATTGTATACTTCTGTTGCTGCCTTTTTAGCCACAAAAAGGAAAGAAAATTATGTTTTGGGCTTATTTATTTACTAAAATAATTGTAAGGCAGTCTCCACAGGATACATATTTGGAAAGCTGATACGTGACGGATATGAAACAACAGCACAAACTGATTTTAATGCACCTCAGTGTTCAGGACTTTAATCTATCACTAGCTTACTGTGTGACATGGGGCAACTTGTCTAGGTTCTCCCCAAGCATTACTTTATTCATATGTTGGGTATGTATAATGAGAGAGTATTCATTATGTTCTGGTTCCAGAGATGTCAGTTGCCATGAAGATGATGATGATGATGATGATGATGATGATGGTTTTTTATTATGCTCATTTTGAAGGGGTCTCTTAAGCCTGACTCCTCTTTGAGAGTTTATTTCATAATTTTTATATTTCTGCAAGTATATGAAGAACAAGTTTGTTTTATGGAGACTTAGTGCACCAATTACCTAATTCAAATAAAATAAATCACTAAAGAGCATGATATTATTAAAAGTTCAGGATCATAGGTCAGGGCATAAAATGCTTAGATGAGAATTCACCACTTCCCAGCTGTTCAATCCTCAGTTTTTACCGCTTTCAAAAAATAACACTTGTCTTTCCTACCTTATATGGTTTGTTAATGTTAATGTCAACTGATATAATATTCAGGAAAAAGATAGTAAATCTGTGAAATGTGATTTGAATATACATTTCAAAATAGTACAGTAGTATTAAAATCCCTTTGATAATATTGTGGAAGCAGCTAAGTATTTTAAGGTTTGATTCTCAAATGCCATCATAGTTAGGTTAAACCAAGTATAAAATATATATATTATATATTTCTAATTTTATAATGTTTTGCAAATCTGACCAATTATAAACGAAACTGTTTTTATAATTTCATCATTTAATATACTCAACTTTTATTTATTAAAGTTGGACATGAGAAAAAAATAATTGCCAGGTTTTAATTCCTTTGCTAATTAGAAATCCTCACCATATATATGCTTATGTTTACTTTCCTACAAATGTTTATTCACTACTTTGTATATGATATTTTTCAAATTATAATATACCTGAAGCAAGCTTTTATCACCAAGACACAGTAGAGAATGGTGAACACTGCCAGCTAGGTTCATAAAGATCTCTGCCCTCCCCAAGTGTTCCTCCACTAATATTTTTAAAGCTTAACTTTTATTTTTTCTGTTCAAGAAAAATACACTCATGACTACCTTTATACTGCATTAGTTATTATGCTCAAAAGGAGAGTTTATTTAGGATGAGAGACAGCATTCCCTTAACTGAAAGCCACTTCTTTCTGAGTCTTTGTCTATTCCTGTTAATGAAATGTATGACAACTGTTATGTCAGGGAATTAATGATACTCAGTGAGTAAAGAATGGGAAACCTGGCTGGATGAATTATGCCTGTTCTTCAATTCTTTCCAAAGAGGAAAATTGAAAGATCCCATAGCATCACACTTGTTATGATATTAAAACTATGAGAATTTGATCAGATAAAAGAAATGTTAAATGAAATCCTCTGTCTAAACACTCATGTCAAGAAAGGCAATTTTAGTTATGCAGTGGTGTAGCATTTTGTTTTTTTCTGCAATAAAGCCATCAGATCAATAAAAAATTATGTAGCAGATTATTATTACACTGTGCTCACCATAGCTCTAATCGTAAATAATACAGCAGTTATCCTGCTTATATTAATTATAATTAGAATGCAGATAATGCAGACGGTCTTTTATTACTAGAGCCAAATCAATTTTCCAGTGTTATTCAGTGCAAGGTCACACAAAGTTGTGGGAGCTTTCAGACTTCTTATGAAATGGCCTGCCTGCCTGTGAGAGAGAGGGTTTGGCTCAGCTGTGCAAGACACATTGACTGGGAAGAGCATTGAAATAATTACAGCCATGAACCCTTGCCTATGATGGCAGAATTTCATTTTATAAAGTAAGCATAGCTGTAATCCAGCCTCCTTTATGGTTGGAAACCTCATAAATCTTTCAGAGGAGACCAAGTCTTGTGTTTAGTGGTAAAGAGGAAATCAAAATGGATTTGTTTGCATTGTTCATTTCTCCTCATTGCCTTTTTGTTTCTTACGTTGGCATCATATTTTTAAAAGGCGTTCCATATGCAATCATCTTGTAATGATGAAGGGGAAACCACCAAACAACAAACTAATAGAAATACGTTAAGTGTTCGGCCTTGGTGGATAGGATAGAGGCTGATTTTACACACTGTTATATTAGGTCTTTTGTGAAATTATGGTTTGGTTTGTGAAGAAGAGGATATGAAATGAGAAGAAAGCAAGAGAATGAGAGGTTGAGGTTAAGGTCAGAAGAAATCATTTCACGGGTGCCTTTATATGGTCAAAAGGAAATAAAAGACCTAAACCCCAAAGCCTATGGAACCGGAGACCATGGTTCCACATAAACCCACAGACCTAGGCAACAGAAAGAGGCAGAGTGGTAATTCTGGAACCTCTGGTTGAGCAAATCTAATGGTGATGGATTAGAAGCTTGTATGTTCCTGATATTTTCCACTTGACAAAACCCTCAGATGATGAAGCCAAGCTGTAGCAAGGTCATGAACTCAAGTGAGATCTGGCAGGTAACTCATGGGAGTAAAGTAATAAAACTGGTAGAGAATCTGTCAAAAATATAAATTGGAAAATTCATGCCTGATATAAAGGCATTGGTGCTCAAAAAATGTTTACTCACTGCTCTAGTATATCTTTGGGACCAGTGTGGCCTCTAGACCATCAGAGTTTGGCCTCTGCCAGAAAGATATGTTTGTTCCATGGGTAATTTGGAAACTTGTGCACCCAAGTCATTAGGAAAATTTCTTCTGAGAATTTGATGAAGTCGGTAGTGTTAAGGAGTGATATCAGTAAATGTGGGAAAAGGGAAAGCTATTTAGAAGATCAGAGTCAAGAAGCTATAGTGAAAGGGGACCCAGGCTGAAAGCAAGGAATCTACTCCTGAGCAAAGAAGAGTTAGGCACTGTGGATAAATCCAGCTTTAATATTCTGGAAATCTCCTTGTGATAGCCTGGACTAAAGAAGGTATAGAACTCAGCAAGCTGATTCTTTATGGACCAGAGCAGTGATCTCTGACTGTCTGCACAGATGGAGGAGACTGCCTTAACCCTTGGGAATCTCTAGTTTTTGGTGGATAAAGGCAGAGTGTAAATAAATAAAGAGCCAAATTTCAGAGGCAGAGATTGTCAGAAGGAGAAAGCCCTAAATATCAGGCCATTAGATTTGCAACACCAGAAATAAGTCGTAATAGAAAACTTCTAATTTCCATTTATTAAGCTTATGTTCTGCACACTCTCTTAAGCACTTTATATGTGCTTTATAATCTTTCTTTTATTCATAACAATTTTTGAGGAACTGGATATGATAATTGTATTTTATAGATATGAAAACAGGGTTTTCAAAGTCACACAACAAAATGTGAAACCAGAATTCAAATATAGGTTTCCGTGGCTTGAGATACCAGCTCTTCACCATTAAACAATGTCACCTTCAGGCTAGCAAATCTTACAGATGTCTGAATTATAGGACAGATGCCATTGCATCTTTTTAGAACTCTTACTAGGTAGTATTTTTCCTCAGAATCTGGGACTAGGTAAAGGGAAAGTCTCTTGCTTTTTAATAAACAGCAGTGACCTGTGGTCCTCTAGTTCAACAAGCATTCCTATTTTGATCATAACATTGGAATCATAGTTCATCTACTCACCAACACATTTACATATTTTAGCACCACCAAGCTTTAAGAAATACTTTGTACCACCTAGTGACTTTGACATATTGTTTGTAAAAAAATGAGTTGTGGGAGATAATTCAAGATGGTAAAATTCCCTGCTTCACTATGAACAATCACAATTGTAATATTGAAACTTGTATTATCTTCACATTTGTCAATCAAACTTCTTTCTTCTCCTAAAACTTCAGTTTTATTTAAATGCATGAAGGAGAAATTTGAGTTCTGAATGTTTCTAACCCAGAACACACAATATATAATATTTGACTGTTTCAGCATAAACATTCTTTTCATCTGATATGCATGGAGAAAATGACTGTTGGTTATATTATTATACTCTGAAATTTATAAAGAAATATATTTTAAAATAGAGCAATATTTGAAAATATCAAAATGTCTGAATGGACAAGTACCAATGAAAGATGGAATAAAGAGAATAAATTTAGTAAATTAAAAATAAAGGGAAGTTGCATGCTTCATTATGAAGAAGTAAATGTCTTAATTCATGATTACTTTCTGAATAATAGTTGAGTTATAGACTGGGATTGACTAACTTTTGTGAATGAAACTTTAAAATTGTCAAAGTGTCTAAAATGCAAAAAATGTTTTTAACATGTTTGAGTTTAATTAATATAGAATCATTTCTAATATCTGAAAACTTATTAAAGTATAAATGAAACCAAAATACATTGTACTTTAATTATAGAAAAAATATTAAAGGCGGATTCATTTTTCAGCCCAGGTAATTCAGATATTTTACATTGAATCTCCTATCATTCTCCCTTTGTTACCAACAGAACAACACAGCTTAAATCAAATATGTTCCCATAATATTTCAAGTTCAATTCTTTCCTGACATGTTAGAATATTTTTTTTGAAATATATTTTCTCTTGTATTGTGAAATTATGCTTTTTTTAAAAGACAAATGTAATAATGGCTAATTATTACACGGCATACTATGGACAAGATGCTATTCTGAGTACTTTACAAATGAGGTTGGGGTAGATACTATTATCTGCAGATGGGGGAAATGGGGGTTCAAAGAGGTTTAGTAAATTGCACAAGGCCACAAGGCAAATGAGGCTTTTAAACTCACACATGCTACCTCCAGTGTCCACACTCTTAAACCCAACACTATCCTACTGAATTGAATCATCACAGAACAATGATATTGCTAAAATCAAACAAATCTCTTCAACAAATAAGTGTCTCTGGTTTGTTTCCCTTTCTGAAAACATCATGAATTCCATGATCTGTATTGCAGAGGGTATTTTTTTTGTAAGTAGCTCTCTATCTTAGAGGTACCTTGAATGTGAACAGAGCCATAAATTGCTATAGTAACTTCAGTGCTTTGAAGAATAGGATTTGGGAATTATTTTCAATGCAAAAACATAGTAAAAACAATAAAATCTAAATGTGACCCTGTCAACTGAATTAACTTCTAGGAGATTCCACTTTTAAATGATGTGTCAAGCATTACCATTTTATGGCTAAAAACTGGGAAGCTTTCCAAATTTTAACTGACAAAGTTATTGTACTTCCAAATGAACAAAATGTGTTTTGAGGTACTTTCTTTTGTTGAATATTGTACTAGATGGCTGTGTAATATCCTATGCAAATAACCAGTGTTGTATATTGGAGCTGCTCATAAGATATTATCATAAATTGGGCATTTTAAAGGATTTTGTTTAAGTATTTGCTGTGCAGTTTATGTGTTCCACCCCTACCTGGTTTATTTACCATTGACTGTTTTATTAGCTGACTTCGTTACACCTTTTTCCTCCTCAACACACTGATCCTTCCTGTCATTAGCATGTAGGAGATACAGGAGTTTGGAACAAAATTAATTCTGCAGTGAGAAGAAGAAACAATATTTTTCAAGTAGAACATTAGGCTTCTGTTGTGCATTTTGTCAGCCTGTCTTTGCTTTTCCAGATCTTATTTCAGAGCCTACATGACCACGGAATCTATCTAATCAGCTGCTAGTCACATGTAATAGCACCTCTAGCAACAAAATCTCTAAAAGGTATTACCCTTTTCTCTCCCTCATCAATTGCCCATGTCAGTAATAGGGAATTAGCTTTAAAAATATAATCTGATTGAGTTCATTATATTGACCAGTCTTTTGCATTTCCACCCTGCACTTACTTTCATTGTCTCTGTTTTAGAAATGGCCTTTATGCCTCGTGGTCTCAACATAGAGCAGAAAGGACCATCTGGACACCACATATGAGGAAATCAGACATCTCTAGGTTGAATCATGCCCAAAAGGACAATTTCTTGTCAGATAAGCTGCTGTGTACTAAGTCTGATAACTAACAAAATTGCAATATGGTAATTTTAACTGGAAATTATCCACTTTTATCCTCTGGTTTTCTCCCTTATTCTATTGGTAACCACCCTGGGAGTTCTAATACCATGAACAAATGCTTAAATCAACCCCCAGGTTGTGACAGCCAAGTTACAGTGGCTGTGAAATATCTGCACAGCAGAGTATGCTATATCATTGGCTCAATCAGCATAATGCAGCATAATAGAATAGAAGCACACAATTATATAATGGCATAATTTGATTCTCTCTAATTTCTGGATACATCAAAAAATAATCAAGGCAGTGAAATGAAGTATAAAGAATAATGGCTGAGTTTTGAGTGCATCACTGCCACTTGCTAGCCTGTGTGACCTTAAACAGATAAATTCTTGACCTTTAGTGTTTTTATCTGTAAAATGGGTTATCTTTTCTCATTTGATTGTCAGATAGGAATATGTACAACAGAGGAAACAAGTTGATAGTCTACTTTCTCTGTGCTGCCTGCAAATGTATTATGCGCAAATTTTAATTATTGCCATCATTTAAAAAATCAGAAGGTACTTTAAAAATTAGTATTTCTACATTCTCTTTAAAGTAGAATGATTGGGTAACTTGAGTTTCCTAATCCCACATGGCAACAAATGATCGTGAAGTAGCCCCTTCACATTTAGCGTGGTCTTTGCTGGCAGTTCACATCGTTCCTCATCTGACCTGATTTGCACATTTATGTTGACCATCTGGTCCTGTAAGCATTTGAATTTGTCACCTGTGTTGTTTGTAAAAGCACTTTTAGATTTAGCTGCAATGTCTTTAACAAAGACATTCAATTTGGAACTTGAAGGCCAGCTTTCAAATGGGTGAATCATGGAAACTTACTGGGTGAGTGTGGTTAATTGAAAGTCCATACATAATGGAATTATAAGAACAGAAGCATGCCTGAGCAACATGGCAAACCCCATCTCTCAAAAAAAAAAAAAAATACAAAAATTAACCGAGGGTAGTGGTGTGTGCCTGTAGTCTCAGCTACTTGGGAGGCTGAGGTGGGAGGCTCACTTGAGCCTGGAAAGTCGAGGCTGCAGTGAAATGTGAGCATGCCACTGCACTCCAGCCTGGGCAACAGAGCAAGATTCTGTCTTAAAAAAAAAAAAAAGAAAGGAAAGAAAGCAATATGTATAAGAACATTTTGTAATAACCAAATACTATGTGCATAATAGTTATTTAGTACTTTGGGGCTTTTAAAAAGGAAAATAACTGTTATATTGCTCAAGGACTTTACTCATGATAGCTTCAGTTGACCAACATTTCAAAATCCGATGCTGCAAGTTTGCATAAAGTAAATTGCATATAATATTTGATTTGTTCTCCACATTTTGTTACAAGGAAGTCTATTAAACTGCATTTCCCTCTATTACTTGAGTCAAGAGGTAGAGGTGATGAGAATATTTTGAAACAAGATATTTGTCAAGAAGCTACTTGTATTAGCTTGAAGAAGAGTTGAATATCAAGTGTTGGAGGCTTGAATACTGCATTGTCTGTTGTGGACCTTTCTTCTAGTCTTCCATTTTCCTTTTTAGGATGTTTGGGTAACAGATGATTCTTAAATGAGAAAACCTGTGTTGTGGTGGATTGGAAATATCTACCCCTGGCCTTACTTCAGAGTTCAAAGCAGGTAAAAACATAGTGAAACATAAGGAAAGAAATAGAAATCAGAAAATTCTGTCTTGCTATTTGAATTGAGCTGCTCTCTGTTCCCTTTAAGAATCAGAAATAAATTGTAATTTATAGTTATACCTTGGAATTAATAATATTCTTCTCCAAAGCACAGGGAATACTTTATTCTACTTCTAATTATGTATGTCATTATCTGCTTTCTAATTCATCTGTTTACTATCTTTCATGAGACAAGCAGGAATTGGGTGTATAGTATTGCCTTTATTTTGTATGTGATGAAAGAAAAGCAGAGAAATTGCGTACCTTTTTCATGGTCAGTTAGTGATATCTTGGAGAAACTAGAAATACCAGTGAATATGCCTGGACCTCTAATTCACTTCACAATAAAAAGAATCTCTTGGGTCCTTGATACACTTGAAGGATTTGGAATATTTTTATAAGCTCTAAAAGACCTTTGGATCTCTAAAATGCTCCATGAAATCAAGTAATAACTATATTCTTATGAAAATAAAAATTATTCCATTAATTCATTGAAGTTGTTTATTACATGAAAAAAATAACAAAAAATATCAAGGAGCAAACAACAAATATAAAGTAATTACCACAATACAAAAAAGCATCAATATCTGTATTTACTATGAAAAGAACTTAATGGATTAAAAAAACCGCTAAAAGTGGAATGGAAACCTTTATAATGGATGTAAAAATATAATTTGCACATGCAAAAGAACTCAAATGATTAATTGGGTATGACCAGAGCATTCTTTATGAGAATCAAAACTCATGAGTCATCAGTGGCTTCTCATTATTATGAAGATAGGGTCATAGAAATTTTTTTGAATGATATGACTCCTTGTTAGCTCTCCAGCCATACCTTTTGCTACCCCATCTCCTCGTGTCTCTGCCCTGCCCTCTTTAGTTCCTGGAATCCATCCTACCATGCTGTCCCTTACCTTACTACAAACCTACTCCTCACTGCCCCTTTCAGAATGCACAGATTGTAAATTAGTTACAAAACATACTGTTTAGTTCTGATGACATTTTCTGTGGCAACACTTTCTGGAGAAGGAAACTGTACATTGATTTATATTCTGCCATACAGTAATAGTTTCTCTGTAGATTACCTTATAGGTAGCACTGTGATAAGGTATATGATTGAGTGTGTGTGTATTAAGAAGAGTTTCATTCCTTAACTTACTCATCTTTATAGTGGAAATAATAATGTTCATCTGAGCTTTGGATTCCCCACATCTGAAAGTGAGAGGAGTAAAAACTACCTTGTGGTGTTTTAGAGAACCTTCCAGTATGTATTCATGGTATACCAGGCATTAAATAAACCGTTAGTTCCCTCTCTGGTCCCTTTCCTTTTTCCCCCTGTAAATAAGTAATATCAGAATATACTTATAAATTACTGTGGCCCAAAGGACATTAGGGGAAACCAGTTGGCATAACTGGACTCTATGATTACTCTGCGGTGTGTGCTTTGTGTCTTTTTTCAACACGCATATTTATAATTAAGGTTTAGTGTCTGGCTTTCCCAATGGATTAAACTCCATGAAGGCTGTTAACCCGTGTAGGAAGCCTTCTCAGTCACTGCTCTATCTGCATTATCTGATACAGTGCCGTGATTATTATCAGCATCACATTGCCACTATTTAATATATATCATGAGGAAACACAAAGCCAGGAAGGAAACCAGTTGGTAGAGGCAAAAGCCACAAGGTAAAGAGGGACCAGTTTGCTCTTCCAGAAAGGTGTCATCATTCTCGTGTCATTTGAGTAGGAATCTGAAGATGTTGAGCAGGTGACCCATGATGGACATCTGGGGAAACAGTTCCAGGGACAGGGAAGAACAAATGCACCTTGGGAATAGCAAATGAGCCAGTATTCCTAGAGCATTTGAACTATGAGATTTTATAGAACACAGAAACTAAGGTCACAGAAATCAGTGCTATAATGGATCCTTGTAGGGAGTTGTAGGAATGGAAAATTATTGGAGAGTTGGGAGCAAAGTTTAACATGATTGGATTTATACATTTTTGTAAAATTATTCTTTCTGCCTTGTAGAGAATAAGGAGACAGGACAGAAGAAGGGAAGTAACTTAGAGAATTACTACAGTAATCCTAGAGAGGAATGGCCAGAACTCAGTCATATGCTATATCTACTTGCAAGTGAAACTGTGGAATGTAATCAGCTGTATGCCCTAAAAATGGGTAAAGCTGGTTTGGAGAGCATCTAAACAGTCTCTGAGATTCTTTAAATCCCACTCCAGACAAGTAGTTTATTGGTAGAGTGTCTTCTGGAATATGGCACAAGAGTCAGTTCAATTCAGTCAGTTTGAGTATTAATCTGCTCAGGCTGATGTAACAAAATACCACAGACTGGTGGTTATAAACAACAGAAATTTATTTCTCACAGTTCTGGAGGCTGGGAAATCAAAGATTGAAATGAAGTCCTCTTTATAGAGGGCATCTTCTTGTTCTATGTCCTTACTTGGTGGAAGGGCAATTGAGTTATTTTGGACCCATTTTGTAAGGAACTCAATTGGGCCCCTTATTCTCATTCATGAGGGTTCTGTCTTCATGAGTTAATCACCTTCCAAAAGCCCCACCTCCTAATATAATTGCTTTGGGGGCTAGGATTTCAACGTAAGAATTTTAGTGGGACTTTAGCATTCAGACTATAGCAGGTACCTATGTTGTAATGAGACTATGGCTCTCCCTGTCTCCGTTGGTATGTGACCACAGAGTAGCAGTGGTTTTCTGGTTTGTCGATGCACATACAAACTGCTGATAAGCTCCCAAATAGGAATTTGCTTTACATTTATAAAGTGAATGTCAGCATTCAAACATCCTTGTGGAATCAAGACAAACTTTATTGGGAACAGGGAGGATGCAAAGTAGAGAAATTAAACAATGGATGACTACAAGTCTATTTCTATGGTCTTTTTTCTATGCACAAAATGTCTGAGTATATTTTGATGTGTGTGGGGCACAAGCAGCCATTCAGCAGCCACACACACCCAGATAATCTTCCCCTCCTCCTTCACAGAAAAGTTTCTGGCTTCTTTGCCATATCTTATTATGTCCAGTCTAACCAAAATTACCAAAACTACTACTTTCCTTTCTTCTGATTTTTTCATCATCATCATCATCTCTTAAGAATCAGCCCTGAGATTACCCTCTCTAAGAAGCCTACTCAGATTTTTCCAGTCTGAATTAGAAACTCTTTCTCCAACTTTCTAAAATAATGTGTGGATATTTTTACTAATACGCTTGTTAAATTCTACCCAATTCATGTGTTTAGCACTAAAATTTAGCTCTTTGTGATCAAAGACTGTGTGTTCATTTTTGTATCCCCAATATTTAGTGATGTCCAGTACATGGCAGGTGTCTATTAAATGTTGTTGAATGTGTGAATAAATGAATGGATGGATCATTCTAAGTTGAATAGGACAAAGAACAGAAAACACCCTGAGGACATCATGGTAATGTAGAGTAATGTTCACAGCACATATCTAAACCTTACTAATAGAGAAATCATTGATGAGCTTATTCCTCTTATTTACACTCAGGGAAGTATACTACAGCTTCCCTGAATAGGGATGTGTCAGGCCACATTTATTCATTAGATTTGAAAATAACTGAGTTATACTTAATATAGAAACTACTCTAGTTAGCTATCACTTAATTTGTTATATACACCCCTTCTTTTTTCACAAAGGACTTAAGATTTTGACGTGGAATGCTTGCATTGTAGATTTACCTTTGTCATGAAAGGGTAGCCATTGGGGGGTTAAAAATTACCTCAATTTTCACCTTGATATACTGGCTTTTTGGGTGGGATATTTTTGCAGATATCAGCACAAACCATCTTGCAAAATCAAGGCAGTGGGGGATGGGGAAAATGTGGCATGGAGCCAAAAGAAAATACTGCAATTTTGTTGAAATTAATAGGCAGCTGTTAGGTCATCTCTAAGATAGCACTTCATTAGGCTGAAAATTTAGCATGGGTTAAAACCAAAGCTAATTCCGAATAAAACGTGGTTAGTTGAATTTCCAGTGTAGTTAAATAATATAGCAAATAATGAAATCAGGAGTATGATTTTTACAATAAAAGGAGTGGGAAAAGTTAGTATCCTAGTACATGTTAACTCTTCTCAACTAGCAGTTTCCTCATCTGTAAATGGTGTAATAAAATTCACCCCATTTTTATACCATGAGCGTATAAAAATCTCTAGTGCTCAGCATATCCCAATTCATGGTAGGAAATTTTAATCTTATTTTAGGACTTAGAAGTCCTATTTGATGCTTTCCAACTGTATCATCTTAAAGAATTTACCTGCTGAGGTCAGCGGACAAGTTTGTGTTTCTTTATCCCTAAAGCCACACAGGAAAACTTTATTTAGTAATAACTTTATCATTCAAGCTGTTGATTATAAAATATATACAGGCATGCATTAGATAGGAAAAATAATTTCCGTATTGAACTACTATCTTGAATTCTCTTTTAGAAAATGTAAACAGTATAAATTTGATTGAATATAAAGTGTTATTAACTAAAAGTAAGGTCCAACAGAGCTTTCTGTGACAATGGAAATGTTTTATTCTTCACTGTCCAATACAGTAGCCACCAGCTGCATGTAGCTATGTAGCAATTGACATGTGGTCATTGAGATTAAAAACTGAATTTTCAATTTTAATTAATTTAAATTGAATTAGCCACGTGTGATTAGTGGCTAACCTATAGCAGAGAATTCTACAGTCAGTTCATTAAGCAAATAAGCAAAGGAAAAATGTATCAGATGATAAATACCATGCAGAAAAGTAAAACCAGCAAGGGGACCATGAGTTGCCTCATAAAACTTTCTTAAATTTCTTAATGTCCTAATTTATTGAAGATCTATAGTCTGCCTACATCCATTGCATTTTCAATCATAAAATATTTTCTACTCAAAAGATGTGGAAACATTGCTTTTTTAAACACAAGTGTTATTTTTATGACACTTTATGAGGAACAAATTTGATTTTTGTCTTCAGCAATGACCTGGTATCTGTTTATTTTAGTTTAGTCAGTGTTTTGGCAACTTCTCTAATACATCTTGAATCCAAGAGGAAAAAGCAGATTGCAACTTTTGCATGTCACTTTTGAGAAGTTGATATAAAGTGTAACTCAGGTAAAATGTAGAAGCATACCTTTATCCTCACAGGATTGCCAAGCAGTTGATTTAGTTTTGGAAGTGTGTCTGTTAAAAAGTAAAGGAGTATTTCATTTTCGGGTCATGAAGACTCAATACTATATAAAAATAGACCAACTAAAATTCAGACTCAGTGAACTCACTGTACTTGAAATAATACAGAGAATTCTAGTATTTTCAGAGAAAGTACTCCTTCCAGGAAGCTTTGTGTGATATATCATTTCCTAAGTATTAATGTACAAATAAATCCACTTTTGATTAGAAGCTCTTCTGAAACCCCCTGGAAGAAACTGAGACTATCATAATAATCATAATATTAATAAACACCTTAAACTTCATTAAATTTCTATAGTTCTGTACTAAGAAGCTAAAAGCACTTCTCATATTTTATCTTACTTGTCCTAACAACATTCCTATACAGTAGGTAGGGGGCAACTGAATTAGAGATTAGAGTGTCAGTTTTTCGTTGTTATCAAAACACATTAAACTGAAATCTGTTTCAGTTCTTGGTTCAGCCTGCCAACCAAGACAATTAAACAGTCATTTTATTTATCAAAGTGCCATTTACTTGATTTTTATTTCTAACATTGTAACTTTCTTCCCACTTTCTCTGAGACTAATGCTGCATCTTCCAAAATTTTGGTGTTGAACCCTAGTAGCATTTTTTTAGAGGCTTCACGTTGTGAAATCTCCTTAATGGCTTTTCTCTGGCCAGCAGTTAAAGTTCATCTGCAGGACATCAGGGTATAAAAAAATAAGTGTTCATTTCTTCTGAGTTGACAACGTATGTTTGAAACATTTATCAGTAATATAATTCTAAACATTTCTTGGCTTACCTCAATTTTTTTCTTTTTCATGCTTAGGTCTCCCAAATTGCATTATATAGTGCAACTGTATAGTACTGTATAGCACAATTGCTTTTTAGACAAATAACTACTCCCACCTTGTTATTTTATAAAGTTTTAACATCCATAATTAGCACACAGTATTGACATTAAAATTTTAAAAATCATATAGACGGTTATCCTAGACAAGATTTAGCTTTAAAATTCATCATATCAGAAAATTCATCATATCATGGGTCTTTTACTTTTTATTATTTCTTTTCCTTTTCACATTTATTATTTACAATCTCTGCCAGTGTTGGAAAAAATCATATTTCCTTCACTTTATGTGACACAACTGTTAGCTCCTTGCCAAAATCCGGGTTCACCTCTATGCACACAGATAGACCAAATTTCCTAGTGTCCCCTGCAGTTAAATGCGGTGTGTGCATCGTTTTACCAGTGGAATGCACTTGGTGGTGAGAGTTACTAACTTCAGGTCACATGCTTCTCCATGCCTTTTTCCCTTTGTCTGGCTAAAATGGAGATGGCACTCACCATGACTGTGGAAGCCACACGTTGAAGGCATGTCTCCATCAGCATTGATTCTTGAATGACTTTATGAAGGACTGTCACACTGCCACCCTCGTCCTCTCGGCAGTGCATAAGAAATATAATTCTACCACAGGGAGGGGGAGTATCACACACTGGGGTCTGTGGGGAGAGAAGGGGAGGGATAGTGGGGGGGTGGGGAGTTGGGGAGGGATAGCATGGGGAGAAATGCCAGATATAGGTGATGGGGGAGGAAGGCAGCAAATCACACTGCCAAGTGCGTACCTATGCAACAATCTTCCATGTTCTTCACATGTACCCCCAAACCTAAAATGCAATAAAAAAAAAAAGAAAAAGAAAAAAAAAGAAATATAATTCTATTGTTTTGGAGTCATTATATATATTGGGGTCTATTTTTTTATAGCAGTTAGTTTATGAGAACTATTACACTACTTAAAATGAGTTTCACCACAAAATTATACATTTGTAAGGGAATCTTGAAATCTCAGGGAAATGTATGAATAAAATCACTGCCATATATTTATTCAAAGAAATCCCATTGGACTAAATGAGAATGAAAAAATCAAGAAGCTAAGGGATTACTTTTCATATTAAAATTGCCTAGAAACTTGTGAAAAATGTGTAAGCTGTATAAATAAGAAACCCAGATCAACACATACATAAACCCAGTTCTAGTCTTTCACAGTATAATTATGTGTGCAACTGATAATAAAACCTAACATGCAATTATTTAGAATTCTTAAGTCAAATAGATGAAATATAAAAATAGATATGAAAATCCAAAGCAGCAAAAGAGGAGCATCAAAAAATTAGATCCTCAACTGGAAGGAAATTGGAACATGCTTGAATTAGAACACTTAGCTCCATAAAGGATGGCACGAGAGGATCAATCAAGAATTAGGACCATAAAAAGAACACATTATAAAAACGGAGAAAGGAAAGAAATAAAAGAAGAATACATAGTATATTGAATATACATTTTTAAGCTCTAAGGGCTAGAAAGGGCAAAAAAGAAAATAATGCTGAGTGAATTAATGTTGGCTAAAAGGGGTAAGTGGCATCAAAGGGGCACTTACAATGATATTAAGTGAAAAAGAAACACTAGAAAGAAAGTGGGTTCATAAATAACCTGAAAAGCAGATGAAATCAATAACATTTAAATGGTTGAACTACTCAACTTTAAAATGTTTTAACTAAAATAATGAAAATTATAGAAAATTAAGTTATGAAAGCCTACAAATATGGCTAATGGGAAAGTTCAATAAAATAACAGTGGGCCAATTAAGAATAAGTTGATCAGAAGTTCTGATGATCTGTACAATGAGGATCAAAGGATTTTACCAATAAATTTACAAGCTGCTTATGACATTTTTAAATCGTAATGAAGAAAATAGGAAAAAAATAAAAGGCAAGTATAAACATTAGATATCTTTAAAATGTTGAGTAGTTTTGCATATCAGGAAAATTACTATAGGTGATTTTATTAAAAAAATAGAAATTATTTGCCACTAGCTGTTTCATTTATGGAATATATAAAAATGTAAAATTTAGGCAAAGTTTTGGATGGAAGAAATAAAATATCTAATGGGAGAAAATAATTTAAAATGTTGAGCAAGACATTTAACTTTTCTATGTTTATTTGATCTGTGCACTATTCATAGTTTCTCTTGTTTAAAATAAATTTGATAGCACAGAAAATCCTTTGGAACACATCAGAATAAAGAGATTATATGTTCTTTTATACATAAGCATATGTACATATGTACAAATATTTTTCAGGGTGTATGTTTTTGAATTGACATTATTTTCCAGGCTCAGACAATAAATCTAGATCTTTGTGAATACATGGCACTTCTCATTCTCCATCATATACTTAGCAAATATTGCCTATTATGTACATAGTAAACATAAATTACTCAGAAATATTTTATTAATATAATACCTTTAATGTGAGCATATAAGAGGCATAACAACAAAGAATAAATTATTCATCAGTGTTTAAATAAATTGCCTGTATGGTGGCTCTGCTCCACCTACCGTTCTCCTTCTACACTGACCTTTCTTTCATTGTTCTTATTAGTCAGAATTTATAATGTCCACAGCCTTTGCATATGCTGTTCATGTCTTATGTACTTTCCTCTCTCTTGTCATCCACCTCCACTCTCTTCCTGACCTAAGCATTTTCTAGTCTCCTTCCTATCTCAATCACAATATAATTCCTTATGGAAGCCTTCTCTAACCACCTCAACCAAGTTAATTAGCCCTGTATTTCCTAACATGTATTATATCAAACCACACATCATACTTTTAAAAAGAATAAGACATAGATGTTGATATAATTGTTGGAGTTAAAAAGGAACTGAAACTTCAATAGCTTTTTATTGCAAATGCGAAAATATTTTGTTATCTTTCACAGACATATTCTGTTTTGCAGACATATTATTACAATACACTCCAGTTAAAAGGACTTCATCAGTTATAATAAACACTAAATTCACATAAGCATTTCCGCTGACACCCAGACAAAGCAAATGCAATTCAGATTTTTTGCTGATGGAAATAACTGGATTATTATGACTTGATTGTTAAGATGCTTATAAAAAAAACACTTTTTTGGCAAACAGTCATAGCTCTGTCATTATTTTATGTCTAAACAAGTTGAAAACTGTTGAGTCAAGGACATGATTAAGTTGACGTTGTTCCTGATGGTGATGGTGGTACACTGGCCACAGCAGTGGTGGTGATGTTGATGGTGATTGTGATAAACATCTTCTGCATGGCATTTTTTTAAAAAAGTGATTAGATGAAAACTGAATGCACTGCATTGGCATCATTTTTATATTTCAGCAGTTCAAGACGTGTGCAACCAAATAAATAATGGTGTTGAGAGACTTATTTTCCTTTTTAACTTGGAGGCTTCGCTGCAGAGTTAGAAGGATCAATAGTCTGTCCATGATCTAGAGGATACAGACTGAAAGAGAGAAAAGTGAAACAGATGATTTATCCCATTAGCTTCTTGATCTTCCTTAGATTTACTCTTCCAGTGACATCATTAGGTCAATTTGAGATTAGGAGGCAGAAGAACTTCTAAACTTTTATCCATCTCTGTATCCTGCGCACCATAGAATAGCCAAAGGAACTTGGATAGCCTTGAACTAGTGTTGCAAGAATGACATGTGACATATACCTCAATTATGATGCCAGGGGAGAGGTTACCATCTTCACTTTGACGTTGCCCAGGGTTCACCCTGAATAAGGCAGTTATCTCTCTAATCTGAAGTTTTCTCACATGTAAAAGCATAATGAGGCTAATAACAAAATAGCTCACAGTTGTGGAATCATTTGATTGATGTTGATGCTCCATAGAGCACTATGTTAAAATGATGTTTTATAATTCTCAGAGTAAGCCAGTGCTGTTATTATTCCTACTTAACAATTGAGGAAACAGATTTAGCTTGTGTTCACCATAGGGGCCAAACCTTCAGACTGAGAAAGCTACCATAGGTTACACAGGGCCAGCATATTGAGAAGGATATCCAAGAGGGACCACCAGCTTCCATTCCGCACTAGGGATTCTGTTTAGTAGGAGTCCTTGCAGGAGTCTAGACAGCAGTTCATTCTCTAGCCATTTAGATGCCTAAGACATGTTTTGTCCTTTGATGGCAGCTCAGGTACAATGAAATGAGACTCACCTTGTATACCTGTGAGAGTATCCCTGACTCAGGAGTCTTATGACCCACAGATACTAATATCTCTCATAATAACTCACACCCCAAATCCCCCAGGGACATGTCTTTTATGAACCACCAAACTGAAAAGCCCTAACTATGGCCTCCTCATCAGGTATGGAGTAATGTGTTTATATTCCCCCCCCACCTTAGTTGCCATCTACCAATCAGTGGTCATTTTTACCAAAAGCAATATTACTTAATAATATCATTAACATTCCAACTTTTTATCAGATTACTAGGAAAGCTATCTAGAGAGTTAATCTCAAGTTAATTTCACATGCAGAAGGTAAGAACAGTTTTATTAACCTTTTGCCTAAGAGTAACATTTCCAAAGTCACAGAGTTAATAGAGGAACTTGTATTTGACCCCAGTCTGTCTGACTCTAGAGCCCCTGACTGAAATTCTTGTTCCCCTCTCCTACTCACTAGCCCCCAGCTACGTTAGCCTTCTTTAATTCCTCAGACATGTAAAGCTTATTCCTGTTTCCTCAATTCTTTGGTACTCTCCCATAAATGCTCCTTCTGCTATTCACATTGTTGCTTATGTGACTAATGAACTATTCACATAGTTGCTTATAGTTGACTCTTCATTCAGGGTTGGCTCAAGTGCCCCATTCCCAAAGAGATTTTTTGACCACCCTCACTATTTTTGACCATACCTTCCTTCTGTATAATTACCTAATAATTTTCTGTTTTTATCATGATGTTTTGTTTCCTTTCTAATACTTATATTCTCTGAAAATGTCATGTTAGTTTAGTTTCTTCTTGTTTATTGTGTACCTCTTCCCACAGAGATGTGAATCCTGTGAGGACAGTGATTTGAGTTACTTGTTCACTAGCGTTTCATTAGTACCTAGAATAGTTCCTGACACATAGTAGGTCTAGAGTGACTGATGGGAAAACCATGCTGTCCTACAGAGTTTATCTCATACAACTCTTGCGAATTTCAGGGAAGGATAAGCAAACTTGTTTTTACTTGTAAAAAGCCATAAAAATACAAATTGTAATTCTACTCAAGTAATAAACTAAACTGACTTTAGGCAACACATTTTAGGCAAAAAACTAACAATCTTCTTTGATTTGAAAACACTTTTAGTAATTTATTATGTACAAGTCATGCTCTTTAGGGTATATAGTGGACTCCAAGGAAACAAAATCATGAATCTACTATGAATGTAATGAGTTGTGATTTATTTAATTTTTTACAGTAGCTATGGACCTGGTTTATAAGCTGATTAAATCCTCGAAAAGCATTTGATTAATTTTTATACTGCTAGTGTCAAGAATGGTCTCAAAATCGGGTGGATGCATTTCAAGAAATCAAATTTTTAAAACCTCTATTAATTTGAATCTCTTTTACAATGTCTACATTTGTATGTGTGTTATAATGACTAGAATGTGTTCATGTAGTAGAATATGCAAATAATTTAAGCATAAATATCTATATGTTGGGGTGCATACTCAAAATTTTGCTTATGGATGGGCAAGTACATAAAAATTTTAAAGACCACTGGCATGGAAGATTCAGTTACATTATTGTTATTTTATTATTGAGTCATATGATCCGGAGTACTGCAAATGGGATGTTCATAAGTATGTAATTCAATGTAGCATATGTTAAATGCTTTATGAAGAATGCAGAACATGTATTGGAATATGGATGAAGAAAAGAATACTTCTGCCTGTACAAAGCCAAAGGGTTGGAACTGGCATTTGCCTTTGAAATATGGATGCGATTTACCAAACTCCAGATAGGTACGATGCTCATTCCGGAATCTGTTGTAAATAAACGCATAAAAACAGGACAAAGCCACTTGTATTCAAGAAATGGAAAGTTATTCAGGATAAGGGAAAGGATTTATGAGTAGGAGAGTAAAGAAGAGCAGTAGGAAGCTACTTCCAAGGCATGTATGAAGGGCTTTGAATACTAGGCTAAAGAATTTTTTCATTGATGAGTAGACCATGGACAGCCAGAAAATCTTTCTGCACAGAGCAATGACTTTTTTTTTATTTTTTAATTTGAGGTGAAGTCTTGCTCTGTCACCCACGTTGGAGTGCAATGGCGTGATCTCAGCTCACTGCAACCTCTGCCTCCCGGGTTTGAGCAATTCTCCTGCCTCAGCCTCCTGAGTAGCTGGGATTACAGGTGCACACCACCATGCCCGGCTAGTTTTGTTATCTTTAGTAGAGACAGGGTTTCACCAGGTTGACCAGGCTGGTCTTGAACTCCTAACTTCGTGATCTACCTGCCTCAGTCTCCCAAAATGCTGGGATTATAGACGTAAACCACCGCACCCAGCTGCAATGATGTTTTTAAAAGATGTTTCCAGAGAAAGTATTGAGAGTGTGCAGGACTGGCTGGAAAGTAGATTGCAGACAGAAGTGATAGGTGGGCAACTACTGAAATGCACAGAGCCTGACATGAGAAGGGCCTGAGCTATGGTTGGAATGATGCCCTTCTGTTGAGTTGGAATAGAAACAGAAGTTTGGAGATATTAGAGGAAGACGGTTTATTTTATGAACTCTGTTTTTCCGTCATGAAAGTGTCACATAAATATCCAGTTTGGAGCTAAAGCAATGGGTAGTAGAAGAGAATACTGATCCAGTCCTCCACCAGTGATTCTTGGATCAGCAAATAAGTTAATGGAGTAACAGCAAAGCTGCATGAATAATAGCTTCGCCCTCACAAAAATAAGCTTGTATAGAGAAGGTCGAGTGTCATGTGCATTGGTGCAGTTTATTCGGCAGCTTGTTGGCAACTCTGTGATGCTCACCATGTACTAAGGGACGTTTATGACTAAATGCCTGTAGTAAATTTCATTTTCCTGCATATTCTGCAAGTGACGCTGTGAGTTTTACTTTCAATGACTGCATCTAAGAGCGTTCAGACTCCTCACAAGCGGCTCCATCCTAAGTTATGTTTTGAAAAAGACAGAGAAAGAAGAGCAGATGAAGTTGTTAATGCTGAGGTCTCAGCCATTTATTTGTTGTTTCTTTGCTCTGCTACACTACATGCCCAACATTTAGAAAAATATACTTAAGAAAGCATAGCCAAGCACACCAAGACACAGAAGGCGGCACATATCAAGATTAAAAAAATGTCAAAATCAAGAATATACTATATGTGCTAATCATAAATCTAATTTTATTATCCATTTTATTTATTTTATTTTATTTTATTTTATTTTTTTTTTTTGAGACAGAGTCTCACTCAGTCACCAGGCGCCAGGCTGGAGTGCAGTGGCGCGACCTTGGCTCACTGCAACCTCCGCTGCCCGGGTTCAAGCATTCTCCTGCCTCAGCCTCCCGAGTAGCTGGGACTACAGGCGCCGCGCCACCACGCCCAGCTAATTTTTTTGTATTTTTAGTAGAGACGGGGTTTCACCATGTTGACCAGGACGGTCTCGGATCTCTTGACCTCGTGATCCGCCCGCCTCGGCCTCCCAAAGTGCTGGGATTACAGGCGTGAGCCACCGCGCCCGGCCTTATTATCCATTTTAAATTTAATTTGAATTACAGTAGTTAGCCATATATTCTCTATATAGACAACTCTAACGTGCTATTTGCCACTGAATCTGACTAAAATTTATCTTTTAAATAGTGTATTATCCAATTTTTAAAATTTTATTTATTTTCGTTAATACCTAATATTTGTACATATTTATGGGGTGCATGTGATATCTCGACACAGGCATGTAATATGTAATGATCAAATAGGGTATTAAGATATCCATCACTTCAAACGTTTTATTCTTTGTGTTGGAAACATTTCAAATATTGTCTAGCTATTTTGAAATATACAATATATTATCCAAATTTTTAAAAGTTTCATTATTTGCTTCAGTGACTCAAATAGAGTTTTCTGTTTTCTTGGAGTTTAAGAAATACGTGAGGAAAAGAATCACAATTATGATTTCTTTTTAAAGAACAGTCTACTTCGTGATAAATGTGACTAATTTTTCTTGAATCATTTTACTATAAAAAATACTGGGCAAGTTACTTTACTTCTCAGAGACTCAGGTCTCCCATCTGTAATATGAAAACTGTAATAGTAACTCTTTATGAATATTGCCTAAAAACTAAATAAGATATTCATTTAACGTGATTATCACAGTGCCTGGCAACTGATGAAAAATCAATTCGTGTTTATTTGATGAATTGATTATTTCTGAGCATCTGGTTTAAATCACTCAATGCCTTTAGTTCTTCCTTTCCTTTTAATTAAACAAATTAAGTACATTAATTTTACTAAGTGATATGATTCAATTTTCATTGAGGAAGTTGGACTTCCCTACAGATAGGTCATCTAATACAAAATTATAATTTTAAGAAATTACAATTATCATTAAGATATTTTGCTATTTCTTTAAGAACAAATTTCAAACATACATCTTTATCAGTGGTATTCTGGCATATTAATAATAATGAGTAACTGTTTTTTAGGATTGGCTCTAAGCCAGGACAATCCATATGACTTACATATATTATGTCTCATTTACTTTTTAAGATAAACCTCTAAAACAAGTACTATTTTTATCTCTGCTTAATTAATAAGGAACCATCCTTAGTAGAATTAGAATTTGAATCCAGATCTGTCTACATAGGATCAGCATTGAATTATTAGCCATATTGCCATATTTTATAAATATAATGTAACTCAGTCATTAAGAGAGAGATTATTATTATTTTTTAATAATTTATTTATTTTACTTAGGTGCATACTATATCTGGCATTTCTCTCCATGTTATCCGTCCCCACCCCCATCCCTCCCCCACCTCCCATTGTCTCTCCCCTACCCCCCGCAACTGTCCCTGTGTATGATGCTCCTCTCCCTGAGTCCACGTGTTCTCATTGTTCAGCACCCATCTATGAGTGAGACATGTGGGGCTTGGCTTTCTGTTCTTGGGTCAGTTTGCTGAGAATGATGGTTTCCAGATTCATCCAAGTCCCTACAAAGGACTCATCATTTTTTATGGCTGCGTAGTATTCCATGGTGTGTATGTACCACATTTTCTTTGTCCAGTCTATCATTGATGGGCATTTGGGTTGGTTCCAGGTCTTTGCTATTGCACACAGGGCTGCAATGAACATACATGTGCCTGTGTCTTTATAGCAGAACAATTTATAGTTCTTTGGGTATATACCCAATAGTGGGATTGCTGGGTCAAATGGAATTTCTATTTCTAGATCCTTGAGAAATTGCCACACTGTCTTCCACAATGGTTGAACTAATTTACACTCCCACCAACTATTTAAAGTGTTCCTATTTCTCCACATCCTCTCCAGGATCTGTTGTCTCCCGATTTTTTAATGATCGCCATTCTAATGGGCGTGAGATGATATCTCAGTGTGGTTTTGATTTGCATTTATCTAATGACCAGTGATGATGAGCATTTTTTCATATGTTTGTTGGCCTCATATATGTCCTCTTTTGAAAAGTGTCTGTTCATATCCTTTGCCCACTTTTGACTGGGGTTGTTTGTTTTTTCTTGTATATCTGTTTTAGTTCTTTGTAGATTCTGGATATTAGCCCTTTGTCAGATGGGTAGATTGCAAAAATTTTTCCCATTCTGTTGGTTGCTGATTCACTCTAATGGTGGTTTCTTTTTGCTGTACAGAGCTCTGGAGTTCAATTAGATCCCATTTGTCTATCCTGGTTTTTATTGCCATTGCTTTTGGTGTTTTAGTCATGAAGTCCTTGCCTAAGCCTATGTCCTGGATGGTTTTGCCTACATCTTCTTCTAGTGTTTTTATAGTGTTAGGTTTTATGTTTAAATCTTTGATCCATCTGGAGTTAATTTTAGTGTAAGGTGACAGGTAGGGGTCCAGTTTCTGCTTTCTGCACATTGCTAGCCAGTTTTCCCAACACCATTTATTAAACATGGAGTCCTTTCCCCCATTGCTTGTTTTTGCTGGGTTTGTCAAAGATCAGATGGTTGTAGATGTGTGGTGTTTCTTCTGAGGTCTCTGTTCTGTTCCATTGGTCTATGTCTCTGTTTTGGTACCAGTACCATGCTGTTTTGATTACTGTAGCCTTGTAGTGTAGTTTGAAGTCTGGCAGTGTGATGCCTTCGGCTTTGTTCTTTTTGCTTAGGATTGTCTTGGCTATGCGGGGTCTCTTGTGATTCCACATGAAGTTTAAAGTGTTTTTTTCCAGTTCTGTGAAGAAGGTCATTGGTAGCTTGATGGGGATAGCATTGAGTCTATAGATTACTTTGGGCAGTATGGCCATTTTCACGATATTGATTCTTCCTAACCATGAGCATGGAATGTTTCTCCATCTGTTTGTGTCCTCTCTTATTTTGTTGAGCAGTGGTTTGTAGTTCTCCTTGAAGAGGTCCTTTACATCCTTTGTTAGTTGTATTCCTAGATATTTTATTCTCTTTGTAGCAATTGTGAATGGGTGTTTGCTCTTGATTTGGCTCTCTGTTTGTCTGTTCTTGGTATATAGGAATGCTTGTGATTTTTGCACATTGATTTTGTATCCTGAGACTTTGCTGATATTGCTTATCAGTTTGAGGATTTTAGGCTGAGATAATGGGGTCTTCTAGATATACAATCATGTCATCTGCAAATAGAGACAGTTTGACTTCCTCCTTTCCTAATCGAATACCCTTCATTTCTTTTTCTTGCCTGTTTTCTCTGGCTAGAACTTCCAATACTATGTTGAATAGGAGTGGTGAGAGAGGGCATCCTTGTCTAGTGCCTGATTTCAAAGGGAATTCTTCCAGCTTTTGCCCATTCAGTATGATATTGGATGTAGGTTTGTCATATATAGCTTTTATCATTTTATGATACGTTCCATCAATACCTAGTTTATTGAGAGTTTTTAGCATGAAGGGCCATTGAGTTTTATCGAAGGCCTTCTCTGCATCTACTGAGATAATCATATGGTTTTTGTCTTTGGTTCCGTTTATGTGATAGATTACATTTATGGATTTGCGTATGTTGAACCAGCCTTGCATCCCCGGGATGAGGCCTACTTGGTTGTGATGGATAAGCTTCTTGATGTGCTGTTGCAATCTGTTTGCCAGTATTTTATTGAAGATTTTTGTGTCAGTGTTCATCATGGATATTGGCCTGAAGTTTTCTTTTTTAGTTGAGTCTCTGCCTGGTTTTAGTATCAGGATAATGTTGGTCTCATAAAATGAGTTAGGGAGGATTCCCTCCTTTTGTATTGTTTGATACAGTTTCAGAAGGAATGGAACCAGCTCCTCTTTGTACATCTGGTAGAATTCGGCTGTGAACCCGTCTGGACCTGGACTTTTTTTGTTTGGTAGGCTATTGATTGCTGCCTCTACTTCAGCCCTTGTTATTGGTCTATTCAGGGTTTCAGCTTCCTCCTGATTTAGTTTTGGTAGAGTACAGGTGTCTAGGAATTTATCCATTTCTTCCTGGTTTACTGGGTTATGTGAGTAGAGCGGTTTGTAGTAATCTCTGATGGTAGTTTGTATTTCTGTTGGATCAGTGGTGATATCCCCTTTATCGTTTTTTATTGCATCTATTTGATTCTTCTCCCTTTTCTTTTTATTAATCTGGCTAGTGGTCTGTCTATTTTGTTGATCTTTTCAAAAAACCAGCTCCTGGATTTATTGATTGTTTGAAGGGTTTTTTGTGTCTCTATCTCCTTCAGTTCTGCTCTGATCTTAGTTATCTCTTGTCGTCTGCTAGCTTTTGAGTTTTTTTATCTTGCTCCTCTAATTCTTTCAAGTTTGATGATAGGGTGTCGATTTTAGATCTTTCCTCTCTTCTCTGGTGGGCATTTATTGCTATAAATTTCCCTCTCAATACTGCTTTAGAGGTGTCCCAGAGATTCTGGTAAGTTGTGTCTTCATTCTGGTTGGTTTCAAAGAACATCTTTATTTCTGCCTTCATTTCATTGTTTATCCAGTCAACATTCAGAAGCAAGTTGTTCAGTTTCCAAGTGGTTGCGCGGGTTTGAGTGTGTTTCTTGATCCTGAGTTCTAGTCTGATTGTTCTGTGGTCTGATAGACTGTTTGTTATGATTTCTGTTCTTTTGCATTTGCTGAGGAGTGATTTGTTTCCAATGAAGTGGTCAATTTTAGAGTAAGTGCAATGTGGTGCTGAGAAAAATGTATATTCTGTGGATTTGGGGTGGAGCATTCTGTATATGTCAGTTAGATCCACTTGGTCCAGCTCTGCATTCAAGTCCTGGATATCCTTGTTAATTTTCTGTCTCATTGATCTGTCTAATATTGACAGTGGAGTATTGAAGTCTCCCACTATTATTGTGTGGGAGTCTAGATCTCGTTTTAGGTCATTAAGAACTTGCTTTATGTATCTGGGTGCTCCTGTGTTGGGGGCATCTATATTTAGGATAGTTAGCTCTTCCTGTTGGATTGATCCTTTTACCATTATGTAATGTCCTTCTTTGTCTCTTTTGATCTTTGCTGGTTTGAAGTCCATTTTATCAGAGACTTGGATTGCAACCCCGGCTTTATTTTGTTCTCCATTTGCTTGGTAAATCTTCTTGCATCCCTTTATTTTGAGTCTATGTGTGTCTTTGTTTGTGAGATGGGTTTCTTGAATACAGCACACCAATGGGTTCTGACTTTTTATCCAGTTTGCAGTCTGTGTCTTTTGATTGGGGCATTTAGGCCATTTATATTCAATGTTAATATTGTTATGTGTGAATTTGATCCTGCAATTTTGTTACTGGCTGGTTTTCTTTCTCATTAGTTGACTCATTTTCTTCATTGCATTTTTGGTCTTTGCCAACTAGTTTGCTTTTGCAGTGAATGGTACTTGTTCCTCTCCATGCTTAGTGTTTCTTTCAGGAGCTCTTGTAGGGCAGGTCTGGTGGTGACAGAATCTCTCAATAATTGCTTGTCTATAAAGGATTTTATTTCTCCTTCACTTATGAAGCTTAGTTTGGCTGGATATGAGATTCTGAGTTGAAAGTTCTTTTCTTTAAGGATGTTGAATATTGGCCCCCACTCTCTTCTGGCTTGTAGAGTTTCTGCCGAGAGATCTGTTGTGAGTCTGATTGGCTTCCCTCTGTGAGTGACCTGACCTTTCTCTCTGGCTGGCCCTTAGCATTTTTCCTTCATTTCGACCCTGGTGAATCTGATGATTATGTGCCTTGGGGTTCCTCTTTTTGAGGAATATCTTTGTGGAGTTCTCTGTATTTCCTGAATTTGAAATTTGGACTGCCTTGCTAGGCTTGGGAAGTTCTCCTGGATAATATTCTGGAATGTGTTTTCCAGCTTGGATTCATTCTCCCCGTCATATTCAGGTACACCGATCAAGCGTAGATTAGGTTTTTTCACATAATCCCATATTTCTTGGAGGCTTTGTTCGTTTCTTTTCACTCTTTTTTCTCTCGTATTGCCTTCTCTTTTTAATTCATTGAGTTGATCTTCAAACTCTGATATCATTTCTTCTGCTTGATCGATTCGGTTATTAAAACTTGTGTTAGCTTCACGTAGTTCTCGTGCTGTGTTCTTCAACTCCATCAAGTTGTTTATGTTCTTCTCTAAGCTGGTTATTCTAGTTAGCATTTCATCTAACCTTTTTTC
The DNA here is from genome assembly GCA_036589455.1 of Ateles fusciceps. Lineage (NCBI taxonomy): Eukaryota > Metazoa > Chordata > Mammalia > Primates > Atelidae > Ateles > Ateles fusciceps. The sequence continues at coordinate 2,097,181 of JAZHEH010002950.1, forward strand.
AAGGTTTTTGGTTTCTTTGCATTGAGTTAGAATGTATTCCTTTAGCTCTGAGAAGTTTGTTATTATCCACCTTCTGAATCCTGTTTCCGTCAATTCTTTGCACTCCTTCTCGGTCAAGTTGTGATCCTGTGTTGTTGAGGAGTTGTGGTCCCTTGAAGGAGAAGAGGTGTTCTGTTCTTTGATGGTTTCACCTTTTTTGCGCTAGTTTTCCCATCTTTGTGGATTTACCTGGATGTGGTGTCAGAGAGCTGCTTGATGAGGTCGCTTGTCTGCCTGTGGGGGGCGCTACTGGGTTTCTAGGGACTCCTTCAGGTTACTAGGGAAGCTTCCTGTGTCTTTTTTGTTTATGCTGGGAGATTAGGCCCACCTTTTCCGCTGACCTGTAGGCGCTGCTGGGTTGCAAGAACGCCGTCCCGTTGCTACGTAGGCTTCCTGTGTTTTTTGTTAAAACATGTAACCCAGTCCCACCCCTCTAGTGGTGGGTTGTGCCCTTCCTCCACTGGGCTGAATCATTCAAGATTCATCTCAGACTGTGGCACTGGCTATGCAACCCACTAGAGTCAGAGCTTCAGCCCTCTGGGATTGGTGCGGAGGGGAGGTTAGGGACCCGCCCAGCCTCACCCAGCAGTCTCCCCCTTTCAGCTTTCTCTCTCACTGGTCCTGGGGTAGGGTTCGCCCAGCTGCTCCCGCTTACAGCTCCCTCTGTCTCTGGGCTGGGAGGAGGGGGCGATAGCTCAGTCTGCAGACTCTTATTCAACTCCACACTTGTAATTCCTGATGCTTGACTGGCAAAGATCCCCTGTTCTGTGTATTGCTGAGGCTTTGGGGAAGCGCTGTATCTGGACCGGAGCGCCAGAGGTGGAGCCTCCAACTTGCCAGTCAGATGCACTTTCTGGGTGAAGCAGCACCCCCTCCCCGCCTCGGTCTGCCCTGAGTGGGCTTTGCTCACCCTCGGACCACACCCGTTGAAATGCACCTGGTACCTAATTTGGAGCTAGGAGATCTCTGGGTTTCTGCGTCTCTCTTGCTGGGTGTTGTGCTCTGGAGTTGTGTCTAATCTGCCATCTTGGATCCTTCCTTGATAATATATTATTTTTAAGAAATAAAGATTCCTGTTAATTCTTCCTCATACAATTCCCTGTCATATGTTAGATCAAATTACTCTATCTCCTGAGAAAATATGTAATCGTGGACGATAACCTTGAAGAAGGAAAGAAAAGCATATTTACAGTAGTGTTTTCACAAATTAAATCCCTGTCTATATTACACCAAAATATTTAAGTCAGGCAAAAATGGTTTGTATTTTGTTTTGTTGTACCTGAAATTATTTTGTAAACAGCTCATGCTTCTGTTTAACTGATGGAGATCAACTAATTAAATGCTCAGTTTCAGGAAAGCAGTAGTAGTATCCTAGCTCTGAAGTCGATATTTAGATTTGGATTACATCTGAATGGTTATGAGAGTTGGATTTCTGTTTTCACATTTCAGTGTTTTATTAAGTGCAGTTACCAACACATCTGATGAAATCAGAATGACTCATGCATGCCGAGTATCACTCAAAACCAAAAAATAGAAAGGTGCTTAAGATATTTTTGCAGGTTGGAGATACTAAAGAGTTAAAATATTATGAGCAGAAGATAGGTAAATGTACTATTATAGAAATATACAGCATACATTTTTAAGTCATTTCTACATTGGGTTTAGTTAATGTTTCATTTTTTTCTTCTCTTTTCTAAGTGTAGATGATCCCACTCTAGAAATGAGAAGGAGAGTGCTTTTGTAAAATAGATGGAAATCAAAGCAAAGCAATAACCCCAAAATGTGACTTTCCTGCTCTCTGCAGAATCTTTGTCTTACTTTTCATCTTTAATGGAGTGGCCTAGATTATATTTTCCCCACTTTCTTTCTATAACTATGATTCTCGTCAGTAATTGGGACTCATCTGTAACAGTGCAATATTAATATGGCATCCCTGCTGTCAACATAACAGGTAGGCACACAGGCATCTACCTTATTTTATGAGTCTCTGCTGAACACAGTGAGATTAGGGATTCACCAGGTCTACCCTTTTGGGCAGTGCCATCCACCATCCTGGTGTTCTCAGTGGGGTCACTATAGGAATAGGTCTAGCTTAGGTCGTGTCCTGGGCAGTGAGATGGAGAAATAGCCTACTAAATCGAGTAAGTCTTTTAAGAATCCTTCACTTATCCTTACATGATTGTGGACATCTTTCCTCCTTAATCCCTTTCCTCTGTCACCTGCATAATAAAGTGTGACTCTTGTTCAACATGGATATGTAGCATAAAATTTAAGAATTTTCATTTCCATTTCTTTGAAACTGAGGATTGTGACCAGAAGAGAAACTTCTCAGCACTCACATATAGGCTCACTTCCTTCCACTTTATTTGCCACCAAAGTTATTAAAAATTAGAGACCTAATTATTTACAAGATAATCTTCTTTCACCAAGGACATGCATAAAGCAACAAAAGCATTCACATAGCTGAGTCCCTTTCTTAAGAGTTCCTTTTATTATTGTTAAACACAAATATGAAATATTTGTATTCTACTCTAACTTGGGAAAACTTGGAAAGACAACTTAAAATTATATTTCTTTAAATTTTATTTTGTTGTACTGATAAACTATAAATAATAGCATTATTTCCAGCAGTTTCTGCATGTAATTTTGAAGGAGGCTTGCTCTGAAACATGACAAAAATCAGTCAGACCAGTATGTGCTTCATGAGTGCTAATTAGACTCTGATACTTTTAATTTCTGGTTGCACTTCCAATGTGGTTCAGGTTTTATGTATCAGTGAGGCCCTTTTTAGTGCTTGACTTCATGAAGAGTCTCCTTGAATTTGTATTATTTGTTTAGTGGAATTCATGCTTGTAAATTCACACATACTGTTAATTTGTTACAGGTTTGTTTTTCTGCTCAGTGATTTAGCTCACCTGAATCTGTTTGAAACTAATAATCTATAAATACATATAAGATAAATAAATCAGGGTATAGGTGACCTCTGATAAACTTGATATGTATTTGGTTATGAAAGTCTTATAATTCAAAATTAGGATAAAAGAATTAAGTGAAGTAAGATATATTCAGATTTTCAAGTTTTGAATCTTAAATTCTCTACCCCATTTTCTGTGAACACATGATGATCTGCTAATCTGACAAATGTGGAATATCTCAGTCTAAGAACCAACTTCATATAATTTAAAAGATGCAATCTTACTGTGATACTTTATAGTTCCACTTCTGTATCACCTACCTTCCAAATTTGAAATACACAGTCCATAATAAAGGTTAGAATGAGCCCTTAATCGTAATTATGCATTTTCAGTATTATAAATGCTAAAAGATTACTTCTAATGTTTGGTACAGTCTTACAGGGTGCAGATGTAGTTCCCCTTGGTATATGCCATCTTTACTCAACTAACAATTTCCATAATGCTGTCACATTCTGCATGGGAAGCAGATTTACAGATAGGTAATCCATGTAAGGTATTTAAAGACAGCTTATTAAAGGATTGAGGACTGCTGTTAAATTACATATGCTTTCAATTGCTATGAGGAGCAAACAGCATCAAGAAGTGTAGTAATTTAGCCAGGCCAGAGAAAGCCTCATTTAAAGTCTGATGATATATCCTTTAAACTTTTACTTCAAGCACTTTTTAGCTTTATATTCACTCTGGTATAACTGTATTTCCTACTATATAATGTAATTGTCACAGAATCCTAAAGTATGCACATGAAAAATTAGATATATTTTCTTAAAATTTATATCCTTAGTTTACAATTTTAAAAATTGTCTTTTTCCATGATAGTGGCATTACTTCAAAGCAGGTGGCCAGACTATTTTTAACGTAGCTAAATATGAATGGCTAAAGTAATTTCAGACTCCCTGATGGTGTTAACTGTTGTTCTTCTGCCATGTTCTTTCTTATATCCTGAGAGCTGTATAAAAGAAATGAGTTGAAGAAGGTCTTATCATAATCTCTGATAGTTGTGAGTTTGTGTTTTATCTTCAAATAAGAAGAAGAGTTAGCTTGTCCTTGATTCATTTTTAGATCTCTGAAACACATGCTTTAATATATTGTAATATGTTCCTAAAATATGTGTATTTTCCCTTGTATTTCTCTCATGTATTTCGCAATGCCTAATTTAGCTGTATACAAATAGTGTGTACTCAGTAGAAATTGTTGACGTGGCTTGAATCGAAATATGTGCTAATTACCTTTGAATACTAGTTCTACCTTTCCCTTAATCATGAGCTGGGATATCCTTTCCAACTTTCACTAGGTAATTTCTTCTCAATTTCTACATTTCTTGGATTCCAGGCCAGGGCTTCCAGAGTTGAAGAGACACTAGGGAAGGTGGCAGAGGTGGAGAGAGAAGGGGTATCGTTCATGGCGAACACACTGGGGGGGCAGTCACTGGGGACTGTAAAATGCATATCAATATTTTCAAATCTCCAAGATAACTTATAGCAAAAAAAAAAAAAAAACCCACTTTTTCACTTTCTTAAATTCATGTATCATTTGTTATTAAAAAAAAAACAATAATTTTCTTGTTACTTCTTAGACAACAAAGTCAGGGCTTTAATCAATATAAAAAGGAATATATTAATTTGAATTTTTTTATTTTTTATTTTTATTTTTTATTTTTTTTTATTGCATTTTAGGTTTGGAGGTACATGTGAAGAACATGGAAGATTGTTGCATAGGTACACACATGGCAGTGTGATTTGCTGCCTTCCTCCCCATCACCTATATCTAGCATTCTCCCCATGCTATCCCTCCCCACTCCCCCACCCCCCACTATCCCTCCCCTTTTCCCCTCCAACAGACCCCAGTGTGTGATACTCCCTCCCTGTGTCCATGTGTCCCATTAATTTTTTGGTTCCTAGCTTAACTGCTATTTTGGGACATTTTTGTTTTAGTAGAAATATTCCCAAGTTGGAAGAACTTGGTTTAGCATTTGATAGCTTTTAGATGAGCAAAGCTCATAGATTAGACAAAAACTAAAACAAAAAGACTTTTGAAGAACAGAGATATAAAAATATACATTAGACAGTTCCCTGACCATAGACATTGGTTACATAGTTAAAATAATAAAAATTATAAGGCTCTATGATTGCAACAAGGTTACACAGCTTCAATTTCAATGTTGTTTAGGTTACCTGCATACTGATATTTTGACTTAGAATGTCTTTTCACCTAGAATACTTCCATTTCCGATTCCCATACAGTCAAAATCAGTGTCATTTTCTTCTCTCCTTGCTATATACTTTTGAGGGCCTGGAAGAGGTTGGCAAGATGCTATTTTAATACATTAACCTAAGCCAATGGATTTTAGAACTATGCAAGTAAAAATGAGTGCATAAGTTATTTAAAAAAGATCTGCAGTTTAATTTACCTAATGTCAGACTTAAGCAATATTAAATCTATTTGAACTTAATTGCAAATTTGGGTCTTTCTATAAGGTGTAATTATCTGAAACATCTTGCCATTAAAATTAAATGTGAGTGAATTTTGACATATTCACTTTCCTTTGTAATAAATGAAGGGTAATATTTTTATTTTGAAATATTTATAGTATAAATTACTAAAATGGTATTTCTCTCCTATTCTAATAAATCTGTTTTTACATAAGTGCTAGAGGTTAATGGCTAGATTTTAAATTGCTTTCCATTTTGATAATAAGTGGATTTCCAAGAGAGATGATGTTATTAAAGAGATTTTGGTCACTCTGATTCTTTCTTTATATGAGAATAATTCATATTTGCACAAACTCAAAGGTATAAGATGAAGCCACATTGGTATTTTTCTACATATATATTTTGGAGTATTGTTTTGAAAGGAATTTCTTTTTCTTAATGATATAGTTCTTTTGTTAAGCCTCTATTTTAAAATGTTTTTCTTTTTATAAAGATTGGGTATTTTTCCTGATGTTCATATAACACCTCTCAAAAGTGAATAATAGCAGTGATTCCACTGAAAATTAACTTTTGAATTAATGCACTGTAACTGTGATCAAATATTGATCAGTTTTCTTTATTTTGTGCATGGTTGCAAAGTGAGAAATATAATGCAAACTCTCAAATAATTAATTTGATTACATTGAAAAAAATTAAACTAGCTACACAAAGGCATAAAATAAAATTGCTGAACATTCAGTGTTCAATGAATGAATGTTATTTATTATTTTACTAGACTAATTTCATTATTGTTTATGATAAATATTTTTAAAGAGCAATATTTTGGGTATTTTTAAAAGCTCTACTAAACTCAAAATTATTATTGAAAAATGAAATGTAAATACTTAGATCTTTGATAACAAAGTAATTAAAATGTATGATTTTGCCTACTGTGTATAATAAGGGCTTATATTTGATCAACCATAAAAGTTATTTAATCATTTTAACCTTGGAATACTACCCCACAAAGCACTACTTAATGGAAGTTAGCTGAGATGCATTAGAGTATCAAAACATCAAGTCGGCAAAGCAAGAGGGCCTGGAAAATTCAAGCCCAGCTTATTCTGCCATAATGCTATAGCAGGTTGCGTGGCAACCAGTGGCTATGGATTTTGAAGTTATTTTATCCATATTCAGTGAGGAACGACTTAGCCTGAATTGATTTTAGTACTTTTCAGAATTAATCAGGTTTACAAGAATTATTACATTAGCAGACATTTTCTAGGTTTCCACCTTTAGAAATACATATGTACAAGTCTAGTTTCCAAAATAGCACTAGTTACTGGTCGCCTGGTTATTTGATTAATAATACGTATTAGATACCTGCTGATAAATTTGTTACATCTTGTGACTTTTTTTAAAGCTGGTTATTGTCCAGAATTTTAAAGCTGCTTATTTTAAGTGACTTCCTATTGACCCTATCCCTATCAGTTCTAAAATGGCAGCATGTTTTTAAATTTTTTAAATTATATTGTTTTTACTGTAACCTGCCATTATCTTGTATTGTTGAATACTTCCTTGATTTTATGGTAAATACTGTGTTTTGTTGGTATTTTTGTTAGGAAAATTAAATACACATTAAGTTTAATATAGCAATAATATTTTGGATTGTGTAGAGAAATGAGAAAGTGTTTTTCCTTCTCATATTTTGTTTTTCCTTGTTATATCTTGGAATGGGAATAGAGAAACAACAGTAGAGTTGGCTATAATGAATATTTGAAATATATTTTTAGACGTCTGACAAGAAAATCCTATATTCTGTTAGGATTTTCTACTTGGCAAAAGATAGAAATTTCTGAAATGCTATTATGAAGTCAGTTCTGTTGATATTTCTTTGACTCAGTAATTATGTGGAGCTTTTCAAGACGTTGGATCTTGCGTGGAATTTACTACCCTTTAGTTTATAGTCTGTCTCTATCTGCTATTAGTGGTCAATTAGAGTTATTCTAAAAGCATATGTAAGATACAACCTATTTTTGAATAACTTAGATGAAAAATAAACTTACTACTCTGTGTAAAGCAATCTTATATAATCAAGCAAAAATGAAAATGTGTCTTTAAATTACAGAGGCTAAAACATTTTCAAATAAATCTGCTAAACAAAAGGTAGTCATATGTGCCATGCCATCTTCAAATGTACCATCAGTACCACATCTAAATAGCAGGAAAGTGGTGGTAAGCATATGCATAACTTAAAGCTACAAAATACATGTCTGAAACTTCATTCCTTGGGGATTTGTGAATATTATCTGAAAATATAGGCTTCATGGTGATGATTGTAAAGTTTCTACTATAAAGAACTGTGTGTTAACCAGAAACTACAGTCATTTTTTCAAAAATGAGTATATATATTTTTTGAGCCAGAGGTATTTTCGTTTAAACATACACAAATCACCAGTCAGATGTAGCAGGTTTGATGTGCTTGCAATATAGCAGTCTTTCTTTCTACATCTTTTCTAGACTCTAGATGATTTAACTCGTGATCACTCATTTTATAATCAGCAGTGTTGGATTAAATGTAACATAATTAAAACATCTTGGATTGTGTGACATTTCACAAATAAATTCCAAACAGAATTGGTTATCAAATCACAGCTGTAGTATGAATAAATCCGTCTTACAATGTTGTTCATTATTTGACAGGAAGTGTCTGCTCAGCTTCTTAAAGGGCTGCTTCTATGTGTTTGTTTTGTGTTTGCTTTGTTTTGCTTTGTTTAGTTTTGTTTTTCAAGAACAAGCGGGTTTCCAACTATCAGCATCCTTTATGCATTAATTTTAAGAAATGAGTTTCAACAAACAATAGCTAAGGCATTAGCCACAGAATGTAACAGCAGCCTGAGTTAGGTTTTCCCACACAAATAGTCATCACCTTTATTACAGGGAGGTTTATCTTGGGCATCAAATGTAAGTGAAAAGTACTTTGAAAATCATAAATTGCTATGTTGAATCATGAAATGGGGTGACAGTAACAGTATTAATGGCTGTGTCATTTGGTTGCTTTTCCACTTCTACCTGTTCTACCAAAGCAGGCTTCAGTGCAAAAGGTTTGGTTGCAGATTTTTCCTCTCAGATTTTAAGAACAAGGCTTTTCGCAGGAAAATGTTCTTTAAAGGCAAACCAAAATTATCTCCTTGTCTTACACTAGAAATTAAGTGTTTCATAGTGGTAAATAAGGAAATCAATTGCTCACTCCTGAACCCCATAAGGGTACACATGTGTATAAGGCAGTTGGGAATCCACCTGAGTGCTCTACCTATTTGGCTGACTCTAGAAGAATCACATCATGGATTTGAGAACGGGTATGTATTTTGGTCTTTTGCCTTGCTCCCACTTTTGGCAACCTGGTCAGCAGCAGGAGAGAGTGAAGGCACTCCCTTGCTTTTTGTTTCTCTCCAACACTGTAAAGCCAAAAGGCACAAATGTTAAGAAGGAAGGTCAGGACAGGCAGCACTCATAGAAAACTTTGTGCAGTATGATCTAGTATTATCTAGAATAATTATGCCAGTTCTTTAGCCCTTCTCCCATGGGAAAGTGAAAAGAAACAATAACCAAGTGAATGGTAAGGAATGGGTTTTGCTTGAACTTCCTTTTTTTTCCCCCTCCAAACATTCTCATATTCTGTCGAGAAGGTTCTAGACCAAGGATTAGCATGATGGTAAGAACCAATGAGAATGACTCACATTAAGAAAAATGTATCCATTTCAGATCAGAAGAAACAACTTTATTCATAGTATTATTGATTAAATGCTGTAACATATATGGAGCACTCACTGTCTACTTGGTGCTGCACTTAGTGCTATCCACACAGATTTAAGATTTAGGCCCATTTCTTCATATATTGAGGTAAATAGGAAAACACAAAATACAGAGGGATCTCTTGGGGAGAAAATCCGTATTAAGGAAACAAAGGAGATAGTGGAACTCACCACTTAGAAGGATTTGGCAGTAATTCAATAAAGAGCATCTGCTAGATGGAGAAAGAAGGGAAGGGCATTCAAGGTACACACAAAGTAGAGAGGTTTTTTTGTTTTTGTTTTGTATTTTTTTAACGTCTTGGCTTGTTTAGGAAATGAGCAGCATCCAGTGTGTTATGTAACATGAGAACAGACTGTGCGATACAGATGTGAGAGAAGTAAAGTGTACTCAGATGAAGATGAGCCTTCATTACATATGCAACCTGAAAATCTATAGACGTTTCTCTTGGTTTTCCTAACCCAGTTTGCAGTCATCTATAGATCAATAAGTTCTTATATTTCAAGCATTTCATTATAAAAATCATTTCTTTGGGCCGGGCATGGTGGTTTAAGCCTGTAATCCCAGCACTTTGGGAGGCTGAGGCAGGCGGATCACGAGGTCAAGAGATCGAGACCATCCTGGTCAACATGGTGAAACCCCGTCTCTACTAAAAATACAAAAATTAGCTGGGTGTGGTGGCATGCGCCTGTAGTCCCAGCCACTCAGGAGGCCGAGGCAGGAGAATTGCTTGAATCCGGGAGGCGGAGGTTGCAGTGAGCCGAGATTGTGCCAGTGCACTCCAGCCTGGCGCCTGGCGACAGAATGAGACTCTGTCTCAAAAAAAAAAAAAAAAATCATTTATTTGCATAGGAACACTATCATCATTGTTCAAGGCAATATGGCTCAGGTCATATTTAAATAATCAGTTGTTTTAATATATGTATTTCCACAATCCTATATCACTATCCACCCACTCTTCATTTTTATAATTGTTGGTGTAAAGAGGATTGTTGTTACCTTTTCTTCATGTTTTACTGTTGACAATTTCTAGGCCTCGCCTTTCCTCTAACACTTATGCCCCACATCTGGGCAAGGAGATAATAAATCCTGAATTCCCTCTTCTTTAGCACCGGTAGTGAATTCAAACCGTCTAAGCCCCTTGCCCACGCAGGAGGACCTTCACCCTGACCACAGGGAAAACTCCAAGCTAACTGGCTCGCACAACGCCCACCACCCCCACCGCCCCAGCCCCCAATTTGGAATTGAATGACCAAGTTCTGAACCTGCTAAAGACCTAACATTGCTAAATTGGTTTCATGTGAATTTTGCATTACTAAAAATTTGGAAGAAATAATGCTACATATTTCCTCTCCCTTTATACATGTATTGGACTACCTTAAATCCACAAAAATTAGAAAACTGTCTGTTCTAAATCCTGAATCTGTCAGAAAATTGGATGCAGCTTAAAGACTGAGACTGTCTGAAATGTCATGCCCCCTTCCATGGCTAGAGTTCTAGTCTGATTGATTTAGTATCTTACATTTGAAGTACATGGTTTTCTCTATGCTTAAAGGATGCAGAATTAATTAAGCTATATCATGTTAATTAGGTAACTATTTTCACTCTTCCAATCCCCCACCTCTGCCAAGGTGAATGAATCCGTTTCCATAGGAAGGAATATTATCAAAATGTGTGGGCAATTCAAGTTAGCCAAGTTTAGCTTGCTAGAAAGAAAATAAGTAGCGGGTGTGTTGCATTTAATTATGGAAGGCCGCAAGATTCCAATGACATATTTACCTCATTTACCTACATGATATTCTAATATTTATTAGGCCATTTCAGAAACATCTGCAATACTTTGATAAGATGTGCTGCCTCATAAGCGAAAGTGGACTACAATTCAACTCCACAAGCGCACCATATCTCCTGTTTGAATCCCAGTTCATTTTCTGATGAGGTTTTCTTCTTGACCATTTAGTTCACTGGTTAGCACAGAATACAAGAGAGGCTCCAGTTGCAAGTTAAATCCTTTTCTCGTCAGTTAGTCTCGTCTTAGGGATCTGTGGCTGCAGCCCTTTACCTTAGGCAACCTGGTCAAATGGAGGACAAGATGACAGGATCAAATGAGCATGGATGAGAGAGTGTTTGTAAACTCTAAGCCAGTATATAATTAAGGGATTAAATTTTAATCATAATATTAATATAGGAAAGCTAGTCAAAGCATGTTTTATTAAATTAGTATAATTGCCTCTTTATATATTTTCTGAATTGATATATATAGATATATATAAATATATAAGATATTAAATATCTTCATATAACATACCAATTTTAGAATCAGAATGTAACATATATATTGTAATATAATATATATTTATTATGAAATAATTCAGATATTTATTATATAGCATGTATTTTCTGATTCTAAAATTGGTATGTTATATGAAGATACTTTAGTGTATATTTGGGGAATAAAAACTTTTAATTAAAAAAATGAAAGCATGTGCTTAAAAATTTTTAATAAATGAATGAAAGCATATGTATTCAATATACAAATAAGGTTAAGTTTAGGACTATTTTATGCTTTTAAAGAAATTTAAAATTACAGTAAATACCAAGATATAATTTAATTATAGGACCTTATTTCTGTTGGGGTTTGACCAGAAAAAATAAAAGCATCATTTTTCCTTATCCCAAATTCTCATTCTACCTATCAGGGAAGGCTTTTGCTCTTATGTAAGGGTGACCAAATAATTTAACCATACAAAATGGGACAAAGAAGTAGCACTTCTCTTTCTGTCCTGTCTGAAAGGTAGATATTGACATATGGTAGACGAAAATCAAAATAGCAGCTTTAATGGACCAAAGTGATTAAAAATAATAGTGTACATGTGTGACCAAGTGAGCTACCTCAAAATGCATCAAAGACTTTACTGGATTTACTCCCAGAGCCACACAGACTGCAGTGGACAACTACTTGTTACCCTGGGTGAAAATGGACCCAAAGGAAGGTCTGTTCTTGGGGCGCAAGCTGGCTCCCCAAGTGAAGGAAGAGAAGAAGGGTCAAAACTCAGTTCCTTCTCCAAAATTCACTTACTAGAAAAGTCAGCCCTTTTCTACTGAGGCAAAAGGAATGATGGGGCAGAGAGACTGCAGGACTGTTTGACTAACAGATACCCTTCCTTCAGAAAAGTGGAATAAGTTACCCCAAATCTAGTACCGAATTGCTTCGTATGCAATTTCACTTTCATATGCACCATACCATTTATATATTCCTTAACACACTACCTAATTTAATCCTCACAGCAATCCCAAGCATGTGAGTTTATATATTTATCCCCCATTTTATTGATGAAGGAGCTAAGTCTAAGGGACATTAAATAAGCTGAGTATAACCACCCAGATAATAAGAGAAAGAGCCAAAACCAAGCTGCTTAAGTCCAGTGATCAACTGCTATACTGTCTTTAAAAATTTTGAAATAATTCAAATCTTAACTTACATGGGATTTGTGAAAATTCTAAGTCCCTGAACAAGGCTGACTTTGGCAGCTGCAAGGTTATTAATAGTCCCTAAAACGTAAAAATCAGAATCAATGCACAAAAGCATATGACAGTATGCAAAAATGAAGGCTATGTGTAAAATCTCATTGGAAATGAAATTCACTTTAGTCAACTTGATTAAAATGCTCAAAGGATTACTTTAAAGCAATATAAACATTCCTCATTTTATTTTTTTCTGTTAAACTGTGATATTGTATGTGTTCTAGAGATTCCTTTTATAAATTTTTGTTCCTGGTAATGAATGAGGATAGCAAAAGTAAATCACCGATGATTCCTCTTGGTTGTAATTGATCATTTAATAGTGGTTTCTTACGAAAAATACTTACTGATAGTGTAGATTAAAAAGTATTTAGGGTGGGTGTGGTGGCTCATGATCTCAGGAGTTTGGAAGGCCAAGGTGGGAGGATTGCTTGAGCCTGGGAGTTTGAGAGAGCCTGGGCAACATAGGGAGACCTCATCTCTACTAAAAATTAAAAAACAAAAAAAAGCCAGTTGCCATGGGGCACACCTGTCGTGCAATGTACTTGGGAGGCTGAAGCAGAAGGATCACTTTAGCCGGGAGATAAAGTGCATTAAGCCATGATGGTGCCACTGTTCTTCAGCCTGGGCAACAGAGCAAGACCTTGTCTCAAAAAAAAAAAGAATGAAAAAAAAGAAGCATCATTTTTTTCTTACCCCAAATTATTCTTCTACTTTATCATGTGAGATTCTATATAGAGGTAATCAAAAAAATGTACCATACTAAATGGGACAATTAGAAAGTGAAAGAAGGTGTGCAATTAGTGTGGGATGACAAGCATAAATTGCCACATAGTAGGAAAATATTATAAAGAAGCGTCTGATGTACCTCATTTAGCATGGTATTTGGGGAATACACAACCTACACCAACAAGCTCTGTCTCTACTTTGTAGGGTCTTTGTGTCTATTGCTCAGGGTAGTTAAGACCAGTGCAATTCAATGTATGGCTTTGCACTGTTGCTAGCTGTTGAACTGTTTGGCTTATAACAAGATAAGGACCCTGCATAAAAATGTAAATGTATTAATACTATGTCAGGAAGTACATTGTTTAGTCAGGTGACATTGTTTTCTAACAACACTTTTTCAATGAAGGAAACAAAGAATTAAATTATATTATAACTGACACTCTGGCACGAATTCCCTATTTCCTGCAAACTTCACTTCACATAAACATCCAACGCATGTGACTAGAAATAGGGAGAGTAGAGGCACTTTACCTTATAGACATTAAGGTACTAAGTCTCCTCTCAACTTGGAATGCTGCTTTCCTCAGAGAATAATCCCTTGAAGAAAGCTTTAGAGGTCAGCCTGGGGAAAATAATTTTTTTATTTATTATACTTTAAGTTCTGGGGGTACATGTGCAGATCGTGCATGTTTGTCACATAGGTATACACATGCCATGGTGGTTTGCTGCATCCATCCCCTACCATCTACGTTAGGTATTTCTCCTAATGTTATCCCTCCCCAGTCCTCCCACCCCCTGCTATCCCTCCCCTAGCTCTCCCACCCCACAACAGGCCCCGGTGTGTGATGTTCCCCTCCTGTGTCCATGTGTTCTCATTGTTCAACACTCGCTTATGAGTGAGAACATGTGGTGTTTGGTTCTCTGTTCTTGTGTCAGTTTGCTGAGAATGATGGTTTCCAGCTTCTTGCATGTCCCTGCAAAGGACATGAACACATCCTTTTTTATGGCTGCATAGTATCCCATGGTGTATATGTGTCACATTTTCTTTTTTTTTTTTTTTTTTCACATTGGACATTTGTACAAATATTTTCTTTATCCAGTCTATCCTTTATGGGCATTTGGGTTGGTTCCAAGTCTTTGCTATTGATAACAGTGCCACAATGAACATATGTGTGCATGCGTTTTTATGACAGAATGATTTATAACCCTTTGGGTATATGCCCAGTAATGGGATTGCTGGGTCAAATGGTATTTCTAGTTCTAGATCCTTGAGGAATCGCCACGCTGTCTTCCACAATGGTTGAGCTAATTTACACTCTCACCAACTGTATAAAAGTGTTACTATTTCTCCACATCCTCTCCAGCATCTGTTGTCTCCAGATTTTTTTAATGATCACCATTCTAACTGGTGTGAGATGGTATCTCAATGTGGTTTTGATTTGCCTTTCTCTGATGACCAATGATGATGAGCATTCTTTCATGTGTTTGTTGGGAAAATAATTTTTAACTCTTCAGTCCACAGCTCATTGGCTAGAACTGGTCATATGGTTCCACTGTACCTGCAAGAGAGGCTGGGAAATGCAGTCTTTTGGATTGTCAGTTAGTCACAACAAGATGAGGAAGGATCTGACAGTTTTGACTTTTTCTAATAAGCCACCAATATGATCCACTAGAACTAAAAAATTGACTAGCTCTGGGATTATTTGGGTTTTTGAGAGTAAAACCTGTGTCATCGACCTCCATATTTCTATAATAATTGGAGAATCATATCACATTAATTGTGAAATATGAAAAATATTAATTCTGGTCTAGTTATTTTAGGATTTTATATACTACGGATATCTAATTGTGTATATTGTTTTACCACTTAAAACAGCTTCACTATTCTTTCCTTTAATGTCGTTACGATTCTGTGAGATAAGAGTTTTCTTGGAGTTTTGTTGTTGTGTTGTTTGTTTGTTTTGTCTCACTCCACTGCCCAGACTGGAGTGCAGTGGTGTGATCACAGCTCACTAGGCTCAGGTGATCCTGGGCTCAGGTGATCCTCCCATCTCAGCCTCCTGAGTAGCTGGGACTATAGGCATGCACCAATCTGCCCACCTAATTTATTTTATTTTATTTTTGTATTTTTTGGAGGGATGAGGTTTTGTCATTTTGTAGAGGCTGATGTTGAACTACTGGGCTCAAGTGATCCACCCACCTCAATCGCCCATAATGCTGGGATTATTGGCCTGAGTCACCATACCTGGCCTATTATTAATAGATCAGAGTTTTCATATCCATTTTGCAGATACAGAAACTTTGCATAGGAAGAATACAAAATGGCTAAAACCCATGCTTTTGGCAAATAATAAAGTACCTCCTGTGTTACAAACCTGTGCCATGGGTTGCATCAAAGGTGACAAAGTAAAATCGTCCTAGGTTTCTTATTTATATTTTAGAATTCTTTTCATAGATCACAACTTCCACATTGCAGTAGGAACATATTTAAATTAGAATTGTTCATTACTTCAACAAAATTTTGGGCTCAAAGAATAGACATGATGCTGACCAAATAACTGTTCTATTCTTGGTAGTAGAGAAAGGGGAGAGCCTGAACAAGATGGGCTCTCTGATGTGCCTTTTGATAGTGTGTATTATAAAAGGTCAGAGAGGGAGAAAGGGACTCCTGGAGTATTATTCCCAAGGAGACCTGACTTACAACTTTTTTGCCCTTGATTTAAAGTAAATCATTTAATGCAACATTTTGACTCATGAATCTGGTTTTTACTATGGAAGTCTCAGATATAACCTCACAAACTTTAAAAACATATCTATTTTGTCCTGTTTTATTATAGTCTATATTACTGGCCTTAGGTATATCTTAATGGAGTTGGTCAAAAGATAAGACATGTGTTCTTGATATTTTCTTTTTTCTTTTAAAAGTAATCTCAATGGGTTAACAGCATGGAGCTAACAGAGCTAAGGTGAAGAGATTCATTCACCAGAGAAATCGTAGCTCCATGACTTCCAGATTACACAGCTCAGCCCAACCAGACTTTTTTAAATGTATGCTACTACTTACAGTACTTAAAAGTTTGGGGCAAATAAATTGTGGTACAGGATCAACCAGAAATTAAAATTAACTGAGAATGAATACTTAACTTGGAATAGGTCAGTGATATTATCTTTGTACACAAAAAACAGTAGAGCATACTGAATTTAATAGATGACACTAATAATCATTATTTAAATAAAAAAAAATGTAGGAACTTTTTGTAGTATGATACCTGAAAAAGATACAAAAATTTAAGCCATATGAAACTTTCAGGGTGAAATGTGAAACTCTCTTCTAAGGTTTTGGATTTCATTATGAAACTCAAAACTCAGACCCATTTCAAAGGGGTTTGCAAACCTTGGCTACATATAAGCATTGTACAAGCTTTAAATCTATGCTAGCCTTTCAATCTGTTCCAGGAACTTGGGACGTTATTTTTTTTAAGTCTGCTTAATTCTTGGTAGGTCATATACTTTTTAAAGTCAGCTTTAGCAGAATTACATAGTTCTATCATAAGACTCATAAGGTTCTTTAGCCATTGTTAAGTCTGATCCTTTTATTTTTTCATGAGGAATCATTCTTAATGCAACCAAGACAGAAAAAAAATTTACATTTGTGTAGCAATTAGCATAGACAAAATTGTGCCACAGTGACGAACAACTTCAGAATCTCAGTGGTCTGTAAAATCAAGTACTGCTTTTCATTTATGCAACATGTCTAATGTGGTCACCAGGGAGGTCCTGTCCTTTGTATTCACTCAGATATTGAAGATAGTAGACCTCAACATGGGCTTCTTTGACCACTGTTTTAGAAGGAAGGGGACATATGGTAAATTGCCCATTGGCTGTTAATGAGCATATCACTTCTGCCTAAATTTCATTGGCCTAAGCAAGTTTTATGAACATGCCTAATTTGTAAGTGAATGGTGAAAGGAAATTATTTTATATGTGTGGAAGGGCATGAGAATGTATTTATGAGCTCCCCATAGTCTGTCTTCAAATTACGAGATATGCAATGAGAAAGAAATTATCTTGGTAATCAATTTTACCCTAGAAAATATAAATTTATTTTAAATATTGGAACCCTGTCATAACCTCAATCTTAACATGTCTAAAAATGCGCAAAATTGTGTGTATATGTGTATGCGTGTGCAGTGATTATTAGAGCAGACTTCCAAGCCAAAGCTTACATCGTCCATATGCTACAGGGATGACATTTTTCTTAATTCTCTGTGTCTCAGTTTTCTCATCATTGAAATGGTTCTAATAATAGTAACTGGTTCATAAGGTCACTATGAGAATTCAATTATAATCCCTTCAAGGGAGTGAGTTATTGTGATGTTGCTTCATCTCTACACTGTAATGTTGCTTCATTCTTTCTTTCTGTTCATCCTCTCAATCAGCCAACTTAATATCTTGTTGTAATTTTTGGTTCTCCCCTCTTCCTTACACATACTGGGTTATTAAGGTTTTTAAAAGTTATTCCTTTAAAGTAGGTGTCAGCAAACTGTGTCTCTGTGAGCTCACAATAGTTTTATACATACACACACATATATATATGTATATATTTAAAGGGGCTTAAAAATAAAATACCAATAACAAGAATATTTGGGACATGAAGTCTAAAATATTTAGTATATGCCTCCTGAAGCCGGGCATGGTGGCTCACACTTGTAATCCAAGCACTTTGGAGGCCAAGGCGGGCGGATCACCTGAGGTCGGGAGTTCAAGTATATGCCTCCTTACCCAAATAGTTTGCCAATTTCTGCTCTAAGATATCTCTTAAAGCTGTTGCCTTCTTTCACAACTAACAACCATTGCTATCTTATATCCCTCTTACTTCTCGACCAGTTTTTTTGCTCCAGTTCATTTCTCCATGCATATTTCACCCAACTATCCCTACTATTACACCTCAGATTTCTACCCTAAATACTCTGGATATATCAGTTCTCCACTTAAAACAATAGATTTTTATGGTGGCCCTGACTCATAAGAGAATAATTGCTTCCTTAGTAGGATTCCTCATCTGGCCCAAATCCTCTCTTCTAGACATACTCTTTGTAATTCCTATATATGAACTTGTTACTAATTTATGTATGTGTTTATTAATTTATCTTGAAATTATTCACAAAGTGCATACTACGTACACCACTGTACAAGGAGAAATAAATTGGTATCTCAGCCTCATGACATTTTTTTTCCCTAGAAGTGTCTTTCATTTTTCCTTGCTTCTGAATATGTTCCCTCAATAAGAAAGTCCTTTCTTCCTAGGAAAATAGTACATATGCTCCAAAGACCAGATGGAGTTTTAGTTCTTTCCGTAAAGCTTCTCCTAACCACCTAAGGTCTCATCAGTCTTCCTCCCCTTAACTTCATTCTATTTTATTGGCACGAAGTCTGTGCCAATAAAAATCAACATTTTTATTATGAGGCTTCTTTTTACGGTTTTATATATATATATAAATTGTGGTCTTTTTGTGTATTTATGCCTCTTACCCCCACCTGAAACTTAAATTCCTAGAGGACATGTCTTGTACTATATTTTGTTCCAGAGTTAATTCAGCAACAATAAAGATTTGCTGAATTCTTTTTCTCGTAACTGGGTTAATTTAGTTAGTACAGAGGCTCTTAGCACAGGATTGTTAACAGAGAGAAAAAGTCCTGGTGGGGGAGTCAGTGGAGAGTTAGAAGATGTTGGGGCTGGGTGCGGTGGCTCACGCGTGTAATCCCAGAACTTTGGGAGGCTGAGGTGGGTGGATCAGGAGGTCAGGAGATTGAGACCATCCCAGCTAACTCGGTGAAACCCTGTCTCTACCAAAAAATACAAAAATTGGTCGAGTGTGGTGGCGTGTGCCTGTAGTCCCAGCTACTAAGGAGACTGAGGCAGGAGAATTGCTTGAATCCGGGAGGTGGAGGTTGCAGTAACTGAGGTCGCACCACTACACTCCAGCCTGGGTGACAGAGCAAGACTCGGTCTAAAAAAAAAAAAAAAAGATGTTGTCGGAACAAAAAAGGTAAGGAATGAGTGATGGACAAAGAGAGAAGAATGAACATTTTACTACTAGAGGAATGTATTCATTGATTCCACAAATATTTGGTAGTGACATACAGTATAAACATTTTAACAAGAAATGAGACATAGTGGTGAACAAAACAAATACACTGTGTCATCATACTGTTTAGATTTTGAAAGACAGACCATAAACAAATAAGTAATTAGAATCTATCTTGTAGATTGGAGGCAAACCCTCATCAAATTAACCTTGTGAGGTAGACAGTTTTACCCCAGTATTATCTGTGAGGAAACTGATGCTGAGGTATGCTGGAATCAAATCTTACCAGCTTGTAAGAACCAGTAATTAAATTTGGGGCAACTTCTCAAGCCATTTTGTTGTTGTTTAATTGTAATTTTAAGTTAAGATTCAAGGAGTACATTTGTAGGTTTATTAAAAGGGTATATTGTGTGATGCTGAGGTTTGGGCTTCTACTGATCCCATCACCCAGATAATGAACCTAGTACCCAGTAGGAAGTTTTATAGACCTTTCCCCACACTCAACTTCCCTCCTTTGGAATCCCCCAGTGTCTTTGGTTCCCATGTGTATTCAGGGTTTAGCTCCCACTTGTAAGTAAGAACATGCAATATTTCCCATTAATTCACTTAGGATAATGGCCTCCAGCTGCATCCATGTTGCTGCAAAGGACATGGCATCATTCTTTTTTATGGCTGCATAGTGTTCTATTGTGTATATTCATCAAAAATCTGGTAAACAATTAGCCTGTGAGGACTTGTAGGCTCTTAGGTTGATTCCATCCTAGTGGAATAGTGAATAGTGCAGCAATAAACTTGTAAGTGCAGGTGTTTTTTGGTAGAACAATTTTATTTTCCTTTGGGTATATACCCAGTAATAGGATTGCTGGGTTCAGTGGTAATTCTATTTTTAGTTCTTGGGGAAATCTCCAAATTGCCTTCTATAGTGGCTGAACTAATTTAAATTCGAGCAAAAGCATACTAGCATTCCCTTTTCTTCACAGCCTTCCCAGCATGTTATTTTTTGGCTTTTTGATGATAGCCTTTCTGACTGGTGTGAGATGGCATCTCATTGTGATTTTGATTTTCATTTCTCTGATGATTAGTGATTTTCGGCATTTTTTTATGTTTGTTGGCTGCTTATATTTCTTCTTCTGAGAAGTGTTTGTTCACGTCCTTTGCCCACTTTTTAATGGTTTTTTTTGTTTTCTTCTTGCTGATTTGTTCAAGCTTCTTATGGATTCTGGGCATTAGTCCTTTGTCAGATGCATAATTTGCAAATACTTTCTTCCATTCTGCAGGTTGTTTACCCTGTTGATAGTTTCTTTTGTTGTGCCGAAACTCTTCAGTTTAATTAGGTCTCACTTGTCAACTTTTGTTTTTTGTTGCAATAGCTTCTGAGGACTTAGTCATAAATTCTTTGCCTAGGCTGATGTCTTACATTTAAGTCTTTAATCCATCTTGAGTGAATTTTTGTATGTGGTGAGAGATGGGCATCCAGGCTGCATGTGGTTAGCCAGTTTTCCCAGCACCATTTATTGAACAAAGAGTCCTTTCCCCATTGTTTATGTTTGTAAACTTTGTTGAAAATCAGATGGTTATAGTTGTGTGGCTTTCCAGGTTCTCTATTCTGTTTCATTAGTCTATGTCTATTTTTTGTATCAGTACCATGCTGTTTTGGTTACTGTAGCTTTGTAGTATAGTTGGAAGTTGAGTAATATGATGTCTCCAGCTTTGTTCTTTTTGCTTAGGATTGCTTTGACTATTTGGGCCCCTTTTTAGTATATGAACTTTTGAATAGTTTTTTTCTAATTCTGTGAAAAATAACATTGGAAATTTGATAGCAATGGTGTTGAATTTGTAGATTGTTTTGGGTAGTATGGACATTTTAATAATATTGATTCTTCCAAACCATGAGCATGGAATGTTTTTCCATATGTTTGTATTGTCTGTAATTTATTTCAGCATTGTTTGTAATTCTCCTTGTAGAGACCTTTCACCTCCTTAGTTAGCTGTATTCCTAGGTTTGTGTGTGTGTGTGTGTGTGTGTGTGTATGGCAATTGTAAATGAATGAGATTGCATTCTTGATTTGGATCTCAGCTTGAATCTTATTGGTTTATAGAAATGCTACTGATTTGTGTACATTGTTTCTATATCCTGAAACTTTACTGAAGTCTTTTATCAGATGTAGGAGCCTTTTGGCAGAGTTTTTAGGATTTTGTCAGCATAGAATCATATCCTCCATAAGACAAATAAATTTGATTTTCTCCTATGTTATTTGGATCACTTTTATTTCTCTTGCCTGACTGCTGGGCCAGTTTTTAAACACAGCCACTAATTAAATTCAAATTATATAAACTAATTAAATAAATTCTATTTTAACAAGGTAATAAATACTCAAAACTTATTATTTAATAATTTTAGTACACTTTATTATTATTGCTGCTTTTTAGCTTATTTGTAACTATTTTATGTGTATAGTGGAAATACTATATAATGTGTGCTACTGAACACCACTCCCAACTCTTGGTTCAGTGACATAACATGGGTAGCTTAAAATTGGCCATAGTGGGAATATTTACACTATGGAAATTTGCAAATGCTACAAGTTAGGCATTGGTTTATTGTTTTGTTCCTTGTGTAGAAGATTTGAGAAAGTGATACTAATAATACAAATTAAATATGCAAGTGTGTCTTGTCTCTAGCCACTACATTGTGAATAGAACAATAATTTTGGGAAATAATATTCTGATATCTAAAATTATCTATTTCAATAAAGAAGTTACTTATGCCATTGATAAACAAGTAGACTTCTGCTATAGGTCTTCAATGTCCACTTTTGTCTTGTTGACATAAACAGAAAGAGCAACCCACATTCATGTTGGAACTATACTTGTTTCCCAATTGCAACCATAGATTGGCTATGGAATCAAAAGTTAGGCAAAACCAGGTATGAGGGCTCATGCCAGTAATCCCACACTTTTGGAGTCCAAGATGGGAGGATCACTTGAACTCAGGAGTTTGAGACCAAGCTGGGCAACATGGAAGACCCCATCTTTACAAAAATAAAAACTAGGCAAATGTGGTGATGTGCATTCTGTAGTCCGAGCTATTCAGGAGGCTGAGGTAGGAGGATGACTTAAGCCCAGGAGTTCAAGGTTAAAGAGAGCTGTGATTGTGTCACAGTGCTTCAGCAGCCTGGGCTATAGAGTAAGATCCATCTCTTAAAAAAGAGAGAGAGAGAAAGAGATAGGCAAAAGTCAATGAAAACATTCCATGAGAATTAATATACTAATTTACTTTGTGAATTCTATAATATTACGTACTTTATTATGTACTACATATAATTTATATCAGTAAAACTCATAATATGTGTAATTTTATAATAAATGTGTGTAATATTTATATGCATACATTTTCTTTTGGCAGAGTCAAATGTTAAACACTTACCAGAATAAAATTAAAAATAAGGATCATCTGGATTAACTGACTTTTTCACCAAAGTGTAGCCAGTAAGTGGTAGAGTTACAAATCCAACCTATATGTGACTGATTCCAGTCCTGGCATTTTCATATTTTACAAATTGTGGTTCTCAGAAAATCTGCTTCAGAATTCTCAGCAGGGAACAAGCATTGTAGATTCTTGGACTTTGCCCCAGACCTCATGATTCAGAATTTCTGGGACTGGGGCCAATGAACCTGAAATTTCCATATTCACTCTAGGTGATTCATATGCAGTGTCTAATATGAGAAACACTGGTTCTTCATCTTATTTTCTCTCAAATGCAATGTTACTGTATTTCTAAACAATAAGATGCCATAATCTGAAATAAAGTGTCACATTGGAGGCCAGAGGCCAGAAAAAGAGATGCTGGCCAGAAAAAAGAATTTTTCTTTGTTTGACCTCCCATATTATTATAGGAAACAAAGTTTAGTGAAAATTCCTTGTTTTATGTACGTATAAAACATATGCATATACAGATGTATATAAATAAAATATATATGCATAAATATTCATATGTAAATATATATTGATTTAATATATATTTTATCTATACATTATGTAGATAAAATCAATATGGTAACTGCATTTGAGAGCAAATATGAACAAATGGTTCTCATATTACACATTGCATATGAATGTATACTAAACTTGTTATATATGTATATATAAACCAGTTTATATATACACAGACATATACACACATACATACAGATATATCTACATATGTTTTCATATATGTCTGTGTTATATACGTGTGTGTTATGATCCACACTGTATGTGATAAATTCTCAATCAGGAATATTAAAATAGCAGCAATAACTCCAGAGAGCCACTTGAATGTTTCACATGATTTGCAGGAAATTTTCTAAACCTTGTTGAGAAATCATATGCTCTTAATATCAAGGATTTCCTAGGAGAGGTATATTCTGTAAGATCCTCTTGATTTAGTCAAATCCAGACACCAAAAGGAAACATATAGCCACCTCATGTGCTTTTTCACAAGTCTAAAGAATCAGAGTGATTTCCCAAGGTCTGCAACCTTACTCCTTCCTGTAGTATATCAACTTCCAAAGATTTTAAAGAATACAGCACAATAGGGTAGTCACTTAAGGCAGAAAATTCATCTCCACCAATCCTGAGCCTCCTGTTACAATGGATTAATCATCAAAGTCGATTATTCTGTCAAATTCTCCAAGGGTGAAATCACACATCTTACCACTGGTGTGTGGAACAGGCATTCCCTTCATCTTACTGGCACAGATACAAACTGTGAGTAACTTTTATGCACTGCAGAGAAGGAAGTGCTGATACATTTAAAAGGGAGCTGCTTCTCCAGCGGCACCTGCCCAGAAGTTGCTGAAAAATTATACTCCATGTATGTCTTTCAATACTCTCTACTGATAGGTCAGCAGTTATTACAAAACTGTCCTGATAAGAATCTGCCTGGAGCTTCTGGGATCATATTAACCAAAATGGAACCACTGGGTCAGAGAAAAGCAATGAGATGAATCAGAATAGCTGAGACCTCTTTCTTTTTGCCTGTTTATAGCATACCCAACCTTCAGGGGAAAATCAAATTCTTAACTCTTTGTAAGATTTTCCTCACCACCACAGAGCTCACTCATCTCCCTCTTCTCTGATAACGTCAGTATTGTCATTATTTCTGCAGGACCTAGTATTTACTAAAATTCATCTTGCATTATCTGATTTTCTTCTGTTTGCATTTGTTTCAATTTATCTGAATGGTCATTTAGCCCTTTAAGGATAGAAACCATGATGTAGTTTTTTTCTATGGTCTCCACAATATTTAGCACATAGTAGATAACTTAATACATTCTAGTCCACCGATTGTTAAATTAAGCAGAAAGATGTTTGTTGTTCTTAGGCTTTGGTAATACATTTTTGAACTTTAAAAAATAGTAGACCCTTGAGAGTTATTGCTTCAGTTATCAAGTATTTACTATCCTTATAATTTAGTAAAGGAGCATAATTAAAATTATTAATGTATGGGATGAGAGAGAAATGTTTAGTTTCACATAGTATGCTATAGCACACTGGTTTTATTGCGCCATCTTGTCACGTGCATTGTCTTTACATATCTGTATGTAGTATCCCCACATTGTTGCTGAGGGAGCAGGCTCAGCAATAGTAAGTAGCTTGTCCATCATCTCATGATTAAGAAGTAGCTGGGCTGAAACTTGAACCTAAGTCATTAGACTCCTGGCTCCTACTACGAGAGGCTGAGTTTCGGTCTTTAATAGTAAGGTTTTGTGTGACCTTGAGTAAGTCATCTAACTCACTGGGATACTGTCACATTATGTATAAAATAAAATAAGTGAGGTCCAAAAATTTAGAAAGTCTGAAATATAGGGTCATGTTATTATGCAGCCATTGGTCAGAGTCATCCTGGCAACTGCCCGGGACTAAGTCAGTGTCTTAGTCCCTGACTATAGTTTAGTGCCACCTGGTGGCAGTTGCTCACTTTAGCTCTTATATAAAATGGGGGATGATTCTGGGTGTGGTGGCTGACTACAACATTCAGAAAGGGGAGACAATTCCAGGACTCTCTTGGTTAGTTGATGCCAATTTCTTCTGTCTGATGTAAGAAGTTAGTCCTAGATAA
The DNA here is from genome assembly GCA_036589455.1 of Ateles fusciceps. NCBI lineage: Eukaryota > Metazoa > Chordata > Mammalia > Primates > Atelidae > Ateles > Ateles fusciceps. Next base: position 2,122,857 of record JAZHEH010002950.1, read on the forward strand.
TAACCTTCACCACCCCCCAAAAATGAGAACTTTAGCCTATGCCCATTTTCAAACTGTATCAGGATAGAGATTCACCATCAGATTATATCTGAATTGATGTAACCATCTGCACATTATTGCGAGATATCGGTGTTCTTTGAAGACTTATACTAAAAATTAAGTAAGATAGTGTCTTTGAAAGAGTGTTTTGCAAGTTTGAGGCACTAATTGAATGCTGGGGATTATCATAAATTTGTAATTCCTTTAGAGAAAATTATCTAGTGTTAATGAATGTGACACAATATGCATTGTTTTCTTCTTTTCAAACATATACAGTGGAATTACTGTTCTGCCTTGTCCCTGCCCTGATTCTGTCATCAAAAGAATTCTTCAAAACAAAGTAAAATGATCTCTGGTTCAAAAAGTCATCAACAATTTATTCCTCCCAGCCCCCAACTGCTTGTTAATCCAGTCCCCATGTCTCGTTTCACTATGTTTGTGTAGCCGCTTTTTCAGATATATTTTCTTATTTAGATTTCACAGCAACTTTATGTTACGATTGAGACCTACATGTAGAGAGATGACTTATTAAGGATTATCAACTTATTAAATGTCAGATTTGAGCCTCTAACTCAGTCTACTGGCTCCAAATCTGACTCTTTCTACTGCTGCTTCCTTTATTTAACATCTTTGGGTTCAGTATGTTCTTGCCCCAAACTACTTTTCTAAGGTGATTTTTAACCACCTTCTAGTTTTTTCTTTTATAGAGGTATGCCTTTTTTCATTGTGAAACATTCTAACAGCTATCATCTGCAAAGCTGACACACTTACAAAAACCCATGAGATGGTAATGTCCGAATCACGTATCACCATCTTCCTAATAACCAATTAAATTGTGCTAGTAGTAATTGAGATGCCTCATGGTATAAATGTGCTGTGTTAATTACATGGCAATTGGAATCACTCCTCTTGTAAGTGATGCAAAAAGTGTGTACACAATACACTCACACACACAACCACACTTTGGTGGTGAATAAAACAAAAGCATCATTATAATAAATCAGACTTTGTTAGAAAGGCTGTATCATATATTGTTTGATATTGGACTCTGAATTCAGAAAGACTTGGGTTTTATTCCTTACTCTTCCATGTATAACTTGTCACCTGGAATGTATTACCTAATCTTCCTAAAGCTCAGTTTTCTCTTGTGTATAATGGGGATAATGTTAGAACCTTAATCATAACATTTGGGGGAAGAATAATTTTAGATAATGCATATAGAGTACTTCCTACAGCGTCTAGTAAGTAGTAAAACCTATTGTGTGTTAGCAATTATTACTGTTACTGTCTTTATCAATGTTACTATTAGTATTAGTCTTTATACCTTTCAATGTGCATGACTTCAACAGAAGTAAACAATGTAATTAGTGCACTTACAGGTTTCTCCATACCAGTAGTCTTTTGTGATTAATATTTTATGATGGATACCATTTTCAAATTAAATTTAACAGCCTTTATAGCTATGCAGAGACCAATATTAGAGAAGAATTATGTCATTGGATAACTTGCATTTAGAAATAATGGTATCAAGTTTAAATGATTTCATCTTACTTAACAGGGAATCACAGCCAACCTTAACTGGTAGAGAAAACTTTTCCCAATTTACATGTCACATTTAACTTATACAAAGTATACACTTATTTTTAACATGGAATAAGGTCCTTTGGTAATCTGGCCTTAGTCACTGATTGCAAATTGTACTAACCTGCATTGTCCTAGGGATGCAAGTGAACAGAAATAGTTGCGTAAATATGTAGTTAATTATTCATACAATTCTGCTGATGTTCTCATGAGCTGCCCTGCACTCCTCCCACCCACCTGATCCTGCTGTATCAATGTCCTTCTCCAACATTTTCCAGGTTTTACATATTTAACAAAACTTTGATTCAAGTTTCCACTAAATGAATATTGAAATATGATGAATTCCCTTGCTATCTAAAGTTTAATCATAAGTTTAAAGAGTTTTCAGTCATTATTAATTCTTAGTATTCACTACTAATTTATGATTAATTTACTACTAATTTACCACTATTAATTACTAATAATCTCTAGGGTACCTTATATTATACATGTAACTCCAGTGTGTTTGTATCAAAACCTTGGAGCTGCAGATTTAGCTCAATCATTTCATGAAAAATATCTGCCACATCACCTAATTGGAAAAGAAATCTCTGTCGTGCCAATCAACTAGATCGCTGCTATCTGTCAGGAAAAAGTCTGACTTCATTTTCCAATTCAAATAAGCATGTAAATTCAGGCCCCCGAGACATTCATCTCACTTCTGAATTCTTATCCTAAAATAGATATAGAGATAAGGCACAGAAGCTTACCAACAGCTCTATCACCCGAATGAAATAAACCTCAGCACTCTTCAACATTTCAGATAGGCTCTGAAAGGACTTCCACTTGGGAGAGGAGATGCATCCTAGAACAGCCCATTTGTTTTGGCATTTGCCTTCCTGCATCTGTAAAAGTAGGGTCTTGTGCCTTTCATTTGTAAATGAAAAAGCCTTTTGTGGAAGGGAAAGTTGAAAAAGAACTAGTAAGAATGACTATACTGTTGAAAACCTAGAAAATCATTCCTTTTTAGCAACTCATACAGGCAAAACCCTAGGACATCTTCACATATAGTTGTCCCTCTGTGTACGTGGGGGGACTGTTTCCAGGACCACCAAAGACACCAAAATCCGTGCATACTCCAGTTCTGCAGTCAGCCCTGCAGAACCCACGGATAAGAAATGTCAGCCCTATGTAGAGGCAAATTTCACATCTAGTGAATATTGTGTTTTCTATCTGCCTTTGGCTGATGGTCCGTTAGTAATCTGGCCTTAGCCAGTGATTGCCTATGGTTGGAAAAAAAAATCATGTTTAGGTGGATCTGCAAACCCTGTTCACATATCCCAGCTATAGACAGCTGCCCCAGGCCGCAGCACATGATGCAAATTTGGCAGTCAGTACGTGTTGAATGAATGAATTTCATCATGATTCATGTAGCCTTCCGTATTTATAATTCTACAAAAACAAAGTTTATCTTTTTCTCACAGCTTTTCTATGTAATGACTATACATTATATTTTAATATAAAATCACTTAAATAATATATGTTCATCGGAGCAAATTGAAAATAGGAAAAAGTATGAAATACTGCTTTGAATTCCCATTGTTGCCAGGTTACAGGGTTTTTTTTTTTTTTTTCCATACTGTATTTAGGTCACTGTTGTTTTTCACTCTATTTTTTAAAAAATAAAATGTAAAGTAGATACAATATCCTCTTATTCTTCACCAGGCCTTCTCTTCATGAATATTGAATTATCAGCTACATAGTTACTCTTAAGTAATTTTCTCAGAAAAAATATACAAGAACATATGTTGAAACCTTTTCATCTCTTGCCATCTCACATGAGATAGGGCATGGCTGGCTGCATTATCAAGTATGGTAGCCACTTGCCATTTGTGGCTGTGGAGCACTTGAAATGTGACTTGTCTGAATTGGAGATATGTAGCAAATGTAAAATACACACCACATTTCAAAGACTTAATACTATATACAGGCATAATTAAAATCTTAACATAAATTATGAATTGATAATGTTTTTGATATGGTAGATTAAATATGTTCTTAAAATAATTTTACCTTTTTCCTTTTTATGCAGTTATTAAAATTTTTTAAATTATATTTATGGCTAGTATTATATTTCTGGACAGTTTGTTCCAGGTGTTACCAGATTTTTTGCAACACAAAGGCCTGTACCCTTCTGAAGCGTTTTTTTTCTTCCTTCCCCACCCTGCTTTATGTTTATAAAGAATACTTTAATTCTTGCATATCAGTATATTTTCTAGACTAGGTCAAGCTCCTGTGTTTGTTGGGCCATGGGAGATTCCTTGGATCTTTGTTTCTATTGTTAATTTATTTTTTGATTATCCCGATTTTTTCCTTGGTTGTGACTACAATTGACCTTTGAACACCGGGGTTAGGGGTGCCAATCTCCACCCCCGTGCATTTGAAGCTCCACAAATAACTTCTGTGTCCCTAAAAACTTAACTACTGATCGCCTACTATTGACCAGAAGCCTTAGGAAAGACACAACTGGTTGACTAACACATATTTTGTATGTTATGTTTATTATACTGTATTCTTACAATAAAGTAAGCCAAGGAAAAGATGTTGTCAATAAAACTATAAGGAAGAAGAAATACATTCGCTATTCATTAAGTGGAAGGGGATTATCATAAAGGGCTCCATCCTTGCCATCCTCACATTTAATAGGCTGAGGAGGGGGGAGGAAGATGAGGGTGTAGTCTTGCTGTCTGAGGGGTGGCAGAGGCAGAAGAGGTGGAGATGAAATGGGAGGCAGGAGAGGCAGGCACACTGTGTGTAACTTTATGGAAATACATTGTAATTTCGATCTGACTCCTTGCTCTCTCATTTCTCTAAAAATGTTTCTGTATTATTTCAATCTTTCTTCCACTGTTTGTTTTTGTTTCAGTGCCAGTATCATATCAGCCGCATTGAAAAGAAACCAAAGCGGTCTTGAATAATCGGAACACTTCTGCCAAATTATCTAATGTCAATTGGTTTTCTGGCACATCTTCTTCCTCATCGCCTGGCATTGGCCTAGAAACACTCATCTCCATCAAGTTGTCATCTGTTAATTCCTGTGGTGTGGTGTCTATTTGCTCTTGAATTTATCCAAGATCCATATCATAAAAATGTTATCCCCCCACTTTTTTTTTCTCTATTCACAGTCTCTTTCATGATATTCTTGATTGGCTCTGTTGAAAATCCTGTGAAGTCATACATAGCATCTGGACACAGTTTTCTCCAGCAGGAATTTATTGTTTTGGGCTTTCACAGCTTCTTCTATAACAATGATGGCATCTTTAGCGGTATAAACCTTCCAGACTTTCATGACCTTCTGTCGGAGTTCTCTTCCACAGCATTGACAATCCTCTCCATACAGTACCATGTGAAATAAGCCTCAAAGTACCTTACGACCCCTCGATTTAAAGGCCACATAGACTACTTCAACACCTTTGGTGTTCAATTAATGAAGATCCGAGGGCCAGGGGCATTGTGCAACATCAAAAGAACTTTAAAAGGCAAACATGTACTGACAAGATGCTTCCTGACATCAGGAACAAAGCATGGGTGAAACCAATCCAGAAAAAAAGGTGCTTCTTACCCAGGCCTTCTTCTTGTACAGTCAAGAGACTGGCAGCTAATGTTTATGTTTCTCTTCAAGGCTGGAAGTTTAGCAGCTTCATAGATAAGGGCAGTTGTGATCATAAACGTGAATGCATTTGCCCTAAACAGTAGAGTTAGGCTATTCCTTTCTGCCTTAAATCCCGGTGCTTGCTTTTCTTTCTTACTAATAAATGTCCTTTGTGGCATTTTTTCTCTGATAATAGAACAGTTTCATTGACATTAAAAGAAACTGTCCAGACAGGTATTCTTTCTCCTCAATGATATTCTTAATGGTATCCTGGAATTCATTTGCAGCCTCTTCGTTGGCCAAAGCTGCTTCTCCTGTTATCTTTACATTTTTAAAGCCAAACTTCTGTCTAAAATTATCAAACCATCCTTTGCTGGCATTAAATCCTACAAATTTAGATTCTCCATCTTCTCTTTGCTCTATGTTGTCATATAATGACTTAGAGTAAAAAATCATATAAGATCTATAGGTATTTCTTTCTTATAGCCATCCTGCACTCACATAAAAGCTGTATTTTTAATATGGGCTAAAAAACTATTTCACAAAAAGTGCAAGATTTCTATGCCTGCTGACATAGCTGCAGCAAGAGCTTCACGAATTTCCTTCTATTTTTCACAGTGTGCCCATTCACTCATCCTGAAGTGGTGGGCAACCCAGCTGCAGACCTCTATCTATGATATATATCAAGCAATTCAGCTTTTTCTTCTAATGCCATGAATTTTCTGTTTCTTGGGAGCGCTTCCAGTATCACCAGTGACACTTTGTATGGGTTCCATGGTGTTGTTTAAGGTTCATGGCATTGCAGTAAACACAATGAAGAAATGGGCAGCAACCACCATCATTTTTTATGGGATAAGCAATTTACTGGAAAGAGAAACTGCTCACATAGAAATGATTGGAATCACATGGCATTTTAAGCAGATACTACCAATGCTTTAGCTCAGCACAATAGCAATAGGAAGTAGAAAATAAATTATTATAATTAATTTTATGCAATTATGATTATTACTGCATCTTTATATTTGTTTAAATTTCTCTTGACTGAGTGTTACCTTTTTCTGTTTGTGTATGAGTAAGTTTTGTTAAACTTTTTATAATAGATTTGTGTATATTTTATGGTAGTGAATGATTAAAGTGTCTACATATATTTTATGCATTCATGACATACCTATTTCTTATTTTTTGATATTTCTTTTTTTTTTGGAGAAAGCTATTATTTTATTTTATTTTAGGTTTTGGGGTACATGTGAAGAACATGCATGATTGTTGCATAGGTACACACATGGCAGTGTGATTTGCTGCCTTCCTCCCCATCACCTATATCTGGCATTTCTCCCCATGCCATCTCTCCCCAACTCCCCCACCCCCCACTGTATCTCCCCTATTTCCCCCCGACAGACCCCAGTGTGTGATGCTCCCCTCCCTGTGTCCATGTGTTCTCATTGTTCAACACCCACCTATGAGTGAGAACATGCGGTGTTTGATTTTCTGTTCTTGTGTCAGTTTGCTGAGAATGATGGTTTCCAGGTCCACATTCCTACAAAGGACATGAACTCATCGTTTTTGATGGCTGCATAATATTCCATGGTATATATGTGCCAGAGTTTCCCTGTCCATTCTATCATCAATGGGCATTTGGGTTGGTTCCAGGTCTTTGCTATTGTAAACTGTGCTGCAGTGAACATTTGTGTGCATGTGTCCTTATAGTAGAACGATTTATAATCCTTTGGATATATACCCAGTAATGGGATTGCTGGGTCAAATGGAATTTCTATTTCTAGGTCCTTGAGGAATCGCCACACTGTCTTCCACAATGGTCGACTAATTGACACTCCCACCAACAGTGTAAAAGTGTTCCTATTTCTCCACATTCTCTCCAGCATCTATTGTCTCCAGATTTTTTAATGATTGCCATCCTAACTGGCATGAGATGGTATCTCAATGTAGTTTTGATTTGTATTTCTCTAATTTTTTTTGATATTTCTATTCTATGTCATTCATCTTTGAGTTTTTTCAAATTGTCACAAATCTCCAAATATTTTTCTGTATATTTATTGGAAATACATAAGTGAACCCCATGCAGTTCAAACCTGTGTTATTCAAGAGTCAACTGTACATTCTCAAATCACTTTTTTAATCTGCCTTTACGATACAACATCCTTGCTCTTTTTTAAAACATCATTTTTCCTTGTTTTCTTTGGAAGTAACTTTATAGGTTTGAATCTACATGACTGATTTGATTTTCTAAAGTGTCAATTCTACTCTCTAGCTCCAAAGCAATATTTTTCTTTTACAATTAGTTTCCTTAAACTTATTCCTTTCAGTTTTATCAAGTTATCTTTGTGCATCAGCCTGGCATTTCCTTATGGTTTTTACCCACTGTCCCACACTTCCATGTCTTCTTGTCTTTTATTAGCGATACAAGTTATTTTCTGAAAAAATTTATCTGATGTATATTGCAAATCATTTTCAAAAATGTTCTCTTCTAAGTAAGAATAATGTATTTTTTCTCTATTTCTGTAATAAATATTCCTAGGCTGTTCAAATATAGCCATTTTTAAATGAGAAGCGAGAACTATCCAGAACTGGTGTTTCCCAAGAGACCAAGACAATTGCTTCATGTATCAGCTGGTATACTTTTGAGAGTGAACAAGGGTACAACTCATAATTATACCAGTATTTCTGACATAAATCAGAATGTAAAATTCATGCTATGTCATTTGAGCAGTGGTCTAATTTTCTGTTTAAATATCCAGCAGGAAAATGGAGACACAACTCAGAACCCAATTCCTATGACTTACTAGTGTTTTATATGTTTCGTATACTGCTATAAGAGGACTCCTTGTCCCATAGATGGTATCTCAGTCACTACGATATTATCTCCAAAAAATACAAGTCTCGTACATTAGCTCTTACCACACAGCATCTCTCCAAGTATGTTTTTCTTTCCATTTTAGTTTAATTTGTGGGAAGAGGGTCACTGGATCTATGATTCAACCCAGTTCAACAAAGGTTTTTATGAATAGAGATGGGAAACAGTATTCTGGTCATATCAAGAAGTGTAGTATCCCAAAACAGACCTTGGAGAAGCAGTCTATAGGAAAGTGAAAAATAAAATAACCTATTTTTAAGTATGCAGATCTCCTTCATTTCCTGTTTCTCTGACCATCAGTTGCTTTATTCAGTATGATTTCAGTGGCCTTTCAGCTAAAGAAATTCCATCGAGATACTGGTAATAGGCCTCTTCTGGCTTGGATGTTGTGATTGTTTTGTGATTTTTCTGTTTTTGCATGAGGATTTTAATAAGAATTATTTGGAGAGGCTAAAGTGTCATTAACAGTCTGATGCTATTTTAATTTTTTATTGTTGGCTTCTAAGTTGTATAGCCTTAGTACTTAGAATTCTATAAAACTGAATTCTTCTCCTTCTCCCTATGTGGAAAGGAGAAAGCTGTGGGGGAGCCTGATGTTAATAATCCAGATTCATAATGATAAAGAGGGAAATTATCTTCTTACTGTGTAAAGAAAGGATTCAGTAAAGAACAACTAATTCCATAAATGTTCCGGGCTGCTCAGTCCTACGAAGGATTACTCTGTTGGTATCTTCATCATTAGGACTGGTCAGTAAATAGCAGATGCTTTGTTTGCGCCAGTGTCAACTTTGTGCAAGTACTGGTCAAGGTGATGAGGATTAAAAACACTGAGATCTAATCCCTCGTCACAAATGAGTTTATAGTCAATCTCCTTGGAGAGAAAGGATGCATTTAAGATTAGCAGTAATATCACATCTTAAGTTTCCAATGGATGGTTTAGGTGATAAGTGTGGCAGGATGTGAGGAAAAGCCTGCCTGCTGTGGGCTACTGCTAAAACATCGTGATGGCAGGAGTCTGTGAATTAAGTTTTGGAAGTAGTGAAGTCCCTAGATAAGCTAAGGACAGGCATTACAGGAGAATTATGAATAAACACTAGGGTTGGGAGAATGTATAGAACATGCAGAGGATAGCATACAGAAGAATATGGAAAGTAGAGGGGATTGTCACATGTAAAGGATTGTGACAAGCTAGGTCACAAAAGCGAACAGTGATAGATACATTGAACTAGATTGTAGGGCTATACATGCCAAGCTAATGTGGAGATAATAAATCTTTGGATATGTTGAATCATCATTACAAAGAGCCTGTATTACTTATGTTTTTGGTTTTTTTAACATAAACTTAAGATTTTATTGTCTTCATAAAGAAAAGGTGACACTTAGAACTGGATCACTTGGTGCTTTTTCTTCTTATCTCCTCCCAGTTAAAAACACTTTCATCTTTTAATAGCCAGTATTCTCTTAGATCTACAGTTGGGCTCAACACGCTCAAGCCTCAGCACAATCTTCTTTGTAGTTTTAGCCTTTTTCTGGAAAATCGGCTTTGTTTGCCCAGCATAGCCACTCTGCTTCCTGTCATAATGCCACTTTCCCTGGGCATACAGAGAATCCTTGTCCTTCTTGTACTGTGTCACTTTGTGGGATTGGTGCTTGCCATACTTCTTACAAAAAGAGAAAGTCCGGCAGGTTTAGGAACATTCATCATGTTTGTGTGAGCGCTAAGGGCATTGGAAAGAAAGAGTGAGTATTTATGCTTTAAAACTTTTATTGTAATTGTTTCTTTGTTACCTGGGATTTTGGTTGACTTTTTTTTTTTTTCTAAGAAAAGCATAATTGCTGGGTGCAACAGTACACGCCCATAGTTCCAACTACTCTGGAGGCTGAGGCAGGAGGATCACTTGAACTCAGGAGTTCAGGGCTGTAGACACTATGATCACACCTGTGAATAGCCATTGCTCTCCAGTTGGTGCAGTGAGACCCCCATCTCTATGAAGAAATAGATAAATAAATAAATAAAGCATAAAGTGAAACAAGGTGCTATGAGATCTCCTATTATGCTACTTAACTCTGAAACTCCTGAAACTAAAGCTATTTTTTAAGTCACAAAAACGAAGTAAAGTTTTATTCCTAATTATGCAACCAAGTAGTTTTAACCTATTCTCTCAGCTAAAGTTTTTGAAAAATTAGGCTATTAACAAATCAACCCCCAACTATTTAATGAATAGATAGATATAACCATCATCACCTGGTACTTTGTTCAGGTTACAAACTAATTATAGTGCTCCCCTCATTGCACTGTGGCTTTTAGGTGAAAGAGGAGACTGAGCCAGAAAACAAATAATTACCATTCAATAAGTCAGTGCTTTAATAAATATAAATATGCCTACTGTGTACTAGGGAAAAGATAGAAGGGAATGAAGTTATCTAGAGATTTGCAGAAAAGTATCATAGAGCAATGGATATTGATGATCAGAAAGGATTGATAAATGTTCAACAGCAGACAAAGGAAGGAGGCTATTCCAGATAGAAGAAACATCAAGATAAAAAGTAAAGAAACATCATAGTATGTTTAGAAAATACAAAATCAAACAGCTCTGTATGGCTGAAGTGTTGGATTCATGGGGGCGATGTCATGAGAGATAAGATTAGAAAGACAGTTTGAGGCCAGATTGTAAAAAGTTCGAAACCATCCTTTAACAAGTAGGCAAGTAAGCTTTCAAATGGTTTTTATAGTAAATTGCAATAGTACTTACATTAGAGAAGGTATTATAATTGTAATAGTACTCATATTAAAGAAGTTATAAGTTCAGGACTGACTAAAAATATAGAACCTATGATGGAATTTCTAGACTCGAGAGAGTTTTTATTTCCAGTGGTTTAAGATCCTAGACATAAATGTCTGTATTAATCAGAATAGGATGAAATAGGCTGCAATAACAAGTGACTCCAAAAATCTCAGTGGCTTAAAACAGTTTATGCTACGTACTTGTCGAAGGTTAACGCTCGCACTTTTCCATAATTTATTTCCCGACCCAAGCTCATGAAACTGCTATCTGGAACAATGCTTAACTTGTGGCAGAGAGAAAAGAGACCATGTTAAAACCCAAGCTGTTTTTAAACTTCCAACAAGAAATGACACATGTGACTCATGGACACCTTTCATTGGTCAAAGCAAATACTCTGGACTGCCTGTCAATGAGACAGGGGAGTATAGCCTTCTCCCAGGGAGACACAGGAAGTGCATAGTCTACAACAATTTCCAGTCTACATCGTTAATTCTCATGTAAAGAAAATCTCAAAGTTTGAGACATCTTGAATAATTCATTCATATTTCATATTTAAGTAGAGTCTTCAAATTAATGACCCTAGTGTGCTGATTTACGACAGAGACAGTTGTACTATTAAATAGAGACTTATCTTTGAAGTTCATTTAAAGTTATAAAAGCAATTCCTTCTCTCCTCCAAACCTTTGCCAATGTTCAAAAAACAGCTGTTTTCCAGGACACTGTGCTAGATGCTTTCAAATACATTGTCTCATTTAATTTGCAAAACTGTGAAATCTGTGTTGGATAAGAAGGTGCTGAGTGTTTAGGTGCCTGTCTAAGAACATATGGTTAGTAAGGGTATTAAGATGGTTTTCAGGAGGCCTGTAGTACTATGTATCTGATGTTCTCATGGAATTTTTCAATTAGATTTGAAAGTGTTACATTTGAAAATGAATGCATTAAGGAATTATTTATATAAAATCACCATTTTTCTATATAGAAATGTTCCATATTTCTGAAGGCTAAGTTCATTGTTGTCTATCTTATGATTGAGAAGCACTTGAAAATAGGGATGCACTTTACCAAGTAGGATTTAATAGTTTATGATTTTTCTTTGAGCCACCTATACAATACCTATATAAGGCTCATTACAATGAGCCTTGATTAAAGCACTCAGGTTTTAAAATTTTCATTGTAAAGGATTTTATTTTCGTTGTTGTTGTGCGTTTTTTTTTTTTTTTGGCTTGGGATTTTGG